>VXAU01003579.1:2380678-2506456 GCA_013399695.1 Formicarius rufipectus
GGTGTATGAGGGGAGAGCGGAGACTGTGAGGGGTCAGCGGTGTGTGACGGGGGAGCGGAGACCGTGAGGGGACAGCGGTCTGTGAGGGCGGAGCGGAGACTCTGAGGAGGGAGTTGGGACCGTGAGTGAGGAGTGGTCTGTGAGGGGGGAGTGGAGACCGTGACGGGGGAGTGGAGACCACGAGAGGACAAGGGTGTGTGAGGGGGGAGCGGGGTCTGTGAGGGGAGAGCGGTCTGTGAGGCAGGAGTGGAGACCGTGAGGGAGGAGTGGTCTGTGAGGGGGGAGTGGAGACCGTTAGAGTACCGCGGTCTGTGAGGGAGGCGCGGGATCCGTGAGGGGGTAACGGGATCCGTGCGAGGGGAGCGGTCCGTGAGGAACGGTGTCCGTGAAGGTAGAGCGAGATCCGTAGGGGACAGCAGTCTGTAAGGGGTCAGCGGGGTCCTTGAGGGGAGAGCGCGGTCCATGACGGGAGAGCGGTCTGCGAGGGGCGGCATGAGGGTGGAACGGGGTCCGTGAGGGGAGAGTGGAATCCGTGAGGGGGCAGCGGTCTATGACGGGGTAGCGGGTTCCGTGAAGGGAGAGCCAGGTACGTGAGGGGACAGTGGTCTGTGAGGGGCGGCACGAAGGCGGAACAGGGTCCGTGAGGGGGTTGAGGGGTCCGCCGGCAGCACGGGCAGCCCCGGCCCCTCCGGGAGACATCCCGAGTCCAGGGAAGGGCGGCGGAGCTGGTGAAGGTGTGGAGCGCATGTCCTGTAGGGAGCGGCTGAGGGAACGGGGAGTGTTCAGTCTGGGGAAGAGGAGGCGCAGGGGTGACCTTATCGCTGTTTATGGCTCCCTGATGGGTGGTTGCAGCCTGGTGGGGGTCGGGCTCTGCTCCCCAGCCAGCGACAGGATGGGAGGACAGAGTCGCAAGCTGCGCCAGAGGAGGTTTAGAGTGGATATGAGGAGGAATTTGTTCACAGACTGGCTGATTAGACATCGGAATGGGCTGCCCAGGAAGGCGGTGGAGTCACGGTCCCTGGAGGTGTTTAAGGAGACACTGGACATGCCGCCCGGTGCCACGATGTGGCGGGCACTGTTCGGCCACAGGCTGGGCTCGGGGCTCTCAGAGGTCTTTTCCAGCATAATTGATCCTGTGATTCTTGTGTGCTCTGGCCATTGACTCGTCCGAGTTTAGGAAATACCCTTAAACAATTGATCTCTTTGCTAACAGGTTGGTTTTTTTACTGGAAGTGCTCAAGAAGAAGAATGTGTTTTAAATGGTTAGCAAAGTATCTCTTCTTATAATTTATTAGGCTGCATTTGTACCAGGTAATGGAAGATGTTACCTCCTAGTTAGTTACCATTTCACCCATTTTCTGTAGGGAACAATAGCAGATGTTACAGCTGCTGTTAAATCTTCAAATAGGGCAGAATCTGTGAATTTGATTACACATAAATCAATTTAAGTTACAACAGTCCTCTTGTCTCTTCATGCAGAAATCACATACATATAAAAATGAAAAAAAGGAGAGTTCATTTTATTTAATAAATCTGTGTTTACCTTTTTGCAAATTAAGTCCTGAATCTTAAAAGCTTTATCACATTACCTTTTTTTTTCCATTTCGAAATGCACTTGATGTATATAAGTAATACTTTGACTAGCTAGTTATCAGTTAACAAAGAGCAAAATCTATTTATTTAAAAGTTAAACACGCATATAAGTCTTAAAACACAGTTTGGTCTGATAATTGCATGTATGTTTTCGCTATATAATGCTGTTGCTCTTGGTACCAAGACCATATATTTTATGAAAAGAGCAATCTTACATTAAAAAATTCATACATAGTCTTGCTTATGCTATCATCTGTGATAAAGCTTGTATTAAGATCAAATACAATAAGATTGACTTTGAGGTTAATAAATGAACTCTTCAGCTTAACTTAGACTGCAGAAATATTTTTGTGATAGTAAAACATTAAACAGTGCATGAAAAAGAATGTATTTGCATATTATTTTGAATTCAGTAGTGCAGCAAAGTTTTAACTAGGACCATTAGGTTTACTGTGGTAAACTGTTGGACAAATGCACACAAAACCCTCTGGTTGGCTCCAGTATTAGTGAAGGCAAGTTTACTGTGTCCAGTTTCTGGGAAGAAGATGAGGGATAACAAACACAGCACTTGCACTGGTGTTTAGGGGCTGCTTAGTGTACCTAAACCACAGTGCTTATTGGCTGGTGACATGTGGGTGTTGAAGCTTTGCACCTGACATCTCCCCACCAAATAAAAGGCAATCAACAGAGCCAAAAGTGACCTTCCCATGGATTCTTAGTCATCCTCCTGCCTCAAGGCACAATAAACTATTATGAGAACAACCTCGATGTATGTTTGCATAACCTGTTCTTAAAGCCCTGAACACAGATTCCACTCATTCTTCAGGCAGTCTAGTCTAGTCCTTAACTATCCTTTTTTGAATGTTTTTTAAATACCTGTTGCTGCAATTTAGCCAATTTATTCCAACTGGGCAGTGTTCCTTTTCTTTTTGCAGCACCCTTTTGCATAAACTAAGACCATTACTATATTTTTGTTGAGTCAGTCTGTTTTGTGCTGTTGGGGCTTTTTTAATAAAAGCATGGATTTTTTTTTTTTCAACCAGTTCTGAAACACATGACCTTTTGTTGTTGCCCCCCCTCTAGCTCCAATCCAATCTTTTCACAGCTCCCCAGAGTTCCCCTGGTGACAGGTCTTCTGATCTCAGTAGGAGGTATTCCTTTTTCAACCTCATGAACTTGTTGACATGTTCTGTTTGTGATCTCCTCTGCCTGTTGGATTCTCTTCTTCGAGTTTCTTAAAATTACTCTTTTCTCTGCAGTTGATTTCTTGCTAAGTGAAGAACTTTGTACTGGTGTTTATAGAATCATTATCCCCCCCTCGCAATGATTTCAAACACTCCTCTTGACTTCCACTCTTTGCAGTCCCTCCCAGCCTGTGTCAGCTGCAGGTTGATGAGCTTAGTCTCCAAGTCTTTACCCAAAAATATTACAATATAGAAGTGTATGAGGAGTTTTGTTTGCTATAAACTTAGATTTTGATAGTAAACTACTAATAATGATCTTCTAAATACAACCAATTTGCACCAGATTTATGGAGTTTCTGTAAAAAAACAACTTCCATGTCTGTCTTATGAAAATGTCACTGAAACAGTGAAGCCTCTCTGAAATGAAGATCTGCAGTTTGTTTATGTCTGTGGAACCATAAATGGAAATTAGAGTGGTTTGATAGACTGTCACAAACAAATCATGTTGGTTGTTATTTATCACTTTGTTATTTTCCAGGTATCTACAATTACTCTGAATCTGTCCAGGAATTTTAAACAAGTTGACTTGTTTCTGATTTCCTGGTTGGCTGATGGTTGTGTTTTAGCTTTTTTAAAGGAAAAGCACTCTATCTGTCCTTTAGTAGTCTCTTGAAACATCTACTAGTTTTCAAAATAAAGATTATTTTATACTATAACATTCTGAAATTTGTGGAAGAGTTTGATTAGGAAAAGGTAATAGAGTTTCAAAGAGAAGAAATGTTTGGCCTAGATATTAATATTTAAACAAGTCCAAACCTGTGCTCCTGTAAGTTCTGTTTTGTCTGTCTTCTGTGTGAAACACCTGAAAGTTGTGAATGTCCTTAGATTTTTCCTGTTTTTCTCTGGACTCTGTATGTTTGTGGCTTTGGGGGATTTTTTCTGCATAGTTTATCCCAGTTTCAACTTTTCTGGCCAGTCTATTCCCAACCTCACACTGAAGTATAATGGAGGACCAAACACTAGCTTTTTCATCTTTTTAATGGCTATTGTAGTTGGTACCTGCATTTTTAGATTAATTAAAACTGCAGTTGTAATGTGTTTGGGCTCTGTAAAAATGCAGGGATATTCAGTAGCAGAAGAAACAGTTCTTGCCTGTTGTTTTACAACAGCCTGACTAGAGCATTCAACTGGAATCAACAGGCTGTCCCAGTTTTCTCCTCCTCACACAGCCACCTATTTATCCATATCCCCTTCTGACAAAAAGATGTTGGTTTAAGAAAAGGGGAGGGCTTTGGGGTGCTGCAAGGTCACTTCTGAATAAAGTCCCTACAATTAAACAGGATCCTCTCTCATTTGAGACACATTACTCTTCCATATCCTTTTGTCAGCAAAGCTCTGTGTAGTTCTCTGCTTCGCATACTGCTTGTTTAAAAACTGGCTTCTAGAGGCCAGTTTTCACTCTTCAGTTAACAAAACTTTTGTTTGTTTGCTTCAGAAATCCAAGTCTAATACAGTATTTTGATTTCTACTTGGGGCACTGATTCCATCAAAGCTTGTTATTACAGTAGTACCTGATCCATTGACTCCATTTGCTACTGAGTCCCTCTTTTAAAAAGAGTGAGGCTGGGCTGATGCTGGATTAAGTGAAATAGCAGGAAAAATCCCTTGTACTTTGAAAGACACTGAGGCTTGTCCCAGTTCTCATGTTGCATTGCCTGCCTACAACTTCAGACTGCTTTTTATTAATTCCTCATTTGACTGTATTCAAGCTTCTGACCATGCTTATATTTAAAAATTATTAGCTGGTGTGTTTGCTTCACTATTTCTCTTCTCTGCAGTCAAAGCAAGAGTAAAAACCACTTGAGACGTTTTCAGTGAATACCTGATGATACCCTTTGAGATTAAGTCACTGATAATCTAATGCACATCACTGCTATAAAAAAATAGCTTTTTCCACTCTGAATGTGTAGTTTTCTTTTTGATGTATTATTGATATACAGCATGATGAGCAGTCCAGAAGAAGGTTGTAAAAATGACTTTCTAAGCTCTAAACAGCTGTTGTTACAATTCTACAGAACAGCAAGGAGAAGAACATTAATTGTTAAACACAAATATTTTCCTTTATTTTACCACTGAAACTATATGTGCATGCTAGGAAATGGCTATTAAATTTCTTAGTGTAAAATCAGATCATTAAATGCAGGATGCTTTTGTTTGTTTTAAGCCTAATTGCTCTAAAAATAGCTGCTGATTCATCATTAAAACTCAAAAATATATTTGGCCTTTTTATTGTACAAGCACTGAAAGACGGAAAAGGAATATCTCGTGATCTTTCTAGTATGGAGTTGGTGGTGTATTTGTTTTTTTGGAAGAAAAGGACCCATTAAAAATACTGTCAACAAAGTCATTATATATACCACACCTTCTTAATTATATGGCAATTTAAATACTTAAGCAGTCAGATAATCTCAGAATGATATTTTGAGACCTTAGTAGGAATTTGCATAATTTCAGAAGCAATGTGTTGTGAAAGCACTCTTTTCAGCCTTACAGAGCCTTATCAAGCTGCACAATGTGAAATCAAATGAGTGACTAGGGAGTCATTTCTATATCTACATTCTCCTGGAATGTAGGGTATTCTTCCATATATCTTAAAAATGCAGTACCGGAGTGGTGCATGTTGTTTTCCAGAGCTTTTGAAAGCTCTTTAGATCAATTGCAGTAGAAAATTTCCTGTATTTATCATCATAAATATGTAAAACTGTCCAGTTTTATTTTTGACTCTACAAATGCATCAGTCTTTTCTGGTTTCCTTCTAGCAATTTTTCATAATATGAATCTTTTGGCATTTTTTCTCTCTTCCCTGTTCTCTTTCTTGCATTTTCAGTGGTAAGATCTTCATCTGAGCTGACTAGATCTGTGACTGTTTATCATCTGAGTATCAATCCCATGATTTTTATGATGTGTTTTTCTGTGTTATCCTCATAACATACCACCATGAGAGGCTTCACTGTTTATAAATACTACTAGTAATTGTAAATTGACTTAACACTTGCAAACATTTAGATATATGCTGAAGTATGGCCCGTTTGAAGTCTATACAACTACTTGTGATGTACATGTCCAGGATGGTGTGGTGAATAAATACTGTGTCTGCAGGCGACTGAGCTCCTCCAGCAGCAATGTGTGGGAAGAAGATCCACGCGCCTGTGTATAGCCAGGCATTTTAGAGGTGTGTGCTTTCCATATTGTCCTGGACATGCCAGGACTGCAGTTCACAGAGCTCAGAGCAAAGACACCTCTTTGTGCATGTGTGCAGTTTGCATCTTAGCCACATGCCCAGTGGGACTGTGTTCCAGAGGCTGGTGTTTGCATCTGGAAAAAGCTGTGCCTCGCTTTCCTTGGTGACAAGCAAACGGATGCCGCCCCCTGGCACAGAGCTGTGCCCCTGAAGGTACCTTGGGATGAGGGGCTTGCCTTGATTTTTGTCGTTCTGCCAAAAATGTGAAGTGCAATCTCCTGCCAGCTGGTGTATTTTGATCTTAGATAAGATAGTTTCTTCTCCATGTCTTTAGTTCTGCCAAGCCCTGGGGTGCACATATAAATGATTTTGTTCAGCTCTAGTTAGAAGAGGTTGAAGAGTTCAATATGAATCGATGGTGCTATAATCTGAAAACCAGTCTGAAATTTGCATTAGTGATTTAGAATGGTTCAATTTAACTTTTTGGCTTTCTTTAGCTAAAAGGTGTGAGAAGGAGGATCCTTTTTGTCCAAGGAATCAATAAAATATTCTCAAGACAACTGTCACCAAAATATACTAAAATAATGGCAGAAATAACTTTAATCAAAGGACCTAGATAGAAGCTGTGGGGGTTTTTTTCTAATGGTGAATAATTCTAGTATTGAAGTGTTTTCTACATCACTTTTCTTTTAAAATTATGTTAATAACCAATCAATGGACAAACTGATTTTTATCAAGTGTTAATTAAAGGGTGAGCATAGGGGTGAGTTGGCCCCTAGGTTAGTACTTTCCTATCAGCTGGTAGCCCATAGGGAAACAGGAAATCTTAACTAATAAAGATCTCAGGAATTCAGCCTTTATTTTACCTGAGAAGGAAAAGTCTACAAAGTCATACACAGGACATTTACAGATCATCTGGCCACTCTGGGAGAAAATCAAGGCTATCTATACTTAACCTGCATTGCTTTTTAATTTGTGAACTGAAAAGTCTAGCCACTCTAAAGCCCCTTGTTTTTTGTTTTTGAAATAATCTTTTGTATGTCTTTCAATTGGTGAGCACAGAGTGACTGTACATTTTCTCTTCCAAGAACGACTTTTCTGTCATCTTCGGAGTGACCAATTATTATGTCAATAGGTAAATACATTACTAGTTGGTGTGGGGTTTTATTGGAGTTTTATTGCTTTTAGGCTCTGATCAGCTTACAGAGAATGCTCCTCTGTCTCATTTCTTACAGTAATCCAGCCAAATTTCATTAACTTCCTCTCATCTCTGTTATGTTTTCTGTTATGATTAGAGTTCATCTTCCCTGAATACACACTAAAAAAGCTGCATAAAGTAGTTGTAAGACTACATCAGGAATGTTTCTTACAATAGCATCTAAACCTCTCTCTGAAAATTATTTGGACTAAAATATTATATAGACATGTTTGCTTTTTCATATCTACATCATGTTGTTGGTCATTTGCTTAATTACACAGCTTATTGAAGTTCTCATCCTACTCCCTTTTACCTGACAAATACCCAAAACTTTTAGTCATTAATATTCAAGTGCACATTCTTTATATTTTAATTCATATTTTTTTCACTTTGCTCCTGTTTGTCCTCAGGGTCATCCAGTTTTCCCCTTATATCCTCTTGATTACTTTTTTCCCAGCTGATTTTTATTAAAGTATTTCAGCTTTGGTTCCAGTGTTTAATAGAAAAATATTAAAATTGCTTACAGAAGCAAGCCACTAGTAACCTCCATTGAAGACGATATGACCTTCTTCCCACTTTGTCTTGCTATCTCCTCATTCTCCTTAGAAACTACCAGTTTCATTGGTTATTTAATCTGTGGCCCAGTGTCATTGTTTACTCAAACTGGCTGAACATGACATGACTTAAAAAAAAACAATTAAACCCAAAACCTACCAAACACACACACAGACACACAAAAAAAAAAAGTAGGAAAGGTAGCAGATTAATGCTGGATAACCTGTGGTTTTGTCTTATTTCAAACTGAAAGGAAACCACATGAAATCACCTGTGACCTGTTTTTTCTCCCTTTGCTGTATGTGGGTCTCACTTTTTCCTGTGTTCTCACTTCACATGTAAAGCTGAATATGTCTTTATTTTCATATCATTTATGTGGTGTAGCACCTCTTGTGCTTTGGGTTCTTTTGGACATATTTGGATATGCCTTTGCATAGTAATGTTTTCCTGCCCCTATAAATATGTCTTCTTGTGAGGTTGCCATTTACTGGAGTCTTTCCTTAAAGCCTTTATTTCTTGTTTGAGAGATAATTTCCATGTTTTTTCATCCACTTTTGCTGTAAGGAAATTCCATTCAGAAACTCGTGCAATTAATAGCGTCAGCGTGCATTTTTTCCCAATGACCATTTCTTTAGCAATGATACATGAAGGTTGTTTAGCTCCTCCAGAACACGTAGGAACTGCTGTGTACTGATGACTCCACGGTGGCAGTGCATGCTCAGGAAGATTTTTAACTACTGGCAGATCAGACTGTACTTTTCTGCTCCAAAGTCTCGTGTCTGTAGCTGTTTGTCACTGGGAGCACACACCCCTCATCTATCCAGTGTGTTAAGCTAGACGTGTTCCGAATGTATACACTTGACACTGACGGAAGGTCCTCTGTGGCAGAGAGGTATCGTGGCCCTTGGCAGTTGCAAAGTCAGCAGACTCGGTTTCTGCTAAATGAGGGCCTTCCCAGCGCCGGGATGCTCCCTGTGCTGCCGTGTGACAGCAGGTCACTGAGGAGCAGGTCCTCACCGCGTGTGGGCAGCAGCGGGACACACAGAGGGCAGGCTCACCCGCGCCCGGCTCAATGCGCGCATCGCTGCAGAAAAGGCAAATCCAACCCCTGTTTATGAAATGCAGAGATGCCGTTTGTCGGCGTTCCCTGCAGTTGCACCAGTGCTGGCGCTGGGATAGGCCGGGCGACACCGGGACATCCCGCGGGGCCGAGGGAGGAGACAGCGCGGGATGGGAAACTGCGCTTTGAGAGCAGGGGAGAGCGCGGAGTCGGAGCGGGCAGCTCGGATGGCTCAGGTGGTCCCACCTCCCTGCGCAGGGAGCGCCGTCCCAGAGCTCGTGACACAGGACGGTGTCCATACAGTTCTGGAATATCTCCCGTGAGGGACGTTCCACAGCCTCTCCGGGCCGCCTGTGCCAGTGCTCGGTCACGGCACCGCAAAATTCCTGCTCGTGTTGAGATGACGTTTCTGGGCCTCAGTTTGTGCGTGTTCTTGTCCCCTTGCCGGGCCTCCCCGAGCAGAGCCCGGGCCACCCTACACCCTTTTAGGTATTTATACACCACAGCACCGATGCTGCAGCAACAGTGGGGCCTCATCCCATCCCGTCCCGATCCCATCCCGCCCTGATGCCATTGCAGTCCACTCGGGTCACCCCGCCCCTGGTCCCATCCCGTCCCCTTATCCCACCTCATACTATGGTCCCATCCTTTAACCCGCCCCATCGCCGCTCGCTGCTGTGTCCCCTCCGCCCGGCGGGGGGCGCGGCGGGCGGGGCGCTCTGCGGGCGCGGCTGCGCTTTGCGGGCGGCTGTAAAGCAGCGCCGAGTGTCGCGCGGGGCCGCGCTGCGCTGGGAGCGGCGGGGGCTGCGCCAGCACCGCGCGGGGNGGGCCGCTCCCCGCGCTCGGCCCTGCGCTGCGCGCCGCCGCCACCCGCCCCTTCCCCCGCAGCCTCGCTGTCTCAGGTACGGGGGGCAGAGGGGCCCCGCGGGCGGGGGGGCGGGCCGGGGTGCGCCGTGCCCCTTCACGGTCCCCGCACAGGAGGGGCGTCCCCTCCCTTCCTCTCTCCTCGGAGCGCCGGGCTGACGCACAAAGCCGTGCCTTGGCTGCGGCCGCGGCCGGGGGAGGGTCACGGCGCTGTCACCGCGGTGCCCCCGCACGGACGGGCCCTCACACCGCGGGGCTGCCATGACGTCATTTGTTGTGGTGGCGAAGTTGGTGTCCTCCGCAGCCGCACTAAAGGACGATTGAGCCCCGTGGTCGGGACGTGTTCGGGCCGGGCTGTCCCGAGGTGCTGCGGGGGCACTGCCGCGAAGGGGCCGGCGCTGCCCGGGCTGTCCCTGCCCGTCACCCGGCCCAGCACCGCTCGCGGCATTTGTGGAGTGGGTAAGCCCTTCCGTGGTTTGAAATGGGTTTGTTAAATCATAGGCAAGGCCTGCTTGCTTTAGGGGATTAATTGAGACCCTTCATTCCTGATAGCCAGGTGATGTTCCAACAGAGGACGTAAAGCAGGAGGTAAGAATTTGCTGTGATAGCCTGGCTTGGTTTGGTTCTAACGCAATTACTTTGGAAACAAATATTTGACCAGGAAGATAGGAACTGACTGCTCATGATGGAGACCTGCGTAGTAGGGTGGGAAATGACGTTTGTCGTTTTGGAATATCTACATCATAGACTATTAAGACAAAGCTAGGTTTTCAGGTGCAAAATAAGGCCTTACATTGTCCTTGTTGTAACCAGTAGGAATTTCCAAAGATATATTAATTCGGGATACTTAGTAGAAGCATTTTTGAGGAAAATTGATACTTAAAGAGTTAGAATGCTTTGTCACTCTTAAAAACCAAAATTAAAGCTCCTTACAGTTGGCATGTCGGTAGTCCTCACTGTCAGAGTAGTTTTTCAGCAATTTAAATGTTTTTGCTCTTATTTTTGTTGGATAAAGGGACTGCCTTGGGGAAGGGAGGGGGGCACAGAGTAACCCACGCTGTTAGCCAAGATGATTCTTACTGATATGCAAGGATTGATAAGGAAAGATGTGATCTCAGTCCAACTGATAAGAGTCAACATGAAATCACCTATGGAATGCATCAGATGGGAAAGACTGGGAGTGTACAGTTTGCATTTTACCTTAGTTAAATAAAAGTGTATAAGACACCAAGCTTCCTGTTTTAAAACTCTTCAAGTCTTGTATATTGAATTTTTTTTATTTTTTTTTTTTTTTAATTATTCATGGTTGAAACCCTGGCAGCTACAGCTGTGGTTGTGTCTAATACTGGGAGCCTGGGGGTGGACAACAGCTCGTAGTGTTTGTGCATATTTTGACTGTCCTTTCAGAGGCTGGATGGGAACATTGTGACCTTTCAGAAACGTGTTTTTTGTGAAGTGGTGGGTTTTGTAAAAGTGTATTAAGAATGTATCTTAACGTGGCTGGGACTTGCACTTTAAATTAACAAGTTTGCTGACCTACATAACCAGATCAGTTGGAGCAGTTGACTTTCAGTGGAGGTGGCTGTGCTTCAGTAACATTTAGCTGGCAACAGTTGCTACCTTTTTTTCTCAAGATGAAGAATCCTCAAATGGTGAGGACATTCGTTTGAGAAGATGTAAATGATAGAATCCTCCTCCCTAGCTGGTGAACTATGGGGGCTTGGATGTCAAGCAGTTGAATAAGTGGGGAAGAAATTGAGGGGGGAATAAGTATGAGATGGGGAACAGGAAGATTTAATTCACATATAAACAGTGGCGATGGTACAGAGAGGTGGGTTTGCCATAGGCAGAGGTTGTATAAGGATTTCCCCACAGCTTTACTCAGGTACAACCTCCTTTAAGTGAGTTTTATCATTTAGTGGCTTGGCTGTTTGCATGTCAGTAAGGTTGAGAGCAGATTTGTGAATGTTGTATGGGATACATGGACAGCACAGGGATAGGAGAATTGGTCCTAGTTGTAGTCTTAAGCTTTGTCAGTGTGACAGTGATCAGCTGCTTCCAAAGCCTGTGGTGCTCTGACAAGAAACACAAAATGTATCTGCAGCTGAAGTCTTTAACTTGTGAACTTCCTTCAGGCTTAAGTGTAGATTAATGTTTTTCTTAGTGGGCTCATGTCAAGCCTAACAGAACTCTACTGGACTGGAGGGGAAGGAAGAATGGAAAATGCCTCTTTCACAAATTCAAAATTTTTCTAACAAAATTATTTTGCTGTTTTATAGAGCTCATGCTATTTGGAAAAGTAATTTCTGTAAGTTAAAATTGTCTTCCTTCATAAGTGTTTACCAAGTGAAGTCTGAGAAGGCCGGTTCATGACTTTCCTAGCAAGAGGCCAGTAAAGGCTGTTTGCTTCTGTAATACTTTAAATTTTTTTTTTTTTTTTTTTTACAATAAAGTTCAGTCTCTATAGTTGACTGCTGTTAAGTGAAATGTTTAGTTTTACCCACTGCCCTTTGGCTCTGCTGGGTGAAGACTGGAGAAGTCTGCTGCACTGTCCTTCCTCTGAAACTGATAGATCTACTCAGTGTAGTGTCTTAAAAAAATCCTACTTGTCACAGGTTTCCTGAAGAACAGTGTAAAACTGTCCTAATGGTTCATTTCATAATTCTCAGTTGCAAGGTTCTTATTAGCAGTTGTGGCAAAGGTCACGTCTTACTTTGCGCCTCAAAGCTTTATCAAGAAGTGTTTTTGAGATCATTCTGCAGCAAGAGCAGTTACACACATCTCAAAGGTCAGGGGGAATAAGAAATATTTCTTCTTAAGCATTTCTGATAGCCATGTAACTTCCTTAACTATTTCTGGAAGCAAAATTCCTAGTTGAGATCTTAACCTCCAATAAAAAGTTGCATTTTGTCATTCTTTTATGAAGCTACAGCTTTTTATTCCCAAGCTCGTTGCTGTTATGTTTGTCTTGGAGTTCACTGAAGCCAAAACATTCCTGATTGCCAAATCATAATGCTGGTGCCTTAAACCCATGATTTACACGGTGTTAATGTAGCTAACTGGGTTTGAGCCTAGGACAGAGCAGAGCAATATCTAAACTGGAGAACCTGCTTGTGATCACCGCGTTTGTCAAATGCACCTGCTTGCATCCACGGTGCAAAGCCAGACAGATCCTTGCCCAGGTGGGATGTGTGTGCTGATGCTGGAGTGGTGCTGGGATTTCTGTGGGTGCTTGGGGTGGCTCAGTGTGCTGTGGGACAGTCACCTGCTGCCCGGTGGACTCACCGGCTCGTGGGACTCTGCAGGGTTGCTCTTGGCCCCCCAGCTCATGGAGCTGCAGCACTTCCAGCTGCACGTGCTCCATGCACTGTGTGTTCCAGCTGGAGCCAGGCCACAGATCTGTCCTGTGGAAGAGCTCTTCTGTTGGTAGCTGTCCTTGCTGGATTCTGTTAGAAAAAGTGAAGCAGATACTTTCAATAGTGTCCTCATAAGAGTACAGTGGTGTTTACTCTGTTATGACAATGTGGCATGGCAGAGCCTTTCTGCAGCTGTCCTATAGGTGGCCCGATGTTGCTGTTGCAAGATAGGAATGGACTTATGCATGGGAAAACAAACCTTGAAGGTCTCAGGAATTTTTTTTTCAGGGACAAAATTAAGGAGACTGCTGGAACAGAGGATGGATACTGTTAGTTACAGTAGTTGACAGTACAGTCACTGTGATCTGACTTTGATGGGATGGCTTTGCAAAGGTTAGTAAGAGTAGTACTGTACTTGAAATAAGATTGTTTCACTTCAAGGGTAGACTTTCCAAGCCAGTGATGGTTCCTAGAATTGGCTGGAAAGAGTGGATAAGCCTCCCAGCATGGCTGTGGCTCATGTAGTGGTAGCACCTCTCTGCTAAGCTCAAACTCTCCTGTCTGGGTGGGTGTAATGGACTGTCTTTGGCAGTCTGTAAGCAAGACCCTGTTTCCAGAGCATTATCATGCAGTTAGTAATTAATCCTGTGCATGTTGTTCTGCAATACTGTACTTTCCTGTAGGGCAAAAGAGGAGTATTCTGCTCAGGGAATTCTCAAGCAATTTTGTCATTCAAAAGTCAGAGTCATCACTGTGGCTGCATTAAAGCACAGAAAGGAAATTGAGGATAGTTTGCAGTGGTATTTCATTTTGTCCTGTGAATAAAGATGTGTCTTCTACATAATATCAAAGCAAATAGTGGAGTTTCTGATGGTTTTATGTGTTTGTGGTGCTATTTTATAAAACAAACAGATTTTAACTTACCAGTTGCTTAATTTTCTGGGAAAACTTAGAAAACCAATATATGGTATACTAAAATTTAGTATTTAAAACAAACTTTAAAAGGGCACTCTGTCTCATGAAGAGGTAAAAATGAGGAACAACCAAAAGTTCAGAACACTGCAATAAAGTTTCAAAATCTGATTGCACTTGTTTCCTGATACTTCTTGCTACTTACTCTGCATTGTACAGGTTGTCTCTGCTTGATAGAAATGAAATGAATAGGGCATCACTGCCTCTTCTGGGCTAATGAGTGGCTTTTTTGTGAACTGCTCAGTGACTTCTTTATTTTTGTTGAAGCAAATAAGCACTGAGATTCAATATCCATGGCTTGAGTTGGGGGTGCAGCTTCTTAAATGTCTCCTGAACCTCCTGTGAGCTTCCCCTGCATCAGAGCTGGGCACAAATGGGTCCCTGGGGAAGGGGAAGGAGCAGTCCTGGGGTGGTCTCACTGCTGCTGAAGGCCTTGTAGAAATTTTACAGGCTTTTTCATTTTCCTGTTTCTTGATGTATCTGATGGGAAAGCCTTGCTGAAAGAATAAGAATACAGTTTTTAACGAGGGGAAAGAAGTGTTCTAAAACATGGCTTGTGTGATGCTTTTGTTCACTGGCCTTTTCTTTGATAGCCATGGTTGGCAGATGAAAGAAGGCCTGTGGTAGGAGCAGAATACCCAGAGTAATTCCTGTGTGCATTCCCGGCCTCAGCAGTGAGGGTTGCTCGTGGATTTAACAGTGCCAGTATTAGCTTGTCAGAGTAAAAATAATGTTAGAAGTAGAATCTGATACAAGCCACATATTAGAGAAGGGAATGAATTTTAAAAGTTAATTGTAAGTTCAGTGACCACATGCAAAGAAAACAAGAATTAAGACTGAATAAAATAATTACAAATGTAAGGACATTGCTTCTTGATGGTGCAGAGAATTGACTGTATTTTAAAATGTAGCTGAAAATACATTTTATGAGTAATTAGATGTTAGATCACATGTATTCACCAAAAAATTGAGTTTTATGTTGTATAATTCAGCATGTCACTGTTTTTGTACTCCTTTAATACTACATACTTCTTAGTTACTCATGAAGGAATTAATTATTAATGACAAAATACTTTGTCCCATCTTATAACTCAGATGTGTTTTGCTTTGATATGTGATCATAAACTCGCCTGCTGTAAAGATCTCAGACTTTGAGCTTGCCTTTTGACTTAGAAATTTCAAGAAACTTCCCCACTTTGCATGCATTTTCATGCACTGACGTGTCTTGGCGTGATTAATAACAATGGTTTTAATTTGTGACATGAATGGATAACAGTCAGGTGCACTTCATGGTTCTAAATAGTCATACACCTTAGAGGGGAACTTAGAATAACTATTTATAGCTTTCAGGTACCCATCTTAACAGCTCTTTGTCGAGTTGTAATGGCTTAAAAGAAGATACTTCCTCATTTTTCCTCTCAGTTTTGATTCACTAAGTCAATAGGCAAACGTTTTCATAGGAAGGAGGAGCATTAATGCTGATTGATCTTACTGCATCTTGCTGTTTTTTGAAAAAGCTGCTGATTAGAGGTGATTTTTGTAGGATCTTTGAAATGTTTAACAGCAGATGATCTCATTCTAATGACTATTTGCATAATATTTTTGTAGGTCACTTTTAAACTTTGTCTTCTGTGTAAAAGAACATACTATGGGTATTTCTTACGAGTAACTTCTGAAGATACTTAAAATGCATTGAAATCTAGTTAAGTGCTAAGCTCTTCCAGCTTTTGTCTCTTTTGGTGAAATGTTTTGTTTGAAAGTTTGTAATAGCGTTTTCAAATAGTGAAGGAATGGGTTATTTGTTATTGTTGATTGCTGTCATTCACTGCCAAAACATACTCGTGTTCAAGCTGTTGTGTAATGTTGTAGTTGGGAGTCAGCAGCTCTCCCCTGAGCAAGCAATTCTTCAGGCTCTGTGCTGCTTAGGAGAAATGAGGAGTTCCTGATTACTTGGTCGAGTCACTTCAGACTTTTCTGTGGCTGTAAGAGTAAAAACACACAAAATGCTTGACTCCGGTTTACCTGGCTCTAGTGTATCAAGGTTGCCTGTTGGAATAAAACTAAACCAGTAAATAGTGTTTCAGATGCACTAGTTTTCACTCTGTGGTAATTTCAATTCTGTCATCTTACAGTAGTTTGAGGTCTCTCAAAGTGTAAATGTTTTTGCTTTAATTTTTTTGCTGTAACTTATATCTGTGTTTCACCACTGTGCCCTCTGTGCTAAAGTCAATAGAGCTTATACAAAGATAATCACAGAATGCAGAATTTTCATACTGATGATTTCTCCACTCAAGTTTAACAATAAAATGGGGGGAGCACTCCAGTGAGTAGAATAGAGTCCTTTGTAAAACAGCCCCTGACTGAGAGAAGATGTTCAGATTTTTGTTTCTTGAAAAACCTTCAGAATCAAATGGAATTGTCCCCTTAATTTATCATATTAAAAGGACAGGAAACATTGTGTATAGGCTGGACATGTGATACATGATGGCAGATTTTGACTGTGTTCAAAGACAATAGACTTTCTGAATAAAATTATATCTTTTCCCCAAATTGCAATGTATGGTAGGTTTTCTAAAAACACTTGTGATGACATACAGGGTTATTGTGGGAGGGTCTGGCTTGCTTTTGGACTGTGTGAAGATTGACTAGACTCAATGTTACATTTCTGTAAAACAGTGGTACATAAATAACAGCAAAAATACTGCCTTAAAGGTGACCTTGTGAGGATGAGAAAAAGGACAGTGTACTGCTTGTTCTCTGTGTGCTTGTAACAGGTTTGAATGTGGAATTCCTGTCCTTGTTAGAAAGTCTAGAAGATGGAAGTATCTTAATTTTTGCAAAGAAAGATGGTCCATATGTGTGAGGGTACAGACAGGCATAAGGAGGAGTGTGGGAGATCTGGTGTTTTCCTCAGGAGCTGTCAGGAGCAGAGAAGGGTGGATAGGAGAATTCCACAGCTCTAATAGTCTTTTTGTTGCTATGTAGTTTCTTTTCACTCTTAAGGTTTATTGCCAGGGTTTTTGTTTGTTTGTTTGTTTGTTCACTTTTGCACCTGATTTTCTTCAGTGCTAAGGAAGAGGGTATCTTATATAGTGAATTACACTGCAACTTCCTGATATAAAAACCAGAAAGCTGTGCTTTGATGAAGTGAAAGTGAGAACCTGTCCTATTGTGTGTACTGACAAGGAGATGTTCAGTCCAGCTCACATGGAGTTAGCTTTTGACTTTGATGGAAGACATACCTTTCTGCTGTAATGCCAATAGACAACAGCAACACTTTGCTACTTTTCACAGGATATTGGCCTCACATTTAACAGTAATTGTTACAGTTATTTGTAGGATTTCTACTGAGGACACTCAAATTGGTCTTTTCAGCTGGGGTTCTGGGATCCAAAGGATTCTTGATCTTGCAGCTTGTTTAGATGTTACTACTGCAGCATATGTGCCTTTACAAAATCTTCCAGCTTACATCCCATGAAGCAGTGGATGAGTTGCTTATGGCTATGAAGAGAACACAGACTGCCTGGGATGATGCATCAGCTTACTCCCCTTGCAAACTAAAATAAGTAATTCTTCAGGGCCTGTTAGGAGCAGCAAGCTCACAGCTGTTCCTGGAAGCATCAGTTTGTGGAAGTCTAAAAAACTTTAATATGAGTCTGTTCTGCAGTCTCAATCTTGTATTGATTCTTTCTGTAACAAAATAAATGAGAGCTTTAAATATTGGCACTGGATGTGAGAGTGCATTAGCATTCTGAAGAATTTGGAGATCCAGGCAGAAGATCATGGATCTGAATTAGGCAGTGCTACTTAACCTGCCATAGGTCATAGAATGGTTTGGGTTGGAAGGAACCTTACAGGTCATGTAGTTCTAATCTTCCTACCACGGGCAGGGACACCTTTTGCTGGATCGAGTGCCAAAGCCTCATCCAGCTTGTCCTTAAACACCTCAGGAATAAGGCATTCACAGCTTCTCTGGGCAACCTGTGCCAGTGCCTCAGCACCCTCACCAGGTAAGAATTTCTTTAACTGATCTAAACCTACTCTCTTTCAATATGAAGCCATTCCCCTTGTTCAGTCACTCCATGCTCTTGTCAAAAGCCCCTCTCTAGCTCTCTTGGCCCCTTTATAGGCTCTGAAAGGTGCTGTAAGCTCGCCCTGGAGCCTTCTCCAGGCTAAACACCCCCAGCTCTCTCAGCCTGTCTCCATATCAGAGGTGCTCCAGCGCTCAGACCATCTTCATGGCCTTCCTCTGGACGTGCTCCAGCAGCTCTACATCCTTATACTGGGGGCCCCAGAGCTGGACACAGCACTCCAGGTGGGGCAGAGAGGGAGAATCCCCTCCCTTGACCTGCTGGCCATGCTTTTTTTGATGCAGTTCAGGATACAGTTGACTTTCTGGGCTGCAGGCATGCATTCCCAGGTCATGTTGTACTCCTCATCCACCAGCACCCGCCAAGTCCTCCCTGGGGCTGCTCTCACTCCATTCTCCACCCAGCCTGGATTTGTGCTTGGGATTGCCCTGGCCCGGGTGCAGGACCTTGCACTTGGCCTTGTTGAACTTTGCACAGACACACCTGTCAAGGTCCCTCTGGGTGGCTGTTCTTGCTGATACCTCAGACTTTTACTGTGACTTCATTAGATTCCAGCTGTGCTGTTTAAGGACCCCCATTTCCCTTTAAGGTACAGCTGCACATGTTTTCTTAAGCAGCCTTTTGGTAGTTCAGCACAACTTGCTGTGAGCCAGGTGGAACTGTTAGTGTGCTTATATGATGAATTGAAGTGGTATCTGATCTGGTTAGAAAACCTATTTTTTCAGATTGATGAACTGTTCATTCCGGTTCAGTGAATAAACATTCCTTCTAGAAGAGCTTGGGAGGTGTTTCTTCAAAGAAGTGGTGAGGGGAGAGGGAAAAGAGGCAACACTTAACTGCTTAAGTAGTACAGCTGTCAAATATCTACTATAGTCTTACTCTATTGAGACATAACAAACTGATATTAGTTACAGTAACGAGTGTTTCAGTCGTTATCACAGTGGGAACCAAATGCTTTCATCACTTCCTTTTGGGACTTTAAACTGAAGGCAGAGATGCCAGATGAAGCTGGTTGAAGGTGGATGTATTACTGAGGTTGTCTGTGTCTCTCAGTGGCCTTCTAGTACAAAAGCTGTTCTTTTAAACAGTCCTTGAGGGTAATTGTTGTACATTTTGGCAGGGACGGGAACCTGCCTGGTGCTGACTGTTAAGGGAACATGATATGATATGCTCAGTTTCTGTCACAGCATGGAGTCAAAAGTACATGGACTGAAAATAGCTTTGTACACTATACTTTGTACACTGCACTGCTAATGAGTGGTGGTTTTTAAAGACACTCCAGGTAATAAATTGGTTTCTGTTGCTTTGCCCCAAAATAATAAAGGTTCAAAATGTCCTCTGTTTCATACCTATTCACCTCAGAAAAGAACTATGAATTCTAAGTAACTTGTGAGCTGACTTTTGTAGCGGAGTTGTCAGCATACAACACCATGTATTTGTGTTGGACTATTTGCTATCCATATGTACTGCTGCAGAGCGAAGATGTAAACCTTATTTAAGCATGCAGTTTAGTTGATGGCTGTTGGAGCTGTTTAGCCCAAACCTTTTCTAAGCAGTGGGCTGTGACATGCCCACACCTAAGCATTGGCAAAGCAGATATCAAACGTTTTATAGGTGACATGCATCAATATATGCTCTGTGAAAGTCACAGTGTTTTCACTGACTGTAAGAACTTCTCTTCAGTGCAAGTTATGAGAGACCTGTCTTGATGAAAAATTACCTTGTCAGGCAGTATTAGCATTTTGAGACAGCTGTATTTCGGTTACCACTGTTCTGCTATTCCCACTGCAAGCTTAGTTGTAGCAGTAAGTGGGTTTTCTCTGATTTCAGTTTTGCTTTTGAAAAATCTAATACTGCTTTTCTTGATGCTTATTTGTTTTATTTTCTAGGCCTTCCTCAAATCTTTCCATGTCTAAATGGACTCCTGAATGTAATATAGTTTATACTCTAAAAGCGGATATGAAGAGTGAAGTTCCTTCTGATGCACCAAAGAGACAGGAGAGTCTGAAGGGGATCCTCTTGAACCCTGAGCCTATTGGGGTGGCCAAAAGCTTCAGTGCAGAAGTTGAGATGATTGCCAGTAAAGTAGGGAATGAGTTCTCTCACTTATGTGGTGACTCTCAGAAGCAAAAGGACATGAATGGCAACCATACAGACCAAGAGAAAAGTATTGTGGTGCGAAAAAAACGCAAGAGCCAGCAGGCTGGTCCTTCGTACACTCAAAACTGTCCTGATAAAGAAAATAAAGGAATCTTAGGATTGAGGCAGCATCTAGAAACACAGAGTGAAGACAATGACTCTTCTTTCAGTGACTGTATCTCTTCGCCCTCATCTAGCTTGCATTTTGGAGACTCTGACACAGTAACATCTGATGAAGAGAAGGATGCTCCTGTAAGACACCCTCAGGCAGTGCTGAATCCTGCGAGTAGAACTCACAGCGCCAGGTCACAGAAGTGGCCTCGGACTGAGGCAGACTCTGTCCCCGGGTTACTGATGAAAAGGCCCTGTTTTCACAACAGCTCTCTAAGAAGGCTCCCATATAGGAAAAGAGCTGTGAAAACAGGCTCGTCTCAGCGCACACAGAACCAGAAGGAGCGGCTGTTGCTGCAGAGGAAGAAGCGGGAGGTATTGGCTCGGAGGAAGTACGCGCTGCTGCCCAGCTCCAGCAGCTCCAGCGACAACGACCTCAGCACAGAGTCCTCCTCCAGCTCATCCACAGAGGGGGAGGAAGACTTGTTTGTGGCACCTGGTGAAACCCACCAGAACAGTACAGCTGTTCCTTCAGGTAAAGCTAAGTCCTGAGCTGGTTTTTATTAATCATCTTTCATCATGGGCAACTTTTTTTATAAGTTGTTTGGAGCTGTTTTTGTAGAAGTTAATCCTACAAATAAACTTCCTGCAAGTAACGTGAACATTCCATCATGAATTCCTGATAGGAGGAGTACATTCAGAGCTTCCAGTAGAATTACAACAAATCTAAAATCTTTTATGTAGAAGTTAATGTTTCTGACCAATGTACTGGAAGCTTGCTCAGTCTGATTAGTCACGTGCTGTTGAGTTGATCCATTTGTTTTTCAGCTGCTGAGTTGTATTCAAAATTTTAGCTATTATAGCTTTGGTAACTTGTGGGAATAACAGTTCTGTCTGTTTTCAGAACATAGAAATATCTGCTAGTACTTAAATGCATTTGACAGTTTAGAAAAATAGGAAGGAAAAAAAATGTTCATTGGGATAAGACCCTGAAATAGGAGGTAGTTGACTGTACCTTTAGTGTTGGAATAATGAGAAAAGTATGGTAAATATACAGAATATTTTACCTAGATAAACTCAATGCAGTGATCTTGCAGTTAGTTTATGTAGTTGTTAATCTTCTATGTCTTGAGCACAGTATCTGAAGGCTTGAATATTTGAGGGATTTTGGGGGACTGTTTTTGTTGGTTTGTTTTCTGGGTTTATTTTTGTGTTTGTTTGGTTTGTGTTTTTTTGCTCATTGACATATTTTCTTGTGCTTGCTTTCATCTTAAATTTGCCAAGTGAAAGTAGTTGTGCATTCTGTTCATTAGTTAGCTTTTCAGAGAGCATGGGGAAGTAGATAGAACACAGCATGGTGTTAATCTGTGCAAACATGTGTTTTATATAGTAACAAATATGTTAAAAAGTGAAAGCATATCTCACACTGTGCTGATCGTTCCTCTAAGAAAAAAATGACTGAAAATGCAAGGACAGGTTTAAAAAAGTGTGAATGTTGATCTTGGGGCAGGATTTATGCTTGAACAGAACCAGAGTATTGAAGTTGAGATTATTACTTGTTATTCATTGTAGCAGGAAGTAATTTGTGTATTGGTCTTTAATGTGCTGTTTAAATACAAGAAGTAAAATCTGTAATGCAAAATTCTTACTTATGCAGTGCTAGGATTGCATATATAACTGAAGCAGAGGAATTGTGGCACAGCCTTAATTATCTTGATGCATATTTGTGAAGATAGAGATTGATTCTTGAAGCCTAAAACAGTTGCATTTCACATGCATGTTTAAGCACATTGAAGAATATGATTTGTGAATAAATGTGTGAGGATATGCATACATTTATATTAAAAAGCAGTTTGGGAAAGCTGTGTTAACACCTCTGTTTCCAAGTTAATAGTTTATCATTTTCAGAGAGGGTGGAGTTTCATGTAACTGTAAAATGATGTAGGCAAAATTAACAACTTTTTCCACAGAGATGTGGAAAAGTCCAGTGGCTCAATTTTTATACTACTTAAAAAGCACATTGAATATATGAAATCATTTCTTTTCATGTCATGGATGAAAATCCATCCAGTTAATTTTAGATTAAAATACTGACATCAGTTGTAAGTGGAAGAAGAGATGCTTTACAGGATGTGTTCTGTGGTGACAGTACTTCGGCACTGATGCTTTCAGTGAGCTGAAAAGCAGTTCTGGCTCAGTGTGTGAATACTGTAGGTTTTTTCCTAGCAGAAATATGTATTGATGGAAAGTTCTCAGCATTTTATTTACATTGCAGATATAATGGGAAGTTGAGCAGACATCCTGTGTGAAAGTGCCCTATTTTTAGCAAGATAAAAATGTGATTAACATTTTCTGTAGCTTTCTGCTGTTATATAAGGCATTTCTAGTTATTGAGTTAATTAGGACAGAAATGGGGCCAGCTGGAAAAAGAGCTGTGCAGCTTCTCTGTGTAGTGAGCAAGCATGATGGTGTTTCTATAAGGGGAAAGAGTTGTATTGATAGTAGTGCTGCACTGGCTGGTTCATGGGAGGGAAAATATCTGTGCTCTACATTAGCATATGTGCATCTGCTGAAATTACAGAATATACTGAAGGACAAATAACATCTGCTAAGAGTATGAGGCCTGTAGCATACATATAAAAGTACTAGAGGACAGACTTAGGAAAGGAAGAGAATAATAATTGTAATCCAAAAAGAAAATACAATTTAAAAAGATATGATAATAACTGAATTTTTAATGAGCAGGCATCACAGTGATATGATTTGTCTTGTAGCCTATTGAATAGCTATTTTTTTAAAGAAAATGTCTGCTTTGAATGTTGATGTTTAGCTAAAGATACACTGCATTTAAAGAACTAGTAAATTTTATTAGTATATACTGTTTTGGAAGATGTTTCTTGTTGCAGGAAATTAAAGTAACATCTTAATCAAGGAAGTGTTCAGTAGGTTGATCCTTGTAGTTAGTTTTATTAACTTGGCTAATTTTGGAAAATCATACAGCTGGAGCTGTGGAGGGGGGATTGTTTTTTGGTTTACCAAAACCTTTACTGAAAAGAAAACCCAAGCAGCAGTATATAGGATTTTTCCTTCTTTTCCATCACAGCTTTAGCTGTTCTCCTGGTGAAACTTTGTGCTTTGGGAACGTGAGAGTATTGAACAAGTGTGTCTTGTCACCTGGGAGTAGATGATATTGTTTTACCAGCTGTTTGCCACCGAAGGCAGTTGTCCTCATTAAGCCTGGGATGAGCAGCTGAAGCTCATTCAGGAGGCAGGGGAGAGCTGGGGGCATGAGGACCACGTGGAACCCTGTGTGTATGCTTTAATGGCACAGTTCCAGTTGAAGGTACAAGAGCTTTCAGAGGTGTCTTTAAGTGGAACGTGGATCAGTTGGGTTTGATTGCAGTGCTGAGCTTACAGCTGAAGTGATAGAAGCAGCAGCAGTTTTGCTGTGAAACAAACTCTGATTCTGTGTTAGGTAGTGCAGAAGCTTTTCTCTAGCCCTGTATACACACCTATAGAGGGAATCCTCTTTTGACTCTGCTTATAAAAGGTGGCAAAATGTCAACTTTTACTGTAGTTGGATCTCTTTCTATACATATATAGATCCAATATACATCCAATATACAGATGTGCTATTTGGAGCCAGTCTCTGGAGGGAAATCTAGCAAAAGCTAAAACTGGAAAAAATTTTTAGCCTTACATACTCTGATTTGGCAATAAAGCAGAACTCTGGAAAAGGGGAAAGTGGTGTTGAAGAATCTGGGTAGAGTTTTGCATTGTCATTAATTGTTCACCCTATAGCACTTGAAATTCTTTCAGGGTCTGACATGTTGTTATATATTTTTGAGCAAACAGTGCTAGACAGGTTTTCCTCTTTCCTTGAAATGTAATGCTAATGAGAAGCTGCTCCAGATTTTGTTCAAAGCTGCTTAGAATGAGAAGACTGAGTTTATTCACAGCTGTCCTCTTGATCCTCTAATTTTTTTGTTGTCTGTCTTCCAAAAAAATGTTGAATATAGACATTTGATATTTTAAATGCCAGAGGCTGGTGAAAATGTTAAGCATATACCACTTTATGTTCAGATCATTTTAACAGGTTTAAGATAAACAGGTATTAAGTGGATCTGAGCTGCCTGTTGTTAGAGTTGATTATTTTTCAGTTCCTTAATCCCTCCTAAAAACGACAGCATGCAGTCCTTTTCTCACAGTAACTGATGCAGCTCATCATTCCAAGCTGTTACCTCAATAGCATTAGTGGATAAGGAAGGGAATAAGTATGCTGTTTACTGTACCACTTACTGGAGAAGGGGTTGGGAAGGGCTGAGGGAAGCAGCACCTGGCTCTGTGAGCAGTCAACATTAATCAGGGCTGCTCTATCCATCTGCTGTGAATTGGAGCTTTAAATAGCTCCACTAATAAAAGTTAGTGTGGAATTCTCTTCAGCCCTTCCCCCTTGCTGCTGCTGCAGCTTTATGTGGTGAGCTGCTGCTCCTGGAGTTGGCTTGCTGTGGCATTGCCCAGAGGACTAGGATTGATGTGCTTGGCTAAGAGCAGGTGGTAGAGGTTTGAATCAGCACGGCTCAGAGCTGGCCAAAATCCCCTGGCTGTTTGCTGTCTTTTCCACCAGGGTGCAGCGTCCTAAGCAATTTGTGTGTTTCGGAAAATTTCTCCCATCATGCACAGCTATTGGAAAGTATATTCCAAGAAGGTCTCAGGTGCAGAAAAACTGTCATCATCCAACACTAAGGGAACAGGCAGGTTCTTTTAGGAATCCTTAGCAGAATGCTGACAGCACTAAATCATAGTTACAATTAAAGCTTTATTTTCTTAGCAGGATATTACGATTTTTATAAGTAGAATGGTGCCTGATTTCTACGATCAGAATTCAACCGTGCAATCTATAAACAGCATAACACACAGTTTCTATTCCCACTTAAGTCAGAATTCCGAAGCACCCTCTGCAGATCAGCTCAAATCTTAACATTAAATACCAACCATAATCCAGACTCAAAATCCATATAAAAGAACACGAGTCACTCACTCAGTCCTCAGAGGAGGTGGCTGTCGCTGGAGGTGTCCCTGGCCGCAGGGAGGGGGGGATCGATGGAGGTGTCCCTGGCCGCAGGGAGGGGGGGATCGATGGAGGTGTCCCTGGCCGCAGGGAGGGGGGGGTCGATGGAGGTGTCCCTGGCCGCAGGGAGGGGGGGATTGATGGAGGTATCCCTGGCCGCATTGAGGGGTGGTTCCGGGTCTGTTCGCGGCTCCCCTCGGCGCTCGCAGCTCGGCGTTGCGGGCAGCGCTGTGTGCGCTGCTCTCGGGCTGCCCTGCCGAGGGGCACGGGCAGCACCTGCTTGGCCCTGTGCCTGCGACATCCAAGGGCAGCCAGCAAGGGAGGAATCGGCCCGGCGCCCTCGAGGCTCAGAGGAGGTGCAGATCTGTTTGGTTTGTCTGCGTGGGTCATAGGACCTTCGGAGCCTGAGAACCAGGGAAAGGAAGCAAAAACGTGACCCGCTCAGTCCCCGGGGGTGGCCACTCAGAAACACACTCAGTGTGTTAACAGGGCTGGGAGCTGGGGGTACCAGCCATACCTCGCTCAAAAAGTTTGAGAGTTAAAGAATGGCATGCTCATTACTTTATCCATTTCAATCTGAAGTGCTATCCAGTTAGTTATCTTTAATTCACAGGCATGTAGAGGCACACAGTACCAACAAGTTCAGAAAGGGATTCAACACATTTGGTGACAGCTGTCTGGGAGCAGTGACCGGACTTGGAAAGTGCAGTCTGACATCTGTGATGCTGTGGTGGATGCTGTGTGGTGTGAGAGGTGTTTGTAGCCTGAATTTTCTGCTCTGACTGCATAGTTCTGCAATGGCAGAGAGAACTGGGCCTGAGCGGGCTCTTGGTCTGATCCTGTGGAAGCTTGGAACTCAAAATAAGTAATTCCTGTCACTGGAATTTGACTGCTTATTTTAAAACTCTTCTGGTTCCTCTTATGGTTTAATCATGCTGTCTCATCTGAAATTGTGTATTGTAAAATGCTTTCATTATCTCACATGTAATATTTGATCTGGTTAAATTGCATGTTGATTGCAAAACTGATGTAAAAATACTCTTCAGGAGAGACAACAATCTGTCAAGCATAAATTTGGATATTCCACCAGTGTTATTTTTGTCCTTGGTGGAGTACCTGTGTTGATGAGGATTGATTAATAGTGGAGTTATGCCATACTCTTTCAGTTAAGTAATAATATCATTATATATATTTCACGTTATACTGTACAAAGCTTAGTCTCTTGCTTACAACTTCTGGATTAATAAGGTATTTGATTCCAAACCATGTTTCCCAGCAAGCTGGTCTGTCCGTGGCACCTGGCAATTGCTGTTCTGAAATAATCTTTCTGGGGAAAAATACACTCATTTACTGATCTGAGTGTTGGACTACAGACTATTATATTATTATAAAAGTTACATTCTGCTTAATAAAGTACTTTAATTTGTCAGATTTACTGAGTTTGTGATGGAAGGCCTTGGAGAAGGCTGTGTTTTTATTTTCAAGGGAGGATTATAATTTTGCACATTTGGATTCAAGCATGTGTGGTTTATCCCTTCCCCTAGGCTGGCGGAGCACGAGGTTCCCATTATGAAACAGCTTTTAAAAGAGAGGAAAAAGCTTCTGTAAAGAAGTCACTGATTATTTCTGGTTGAGAATTACTTAACTGCTGTTGAAAGGTCTGAATTGTTGGGATATGCAAAACTAAAATTTGGTGGTTTTCATGCACTATAAAATGTTACTTGTGCGTTATTTGAGCAGAGGAAAAACACCCCAGATTTTGTGGAAACTGAAAAAATCCTAGCTGTAATTTTCAGGAGAAGTTTTGTTTTTAACTAGCTCGTTTAAAATGTAGAATGAGTCTTTCAGTGGTAACCTGAAGCCTAACTTAGTCACAAACAACTAGAGTATAATTTGCTAGCTGTGTTCCGTGATTCAGAAGATGACAGAGAAACAGTATATACCTGCAGGAGGATAATTTTCTGTTTGTTTTGTAGCCATAGGTATTATTCTGAAAGTAGTACAGAATTCCTCTCTTACCTCTGCGTAACTGTTTTGCTGTCAACAACCCAGTGACTCCTCTCCTTGAAGGGAAATTACCTTCAGGGACTTTGGGATTAGTATAGTTAACACTCATTATACAGTTAACTGGTCTCCTACAGGTTCCACCATTTAGATGATACACTGATGAGTAAGATACTCATGCTTTCACATCAGTTTTGCTTGAAGTTCTTTACAGACAGAAGATGGCTGGTCAGTGAGTGGTATGTTCTAAATGCAAAGAAGTGAATTATACCTTGTCATGGTGGACTCTAGAAAACAATTGAACAAGTATTTGCATAGTTTAGAGGGTTTTTTTCTAATTAATTTTGAGGAAAATTCCTTTCATCCCTTCATGGGATGAAAACCTCATCAGTTTGTGCATTTGACTGGAGAAGGTGTTATTAGAAGCATCAACAGTAGGAAACAGCATATGGGTGAACTGTGTCTCTGCTGTACTTGGAGTGGCTTTGACTATTTCCCTAAAGACTTTCTTTGTTATTTTGGAAATCATAAAACCTGTTCATTCAGTAACAGTCCTGATAGTTTCTACAGTCTGAACCACACAGTCTATAAAATCACATCTTGACTAAGATTTGCTTTTAAAAAAATTAAGTAAAATGAACTTTCAAACCTTGACAAAGGTGAGTATTGGACTAGTGTAGATATTGTATTTAGAACTCTCTTTGGTTTTTGTGAGCTGAGCTTTTGTTGGATTTTCAGTAGAGGTGCACACTGGGTGAATTCAGTAGAGATGCCCATGGCATATGACTTTGTCCTCGAGGGGGATCTGTTTATTTTCTGAAGTACCAAAATCCTAAATCTTCCCACTTTTGCAGCTGTCACAAATTTCAACAAATACAGAGCCTGAGGACGTGTGGACTCTGAGGAGTGCTCTCAGACTTAACTGGAATTTGGAGCAGTGTGTGTTTGGAAGGTGGGAGAAGGAGAGTGGTGTGTTTGTCTAACTGACTGTCCCCAGCTGCTTTGCCAGCTGGTTTTGTCTGGGAGCAGCTGAGATAGTTTTGTGTAAGGAAGCTGTTGCTGATTTGCCTGTGATAACCATGGTATTTACATTCTTCTGCATGTGATGATGACTAGCTTCTGCCTTTCACTTTGGGTAACTGGCCTTTCAGTATTTTCAATTTTCAAATGTGACTTTGTTTTTTAGACGTTGCAGTAGTTTCCGTTTTCCCCCAAATTTTCATGCAAGTTCTGAGAATTAATTTTGTTTCATACTACTGCACAAGTTTGGTGAGTACCAGTATTTGGAAGCATGGCTCTTTCCATCTTCAGCCACCAGTCTTCCTGGGATAATATGACTAGAAACAAAGGCCACTGAAAAATAAGGAATGCAGTTTGGTTTTCTTCAAAATACAACATTTTTCATACTTGGGGGATGGATGATCTGCCCCACCTTGTCACTGGGTAGAGCAGCTGAGAACATACAGGTTTTAAGTATTGACTTGAATGAGACCAGATTCTTCAAGTACTTTTCTTGAAGCAGTTTGCAAATAACAAAATGGTAGTTTTACACTTCTAAGCTATATAACTCTTTTATTTAGGAAGCTCTTCTGTGCTCAGTGAATCATTCAGAGCTCAGTTTAAGTGTTGGAGATAGTTCAGACTTGACACTGTCAGTGTTACAACAGTAGAGGAGTGTTTCATGTGTCTGCCTGTTATGCTGGAACTTTGATAGCTAAAAACATTTTAAAGAAAAGCTATTAATGATAACAAACCACCACTACTGCTTTGATAGTTTGAAAGTTTATTCTGTTTTTATATTAAATTTATTTATATTTTCTTGGTGTTACAGGTCATAAAATTCATTGTAATTTCTTTCAGTACAGTATAATGCGAATTTTTATACCTACCCCACACCCAGCCCTGTCTCCTTCTTTACTTCAATATTTGCAGCAGAATTGCTGCTTTTAATAATTAGGTCATGTATTTGACAGTTGCACCTAAAGCTTTGACATGGAATTCTCTGCCTACCTGTATTTTAGTCTGGGGAAAAATAGTCTCTTAAAACAACAGCTCCTGAGACAGATGAAGTATACAAACTTTCTTCCTCCTTTTTCCTCATCAGGAAGTATTGATGAAGATGTTGTGGTGATTGAAGCATCCTCCACTCCCCAGGTCACTGCTAACGAAGAAATAAATGTTACCTCAACAGACAGTGAAGTGGAGATTGTCACAGTTGGTGAAAACTACAGGTGAGTTTTGCAGCTCTTTGTATGAGTACAGGTTTGCTTGTCTCCAGCTCTGTCACAATGCTCTGTGGCATTAAAAGCCCTTAAGGTAATCTCACTGAAATTTTAAGCAGGGTGCAGAGTATGCATTTTTGGTTAAAACAAAACAAAAACCAACAACAACAAAATCAACAAAACAGGAGTCAAGTAACAACAAAGAAACCCATGAGCAAAAAGACCCAAAGCACAGCTTTGCCAAAGCTTGACAATTCCAGCTAGGTTGGAGTTGCTGAGGGAGTCGTAGGCAGTGTGACTGCTGGGCAGAATTTAGGAGAGGCAAACTGCACAGTGAGATCCTGGAGAGAGCAAGTGGAGGCTGAGTTCACTGTCCAGGGATTAGCTGAGCAGTTCTCAGGAAGCACCCTACTCTTTGGAAGCTGCTGCTGTGTGTGCTCTCCTGTCCTTCCATGCCTCTCTGGAAGTTTTGTTCCATATTTGTCAAATGTTACAGAATCTGTTGAAGTGGCATTCCTTGAAGAAGAAAACCTCAAACCTGTCTAAAGTCAGATAAGATGCATTTAAAAAATAAACAGCTTTGTATCTTCCCAGCATCAATAAGAAGTGTCTTCTGCAGTAGCCTTGAAAGACTTGAAAAAATTGGTTAGTTCTTCCCTTACCTTCTGCAATGCTACAGCCAAAACAGTGGTAGCTCCATGGTGATTTATGCAATGGGTTTTGTTTGGTTTTAGTGAAGTCATTCCTTTTTCTTCACGTTTTCCTCTTCTGAATTGCTGAAGTCTGAGCACATTATTTTTCCAAAGTGGAAAATAAGAACCACTTAATTTATGTAAATACAGGAGAATCAAAGTTTTTTGAGAGTGAAATGGTAAGTACATTACTGTAAAAATATTGTTCCCTTAATTAAAGACAGTATCCTACAAAGATGATACAATTTCCAAAGATTGTTGTTTTGAGTGTTTGGGTTTATATTGCTAAATTGAACAGATTGGGTGCTAAGATAATACAGAGATAAAACCATTCCTTAGGTATGGTTTATAGGCTTATGATTCCCTCTTCTCAAGCCACATTTCATTTTAGTTTAAGTATCACACAAAGCTCTGTTTGTTCTTAATAAAGGGAGAGCAAAATTATATTAGAGAGAAAAGTCCAGGGATTTTGCACTTTTGGGACGTTTTGGAAATTTGAAAGCATTATTCTGAAAATAATCTATCACAAGTTAACATGGAAAAGTACTTCATGCTTACCAGGTTTTATTGTCTGCAATTCTGTTGTCATTTATAGACCTGCTGTTTCAGACTGCCCAGGAATAGTGTAGGATTTGGAGATTCTTTATCTGCTATTAACAAAGTTAAAACAACATCAGGTGTAATTGCTGCCTAACTGTGATTGTAGGGTTTCACAGTGAAATTTTTCCAAGTTACCTGCATGTGGAACATGCTTTAAAGACTCTAAACTCTGTGTTGGGTATTTGCTGTCCTGTTACCTGCTAAAGGCTGCAGCAGAGTTTGTAAGGACACACCTAGCGAATGTGGAGTTGTGGGCTAGTTCAACATAACAAAATGCTTTTATGGTAACAAAACCCCCACCTTCAAACAGCTTTTCAAACGTGAGGAGAAGTGAGTAGTGGCAAAAAGGAGGTCAATGCTTAAGGTGTCAACCTTCTCTAAAGGTCTCGTTCTGCACTGGGACACCCGAGATCCCACTGGGGCCAGAACTCCGGCTCTCAGGGCGCACGGCCCCCGGAGCAGCGCAGCCGCAGCAGGATCTCCACGGTCATCCAGCCCCTGAGGCAGAATGCAGCTGAGGTTGTGGACCTCACCGTGGATGAGGATGGTGAGTAGTGGGCTCAGAGACATCTCTTTCTTTTCTGGGAGGCGGATGGGCGGTGGAGTTAATTCCATCAGTTATAAGGCAGCGTTTTATGAGAGTGTCTAATTTCCAAGCCTATCTGAAAATGCTCTCGTGGCCTTCCTTATTAGAAGTTCAGCCATTTCCAGTGGGCCTATTAGATCTAATTTTAATTCCAAAGCTGCCTTGGGTGTGTGTCTGAGGGCTGACTCACCAGGCAGAAATTACAGAGCAGGTTGGAACTACTTCTTGAAAAATATGCATTTACTTCAATACAGCACTATAAAAGGAAAATCTATTGTTGCTTATGCTTAGGAATAGTTACTGTTCTTTCAGTAAAAATAAGTCAAAAAAAAAAAAAAAAAGAAAAGCTCAACCCTAACCTAGTAAAGTGTGTTATGTTTCTGGAGCTGTAACCCTTCCTTATTTCCTAACATTAAAACCTGCTGGCACTTACTAAGTCTATTCCTGCTGAAAATCAGAAGAGCAGCTTCCAGGTACATTCAGAAAGTTGAGAGAAGGAAAGTCTAGAGCTCATGTACATCTCTGCATGTTTAGTTTTTTTGGCTGCTGCTGGTGGTGATTTTGGGGATTTCTTGGCTGCATGTTACTTGTGATGTTGTAACAGAAGTTTTGTCCTGTTGCAGTTCTGTCCCTGAGTGCATTGCAAGCTCTAGTGTCTTGCAATGTATTATTCTTCAAGTTGTCTTGATTTTTGGAGTGGGTTGGCAAGTTGGAAAGGCTTGGGAATAGTTTTGATTGGTTGATGGTTTTTAAGGGAGAGGATGGGTTGATTTATAGGCTCATTATGAATTTACTGTGAAATATCCCAGTTCTTGAAGGGCTGCAGGCTACTATTGCTTTAGTCTTAAAACTCAAATGAAAGAATTTAGTCTCAACCAAATTATTTTTAAAATACTATTCCTGAATGAACTTTTACTTCTGTAATGAGTGTATTTAAGAATTTAAGACTAGCCTCCTGGAGGAAATGCCTTTCTAATGTGAGTCTTCCAGGATTTCAGGAATATTATTTTTGGGTTTAAGCATCAAATTTCACACATGAATTAATGTAAAATGATAAAACTTCTGAATTAACACTGTTACAGTGTTAGAGTTTATCACAACTTTACTGATTTCTTCAAAGGTACTGGACTTAAAACTTTGCTGACTGCTTCCATGAGCATGAGGATTAAATCATCTGTCTTCTTGGATTAACATCTGTGAAGTGTGTTAAGAACTTGAGTTTCTGTTAGCTAGTAGTCTGAGATTGACCAAGCCCCTTGTTTTTTTACTGGTTTGAGTGTGGAGAAACAGCACTGTCAGTGTGGGTGATGGTGGCACAGGCCCAGACTGGCAGGGTAGCTGAGGCTGGTGGAGCTGAGAACTTTGCCCTCAGGAGTGTGCTCAGCAGCTGTTGGCACTCTAACTTGAGCACTGGGTGATCCCTGCTCATTGTAGGCTATACATGTCCTATATAGTTCCTGGTTTTTTCTGAATTTAAACAGTAATACATTTCTCCCAAAATGTTCTCCTTTAAATAAATTCAGTGTGTTGGAATGCCACGTTAAAAAACAAAGGAATTTAAATGTAGGTATCAGGTCATGTTTTTTTAATGTGATGAGTTGGGAGACTTGCAAGAGAGAAGATATATTTATTCCTTGCTCACCGAATTGCTGATACTCCTACTAGATATGGAGAGAAACCTTGAAAACTAGTCATATTTTATTTTGAGACTCTGTGTAAGAGAAGTATTTGAAGTTTTTTTATCCTTTTTTCCCTCTCATATCCATGCAGACATTTTTACTAAAAAAACCTGAATTGCTTCTGATAATCTTCCTTTTTATGGTATCTTGTATTCCTGGTCATGTCATTGCCTTGTCATTCATTAGAGAGAAATGTCAAGCTTACAGTCAAATACTCTTTCAAAACTAAATTTGAATGATTCCACCAAGTATAGCTTTAAATTTAAACCTGTTTATCTAGTAAAGGACAAGATTTATCAAGAGTTTGTGTTTCCCAGGATAATATGTAAAATGAACGTGTTTGTACTTTAAAGGAAGTATCAAATACTGATAATCTACTTTTAATGTGTGTTGAGACTAGAAACTGAATTTATCTTGCTAAAACCTTTAGTACTGTGCATCTAGAATGACTGGAGTTTGTGAAGTAGTACTGCTAGTTTAGATGTTGTTATGCCGTTCTTGGTGAGTGAAAAGTGTTTCTGTTCTTTGCAGGCATTAAAAAGTGTAAGGATAATACTTCATCACAGAGTAGCTTGTCAGTGGATTTATGGACCATTTCAGCAACTGCTTTCATTATAAAAGTAGTAATTTAATCTTTCTAGTAGTTTTTTTTTTAATTCAGTAAATGTGAATGTCAGATTTGATTGGGAATTGATTTTATGTTAATATTTTTTTAATGAGCAAATTTAAAAAAAAAAAAAGAGAATATAGGTATTTTTCATTTTCTTTGTGTACCCGAGTGAAACAGAATTACCTTTTGTGGCTCGTACCTGTCAGGCTTTTGTGTTCCGACTTTCTTAGTTTCTGGAAAGGCCAGAATCACGAATTTCTTGTGATATAACTCAAGAGCAACAACAGCAACAAGAAAAACGCAGTAGCTTTCAGAGCTTTAAAACCCATGGAGGCTGTTTTGTTTCGCTAGAGCCGACAGTGGTGCCCACGACGTCAGCGCGAGCGGAGCCACTGGTCGCGAGTTCTGCCCCCAGTACCAGCTCCAGCAGCACCTCTACCTCAGAGCAGGCCTCTGATGCAGCTCCCAGCGCCTCCACCAGCCAGCCCTCTGCAGCTCCAGAGACCACTCCCAGTCTTCCCAGTGGCAGCACTGCTGGTCCTGCAGCTGCAGGTACACAATAAGAGCTTTCTTGAGCAGTTGTGTTGCCTCCAAGTACAAAGGAGGTAGGGGAAGTTAATCAGTGTTCTCCAGATCAGATGGCAGTACCACAGCATCACTGGAGTAAGCTGAGAGGGCAGGAATCTCAAAAAGACCATTAAATTCTCCACAAAGATAAAGGACCTTGTGCTGAATCTTTCTGCTTTTGCCTGTTGGAAGGATTTGGTTGTATGTAATGAATCACATCCTTGCTTTTTGAGGAGATAGAATGTAGTTCACTGGGAATTAAGTATCCCATTGCAGTGTGTTACAGAAATGTGGTTGTTTGTTGTTTGTTTGTTTTTTTTAATGTGCTGTAAGGAAGTGAAGGGTTTATAGAGATTCCTTGAACTGCTGTAGATCCCTGCCCTGGGAGCACATTTATACAGGCCAGTATGGATACAGACCTGTACATGCAGGTAGCACTCATAGCATCACTGACACGAGGCTGCCCTGTTTGCAAGTGAGGTGGACCACAGTGGTCCAGTGGACCACAGGTGCACAGGAATTTGAGGTCTCTGAACCACACTAACCACAGAGAAAATCTCTCCTCCTTTCCTGTTGATAACCTGCCTTAAATTAGTGGAATAAGGCAAGTGTCAGTTCACATCCTCCAGTGGTTACCATATTACCTGAACAATTCGTTTTTTGTTCATTTGTCAGGCACAGCTAAATGTTATTTTTTGTATCTAGTGTGTTTTGGTTTAGTGTAGACCTGTTTTTCACTTGGGTTCTTATTTAATCATGATGTACAGAGGGTTTATTCTATATTAAGGCACTGCTTTACAGTGATCAGTTCTATTAATTTCTTTCACTTCAACATTAATTTTCTTTATCTTCAAGATGACGTGAGAAGAACTTCATCCAACACAACACTGGAAACAGGCCCTCCGGCCATGCCGAGGTTACCATCCTGCTGCCCTCAGCATTCTCCTTGTGGAGGACCTTCACAGACTCACCATGCACTGGGGCACCCACACACAAGCTGCTTTCAGCAGCATGGCCACCACTTCCAGCATCACCACCACCACCACCACACCCCTCACCCGGCTGTCCCGCTGTCCCCCTCGTTCAGTGACTCCAGCTGCCCTGTGGAAAGGCCTCCCCCAGTGCCTGCCCCGTGTGGAGCAAGCAGCACTTCTGGCACCACTTACCATGACCAGGCATGTTTAATTCTTGTGACTCTCTCACAGTTCCACCTTGTGACTTGGGCTTTCAGGCTGTTACAGATATGAGAGGGTAGAATAGGATGCTGAATTATAAATTACTCTCTTGCTCTGCATCGGGCGTTATAGAAGGGAACTAAAGGGAGAATTTGAGCTATAATATATGAATGCAAAACCCTGCAATTTTGTAGAAAGTTATAATACAAGTAGTCTTTGACAGCTGACCTCTTGATGACTATAAGATGGTAGTGACTGTTTAACCAAACCAAACATAAGTACCTTGAAATAACTGCCTATCACAGCAGTTTTGCAATGCAAATAATTGAGTTCTTTTGAGAGAAGAAAAAATCAAGTCTGATGTTCTGTATATAAAAAGTTTAAAAGTGGTGTGTCTCTAAAAGCAGTGGTTTTTTTAAGGCTTTTTCAGTAATAAAAATCACAGCTTTAAAACAACATAGTTATAAGGAAGAACAGCACTGTGCAAACTTAATTTACAATCTATCTATTGTAATGCATCAGGCACAACTGAAATGCTAAAAGTGGGGTTTGCATCCAAATGTTTCAATGCATATACTTACTGATTTATCCATCAGGGTTTGTGTTTGGTTGCTTGGGTTTTTTTAACAGAATCTAGTGTAATGAATTTAGTCTCTTACCAGATACAGTAACTTAGGAATACGTAATGTTAACCATATTAAAAGAATGTTCCAGAGTGAGGTCTTTAAACTTAAAAATTTGGATCTCGATAATAATAATTTTTATTTCTTGTAACATGATCTTTAAGTGTGACTTTGTTTTCCGTGTCTGAAGAACTGCATGAAAACAGATGGTCTGTTTCCACAGCAGGCATTGCCAGTTGACTTAAGCAGCAGTGGCATAAGAAGTCACGGGAGTGGTGCTTTCCACGGAACGTCAGCTTTCGACCCCTGCTGTCCCGGCTCCTCATCCCGCAGCACGATGTTTGGGCCGCAGGCTGGTGCTGGCCCCAGCCAAGCGCTGCCCATGGATGGGTACGGGGCGGGCATGGTGGCGCAGCCACAGCCTCAGCCCCCTCCCCAGGCTTCGCTCTCCTCCTGCCGCCACTACATGCATTCTCCCTGTAAGTACTGAGGAGGCAGCTTCCCTGACACCCATCCTACAGCTACCCCCAGCAAAGCACACACCAAGAAGCGTGTTGGAACGGTTAACTTGTGTAGGGGGTTTGAACAGGACCGAGGGAAAGTTAAAAGGTTTTGTTCTGAGCGACTGTAGTAACATTGAGACTTCAAAACTGCATTTACTGTGTAAATATTTTTCGTCTCCTTTGTATTCTAGCACTGGCTTTTCATTTAATTGTCCTTGGTTGTTCTGCTGTCCCGTACCTCAGGGAGTTCTGCTTTAGCAAGCTCAGAGTGTCCATGCATTTGTTTGTGATTTCTTTTGGATTTTGTCTCTGCGGAATAGTGAACTTGGAAAGGGGTGGGGAAACATGAAGTACAGTTGGGAGGGGATTCTCCCCCTCTATTCTGCTCTCATGAAACCTCACCTAGAGTACTGCATCCAGGTTTGGGGTCCTTTGCACAAGAAGGACATAGATCTGTTGGAGTGAGTCTGGAGCAGGGCCATGAAGGTGCTCAGTGGGCTGCATCACCTCTTCTGTGAGGACAGGCTGAGGGTTGGAATTGTTCAGCCTGGAGAAGGGAAGTCTCTGGGGTGACCTCAGTGCAGTCTTTCAGTACCTTAAGGGGCTCCAGGAGAGCTGGAGATGGACTTCTGTCCAGGGCTTGTAGTGACAGGATAAGGGGAAAGGCTTCAAACTGAAAGAAGGTGTGCGTTAGATTGGTTATAAGGAAGAAATTCTTTCCTGTAAGAGTGGTGAGGGACTGGCACGGATTGCCTATGGAAGCTGTGGCTGCCCTATCCCTGGAAGTGTTTAAGGCTAGGCTGGATGGCGCTTGGAGCACCCTGGTCTTGTGGAAGGTGTCCCTGCCCATGGCAGGGGGTTGGAACTAGGTGATAAATTTCAGGTCCCTTCTAAACCATTCTACATACCTTTCTCAGTGTGTATCATAGAAATTTTTATTTTTTATTTATTTTTGCCAACACTGGCAAATGGCTGCAGAAAATGTAGATTTTTTTTGTAGGAAATATTGCTAGAATCCCTTTATTTAAGAGTTGCATAAACACGTATTTCCATGTTGCCGCTGTTCACACTGGTGCAATAATTCTGAAGCACCTGTGTGGAGATACTTGAAATAAATGTAAATCAAAACCTGCTACTGACCAAATTAAAAGCACCTGATGTTTTCATTGCAGATGCCTCCTTGACCAGACCTCTTCACCATCAAGCTTCTGCATGTCCTCACTCTCATGGAAATCCTCCTCCACAACCACAACCTCCACCTCAAGTAGATTATGTTATCCCTCATCCAGTGCACCCCTTCCATCCTTCAATCTCCTCTCATGCATCTTCTCATCCTGTTCCACCTCCACCACCAACTCATCCTTTAGCCAATGCAGCTGCTCCAATACCACAGCATCTTCCTGCAACACACCAGCCTATATCCCATCACATCCCTGCAACAGCACCTCCAGCACAGAGGCTACATCCTCATGAAGTGATCCAGAGGATGGAGGTCCAGAGAAGAAGGATGATGCAACACCCAACGTATGTCACAAATGTACTCAGAACAATATCTAAACATATAATTCATTCCCCTCAGGTTTGTAAAATGTTGCATGTGAATCTCAGACTGTTAATTGCATGGTGAGGAACTGGTAGTGTTACCCCATGGTAAGAGGTGTCTTTACCTACCATCACAGCCACGTGAGCGTTAGGAGTGAACCTGCTCCGATACCTCTCCCAGCAGTGTCTCCAGGTAAGGCGTGGAAGACAAGGGGACCTTCTGTTTCTCTTGCCCACTACTTGTCCCCTGGATAACAGGCAGGAATTCTTTTCAAACTTCACAGCCTAGAAAGTACATCATAAACTCCATTCAAATGTTTTCCTTGACAGCATGTTTTGCCCTGTTGATGCTGTTGAAATTCTTTTTATCTAAGTATTGCTTTAAAATAACAGTTTATCATAAAGGGCTTTATCAGGTTTAATTCAGATTAGATATCTGCATATCTTTACTATGCCTTTATGTCTTTAGAAGAGGAGGAGGACATGGATCACATTCTCATACAGATACTATTCAGTGTTGAGACATAGTTTTGGTGATATTACAACATGCTACTGTTGTATTTTAGCTTAGTATCAACAGATACCAGGGCAGTTGTAGCTTAGTATTCAGTCACAGAGTAACTGAAGTGACTTTGATTCTGGATATAACACATTTAAATATCCAACACAATTTCAAGAATGAGCTCTCTAGTTTTCGTTCCTAACTCTGTTATACAAATTTTACTCGTAAGTAACCTGAAACTCATTTAGAAGTTAATGCTTGAAGAGAATTTTGCTTTAGCTGCAACTTCTGAGGCAGTTTCCAGGTTATTTATAAAAATATCTATAGGAGTAACTGCTCACAAATGGCACATGACAGACTAGGCAGTGACTGTGAGGCAGCAAAGTATTCAAGGAGAGATAATAAAACTATCTTAGCAGATTTGGAAATTGTCTGGTCATTTGGGGATTGGAACTGTGAATATTGGCATTTCTTAGCCTAGTGAATTTCCTTTCTATGGATAGAAATTGCAGTCAAATGTAGACAGTCGGTTTTTCATTTACATTCTCTGAAGTCACCAATCTCAGATCAGACAGTGCTTGGTGACATTTCTCCTCTGTAGCTTTGGTTTGGAATCATATGGAATTTTTCTTCCCTTAGTCCTTCTTTTCCCCTCTAATCTTCGTACAAATTACATACAAAATCAGTCTTGTAGGTGTGTTGTGCCAATCTCATATAAATCAGACAACCAGAAACTTATGTATATTTGCTCTGTTACTGATTACAGACTTGAGACTGCCAACAGCCTTGTGGTCCCTTCAGTTCTGTGAATCTCAAAGTGTTCTTAGCACCTTGTTTCACTCTTCATTTCTACAAATAACACAAGGGGTAGCCTAGCTTGGATCCCTTCTATCTGACAATATAGGACTTTTACAGGATTGGAAATAGGGAGCAGTGAGTCCTGTCCTCACTGTCGTGGAGCAGGTTTGCACACAGCAGCTGTAACTTCTGAGGGTCTTGGAAGGCAGTGTATGAGAGTGCACTGCATTTGTATAACATATGGACTTTCTGTTTACTTTAAATCTGATTTCCCACTTTATCTAGAGACTGTGGGATGGATAATTTATAAATTATTTCTATAATTTAAATGTGTTTCTTTTAGATTAAGACCTGTTTTAGGGAAAATGAGCCTACATGACATTCAAGGTTCATACAGCTATGGAAGTTGGTTTTGGTTTTTTGTTGTTGGTTTTTTTGCAATTGTGTTGTTCTAGATTTTTCCCCTATAGTTATGTGATAAACTGAAGGGAGGTGAGACTAGAAGTGGTTTCTGTTAGATCTTGTTCCCAGGTTGGGCTGTGCCATCACAGAAAGTGAACACTTCTCACATAATTTATACAAGCTTGACAGATTTGTCTGAAGAAGTGGCACTTTACAGTGATTAGAGTAGTGTGCTGTTAGGTAAATTTTTACCTCTCCAGAAGTTGTAAATTTGCAAGATGTCTAGTCTGCTTTGTCAGGTAGCTTAAGGTGGTACTGAACCTGAAGAATGTACTGCTTTTGGCAAAATCTGAGTTTTTAGGATTGAATAGAAGAACGTCCTTTCTGCATAGAAAGCAGTGGAAAGAAAATTACTCATTCATTTCATTCAGAGACTGGGAAGTGATAAAGTAACAGAAATCAGCCAGCAGGCTTGTTTTTTTTTCCCCCAAATCTATAGTTGTTCTATACCAGCTGGCATGGAAAAAAAGCCATGTTCTTGTTACCAGAGCTGTGACACAAGCACGTGTCAAGGAAAATGTCCTCTGAATTAGTGTATTAAGTTTCCCCTATTTACTTCTGGTGGTATAATTTTACTAGAAATAAACTGGAGCAGAGCTGTGAGTGACTCTGAATCTGAACATGACTGTCACGTGGCCTTGGCTTTCCTTCCTGCTGTGTGAGGTCAGGATTAAACACTGTCAGCCTTTCTGTAGTTGTCTGCTGAGTGAAGGACAGATCACTGCAGCTGAAGCTGCCTTTGGTTTTGAATATGAAACCTGTGCTACAATTAATTTCTAACTTATATCTAAAGCCAAAATTAACATCCTGCATGGGGAGTTCCATATTTGAAAGGCATTGCAGTAATTCAGTCTACACGATTTTGGTTATGGGTGTCGCTTTCTTGATATTAACAAGTATGTGACAATAACTGTTGCTGGTTTCTGTTGTTTAGACGTGCTCATGAGAGGCCTCCTCCACATCCCCACAGAATGCATCCCAATTATGGGCATGGGCATCACATTCACGTGCCTCAGACTATGTCTTCCCATCCTCGCCAAGCTCCAGAGAGATCTGCCTGGTTAGTAATCAGTCACTATTTGAGCTCTTTGGAACTGGGGACAGAAAACCATAATGTGCTGATAATGCTGGCTGTGATTTTTAGAAAGTGCTGCGTACACCTGTAGCTTAAAATTTGTAGATGTTGATGTGGCTTTGAAATACTGCTTTGAGTACTCCATGTCTTAAATATATTTCTAGTGCGTTTCAGAGGCTTGGATTTGAGTTATGAACTAGTATATTCTCTCTCCTTTGTCTGAACTTAGTCAAAATTGCATCAGGCCTACTTAGGAAGCATGCACTTAAGTTCCACAATGTATTCATTATCTTTTTAAAATGTACTTGGGACCATTAGGGAAGAGGTGCATGCTTAGCAGCTACAGCATGTGCTGCAGAGAAGACCCCCACACCAATAATATTCCTGGTCACTACAAATGTGGAGTCATCTCAACTGGTATTTTTTCCTAATAAATCTTCATAGCTGATTTAAAAAGAACTCTTAGTTAGGGTAGGATGTCTTTAGCAAAGTTTAAGGTTAAAAAAGAAAAATCTTATTGTAGCTGTGCTGGGTTGTAGGCTTTCCAAAGCAGTGGAATTGTATGTAGGAGCAAGATGTACCTTTCCTTTAATGCCACTTTGATTTGTGTGACAGGGAACTAGGAATTGAAGCTGGTGTGACTGCAGCTACTTACCCTCCAGGGCCTTTGCATCCCCACTTGGCCCACTACCACGCACCTCCTCGACTTCACCACTTGCAAATAGGGGCTCTCCCTCTAATGGTAAGGACACAGCTGATGGAAAACTGTGGTCACTGCTCCTTGCAATTGTTTGTTGGGAAAATTGGGCATGTAGACATTGCTGCAAAGTGCTTCAGCTGGAGAAGGAAATACCTCACTGTGTCTGTCTGCGTGTTACTCCCAGCTAGGGAGCTTGAACAGGCTCATTGTGTTTTAAACAGCACAGGACATCAACATTTCTAACTTCAGCTCTTGTAAAATGAATATACTTCAATTAAATTGTCACTTGCATTGCAATGCATTGACCCTCTGCATCTGATTTTTAAAGTTCAGGTTCTTCTTTATTCAGTTTTGGATTGTTAAAGGTACCAACTTGCCAACCAGTGCCTAAGAAGTAGTATTGATGCTTTTGTTTTAAGGTATATATCCAGCACAACTAGAATTCCATCTAGAGATTTGATTGTTTTCAAATAATATTTGTTATTCATCAACTTAATTCTATGTGTTAAAGTATGTAATTTTGTAGTTTGAAGTGTTACAAGCAACAGGAAGCGTGAGGGTAAGGTAGTCCTTTGTTACACAACACCTTTTAATCTACAGTAGAAAACCAAAGCAAGCCAGGGAATGTTTGTAAATTTATTTAAATTTTTTCTAAATGTTGTTTAATTACAATTCATAGAGAGACAAATGTAGTTTAACTGAGTATGTGTGGTATTGTGTGGTCAACCAATAATATTTAATCCTCTTAAAGCTCAATAATGTAATCGAAATTGAGTTCATCTGTAAACAAATTCTAAAATTTTAATTTAAAAAAAACCTGCGAGTCTCATGTTTCCAAAATTCCTCAGTTAGTGGCCTGAATAGACATCTGGGGATTGAACTGTAGATTTACAACCAAACTGTAGTGTCTCCAGTCTAGTCTCACATTGCTCATTCCTCACTCTTTGACTAACCACCATGATAATCCTTGAGTACTTCCCTCATGGGAGGGTTGGTAATTCACTGATGCCCAGCTTGCATACTTGCCACACACTTTCTAAAGCAGTCTGTGGAATTTGCTATTTTAATGCAGCCCACAAGATTCTTCCTGTATAACCTTATCTCCTGTGCATCATCTATCAAATTAAGATTTTCTGCATTCTTCTTCAGTTAAGTGTCTGGTTTTTCAAGTGGATGTAAACTGGCTTGCCTCCTTGCATTTCTTTCATGAGTTGTGCTAGAACAGGTAACATCAGTTGCTTTAGATCCCCAAAGACAAAGGGCCCTCCTCATAGTTCAGGAAACTACAATTGCATTTGGAGGCAGCAAGTTAAACATGCCAGGTTTTAGCTCATTTTCTGTCAGGGCTCATAAGTCAGCTCTGGGATTTACTTCCATTATTGCTGTGATGTTTCTAGAAAGTTCAGATGATCCTTGGATTACAGTGTGATGAGAAACTTTTAATTGTATTTTAACTTCAGTTGGGGTATTCTACAGCTAAAATGTTATGTAAGCAAGTGGTTGGAACCCCACTGCTGATCATCTTTTTTGCAGTATAACAGTAAAAAGCTGTGATAGAAAACACTTCTAAAGGTTCTCTGTGTGATAAAATATTTTGGGGACCCCTGCCCTTCTGCTCAGTAACTAACTGGTAAAAGGGGCAGGTGAAATAAGGTTCTTTACAGAAATTTGTGCATCTTTGTGCATGTTTGTGTAGGGATATCCAATCCTTGTAAAAGTAATTTGTGAGACTGAAGATGTTTGTATCTCAAGGCCTTGTACTGACAGTGGGTTTTATCATGAAAAGACTCCTGGAAGCAGCAGATGTTTAGGATCTGGCTTGAACCTTGCTGAGATCAGAGCAAGTGTTATGACTTTGAAGGCGTGTTGAGTCTCTGAGTAATTCTGAGTGTGTTCAGATTACAGGCACTAGAACACAAAGGCAGGTCAGAGAACTGCTAGAAGTTATATTTACAAGGAGCTCAAAGCATTACAAATGCCTTTTGATGATTCTACCCCGTCTATGGCAATAATGAAAGTAAAAAATTTTTATTGGCATGTATGGGAGAGTACAGTGGATATGTCAGCAAAATTGATTTTGAATAGAGAGCAAGTAGTGGAGGTTTTCATCTAACAAAGCCAAACAAAAGTGCTATAAAAGGCAACAGATTAAGTGCAGCTGCCACCTTTCTGTTTTTTTTTTTTTCTTGGTAACTTTAGGAATAGTTGCAGGGGAGGACAGAATGAAGTGTGGTTAGAGTCCTTCTGCTAAGTGGTTGATGTTCTGAGGGGTGCTTTCTTCTTTCTGAAAGTGCAGAGGGTACTAAGTAGAAATTTCTAAGGCTCTTTAGTAATATTTTTGATGCAGCTGTCATAAACTGCTGCTCTTCTTTTTGGGATGGAGGAAGGGTTTTTTGGGTGGTTCCTTGTTTGTTGTTTTTTTGTTGTTTGGTTGGGGTTTTTTTTGTTTGGTTGGGTTTTTTCTTTTTTTTTTTTTCCTGGGGTTTTTTCTGGGTTTCTTTTTCTGNTCTTCTTCCTCCCTCTCTTCTTCCTCCCTCTCTTCTTCCTCCCTCTCTTCTTCCTCCCTCTCTTCTTCCTCCCTCTCTTCTTCCTCCCTCTCTTCTTCCTCCCTCTCTTCTTCCTCCCTCTCTTCTTCCTCCCTCTCTTCTTCCTCCCTCTCTTCTTCCTCCCTCTCTTCTTCCTCCCTCTCTTCTTCCTCCCTCTCTTCTTCCTCCCTCTCTTCTTCCTCCCTCTTTTTTTTCTCTCTATCTACCACCAGGCTGTAAAGGGCATAATGGATTATTTGGGCTTTAATGACATTAGGACTCAGTTTCTGATTTTAATTGGATGTAGATAACCTAATCCTTCTCTAGTCAGTGCTGGAATGGAGATTGCAGGTTTAATCCTCAGGGAGACAAAATGATACTATCTTCCGCCACAAAGTTTTGTTCAGCAGCTTTGACAGTCCAAGTAGAGGGTTGGGGAAACAAAATCTCCTTTTCTACTAGCTTTGGTGAAGGAACTTTTACATGTTTAAATGTTGCTTGTGGAAAAGTCTGAGATTAAAAGCAGTTAGGAAGAGCTTGCTTCATATCTCTGTAGAGCAGGGCCAGGCTGCTTCCCTCTTTGATTTAACACAATTGCTGTCAGTGTGACTGTGGCCCAGAGGAGTTTGTGTTCCCACTGTTACTGGTTTAATGTCATGTATGTGCTGAGGAAAGATCTGTCAGATGAACCCCATTCTGGACAAGTACCCATTCCGCTAACTTGGACATTTTTAAGAAGACTCAAGTGAGACTCAATGCATGGGGTAACTAATGAAACCTCAGACAAGGACACAGGAGACAAAGACTTTTTATCTGTGCCTCTGTTCTTCCCTGATGACAATGTTTGTTGTTAGATGTCACTTCAATTTCTGTTTACTCTGAGTGCCTTTGGCTGCGTTTTTGGCATTGTTGATGAAATGCTTTTTAACTCTGAGTGCTCTGCACCAGTTTATCACATCTGGATGGCAATTTCTGTAGTTTAATAAGCTGACATGGATGTTAGAAGGAACATGACTTTTCCATAATGAAGTATGTACCAGCCATAATTCTGAGTACCACAGATAAAATTTTGAGATCATATTATGGTTAGTAGTGGGATTTGGTGATGGGTGGGGGGAGGTGTTTGGGGTTTTTTTTAGTTTTGTTTCTGTTGTATTAAATTCTGTTAAGTCATGGAGACTATCTACATGCTGCTTATATTGTTTCAGCTACCTGTTAAGCAGAGAATTAGCTCGTGGGTTATGCTGTTCCAGTCTCTACTTCTTCTGCCTTTTTGAATAGTGTCCTGTTGAATGGGAATTTTAGGGGCAGGGAGTGTTTTCCTCTGTTGCAGAGCCTTATTGTTTTGTTCCTTTACCTGATCAATGATTCAGAGTGGTTGAGGCCATATGTACAATTAGTTGTAAAAATTGGACATACAGGCCAGTGGGTCCCAGTCAGGATACTGTTGCTCAGAGTGTAGACAATATAGGTGTTGCAACTCTAAGAAATGCAACTGTTCTGTACAAAAAAGGCAAACAAACCTGTAATATATCTGTACACCTCAGGCTGTAACTTGATGTAGTAATAGTAGTTCAGGATGAAGTTCAGGTTAGACTTGATCAGCTGCATCAAATACAATTGCATTTTTCAAGAATATTAACTTTTGTCATGTAGCTTCTACTTTTTTTTTCTTACTATAAACATGAATTACTGTTTTCTGGGGTTTTTTTTAGAATACAGGCTTTTGAAGAGCAATCATTTTGTGTTCCCCTCAGAGACAGGTGCAGCTGGGTTTTATCTATGCAGCAGGTGTCACTTGTTTCCTCACACAGTGTTTCTCTATGAAAACTGAAGTTTTTCATGTTTGAATCTGGCTTATTAAGACATTGATTGGCTTTACTACTTTCTGAGTGTTGACAGTAGCTGAGCATAAGCTTAGTGTTGGAATTTATTTTAATATGGGTGAAGATCATACCTAATGTGACCTGTGGAATAGAAGGTTGGGATGGGCAAGGTGAATAGTACCAGGTGGTGGAAGAATCTCTTCAGTGAGTGTTGCAACTGAAAAGCAGAAAGATCCTGCAAGGACAGAGGGTGTTTAAAGGGGGGTAGCAAGGAAGAAAACCTTCCCTGCAGGTTGGCTGTTGCAAACTATCTCAGAATGTTTGTGTTCTAAATGGCTCAGACTTGGCCTTGAATTTTTTTAGTTGCTGCAAATGTTTGTGGTTAGGGAAGTGTCAATAGAAAGTGCAAAACCAGAAACAGATGATACTTGTTCTACAGGAAAAGGACAGTTCCTGGCAAACTTGTACTGGAATTTGTAGGTCCAGAGTATATTGCTTTAAAGTCTATATTTTAATTTGACTGTATCCAAAAGAATACATACAATCATACAAGCACTTGTGCAGACTGGCATTACCTTTAATTACTTACATTCTTCATATAGCTTTAAACTTTTCCTTGTTTTTTTTGTTCAGTATAAAAACCTACTGAAGACAAACTTCATTTGTGTGTGAAACTGTTTCAAGAGAGCTGAAATCTTTTTGCATTTGAAGCTTGATGGTAATTGTCAAAGGGGTTTCAGTAAGACTGTTCTTAGTTGGGCATTATCGATAGTTCTCTCTTACCATCTCTTCTCCATCTTGTATCACAATATACTTGGTCAAAATCTTCCTATATTAGCAGCCTGCTTATTCTACAGGTGTAGAAGAACTGTTTTTTGGTTTTTCTTAGAGATGTTTTTCAAAGTAGTGTTTTACTTGGACAGAAATGCAAGGTGTGCTTTCCTTGCATGATATTTATAAGAGAGCCTGTACAGAATGTATGTTCAGATACCTTTGCAGGTTGTTATGCCATCCCTGTCAGGATAATACAAAGGCCCGTTTATTGGCTTGAAAATACATCATCCCACACAGTATGTCTGTTGTGTGAGTTCAGTAGCTGCTTGTGGTATGTGTTCTGAGAAATTCTTGGGTTCATAGGGTTAAAATCAAATTTAGCAGATTTCTGAAATAGTCTCCAGCAGCAGAACTTGTTCCAACTAGGAGAGCTGTCCAAGTGCATGTCCCTGCAGCTGGTACTGACTGCTGAGGCAACTGGAGCTCTAATCATGGAACTGCAACAAGGTACCCGTGACTTTGCAGCTCTTGTAATGATGCAGGATCTGCACTAACAGGGGCCTTGTTTTCCAAAAGACTTTTTAAATCCTGGTCAATGCAAAAACAAAACAAAAAATGAACAAACAAAAACAAACAACAACAACAAAACACACAAAACCCACACACACAGAAAAAAAAACCACCCAGGCAGTGAAAATGACTTACAAGACTTGGGTTAGTTTTTGTCAGGAGTTTCCCTTCCTCTGAGTGGTGGCAGTCAATTCACAATGTAGTAACAGGCATTAGAAACTTCCAAATGATGCCAGACAGGTCTACGTCCAGTAAAAACCTGCAACAGTAAATGTGCTCAGTGTCAGTGAGTAACCTAGTTCTTGAAATGTGTTTTCTGTGGTTGGAATTACATGCTTAAATGCAGCATGAATCATAAATCACTGATTATCTGAGGCAGATGCTCACAACCTAGTTTTTACAAATTAGCCTATTTTTAATCCACTCCCCCAAATTTCCTTTGTTACAGCCACAGTTTATTGTCAAATAGTAAGAACTATGACACCAACAGATATTACTTACATGAAATGTTTAGATATGCACATGAATATGGATCTTCAGGTTTTATTACTCTGTTGTAACTTAAAACTAAAGTGGCTGAAAAAAAATAAATTATTTAAGGCAGAGAAATCTTTTTCTATCCCTGTCAGCTTGTAATTAAAATACTGCATTGGAAAACTTTGGTCTGTTCTGTGATGGGAATAGCTCTCTCTGGGCCTGTGCTTTCTCATAATGCATTCATTCAGTTTCACACCCTTCTATATGTTAAGCTTTGAAGTGTCTGCTGGAAAGAAGAAAAGCCAGACTTCATGAATAATATCTGGGATATCTGACTTGTTGACAGCCTCATGAGATGAATTTTGAGCTGTCATGTACAGCAGCAGAGACATTACCAGCTGATAGCACAGAAAGGAAGATAGTACTTGAGTACTTAATGTTATTTCCACATGCAGTGCTGCTGACAGTGCTTACAGTGCTTGTATTGATGTTCTTGTGGGGGTTAGTAAACTGAATCTGCTGATAGTTTGGGTTTTTTTCACCTGGTATGTTTCTGACAAAAAGGCAATCCCATTATTCACCCATCTTTCTGGGATAAAAATGGAATGCAACAGCCCTGCTGTGAAGGTGGTCCCTGGGGTATTTAACTGCCTTTCAGTTTTCCTGTATGTAAGAGTGCTGGTGCTTGAGGGGCCTATGGGATAAAGCACTGGACACTGGGATTGTGTTCACTGCTTGTATCTCTTAGTATGCACGGAGGTCAGTGGGGGCTTGAACATGGAGTGTATGGAGAGTTACCTGTGACTTTAGGTGTGAGTTACGAGTGTGAATTTTCATCTGCCTCTCATTTTGAAGTGTATCTGAAGATGTTCTGTTGTTTTGGGTAAGAGAAGAATTTTGGCTGCTTTTTCCAGACTGAGTTTCTTCTGAGGCACCAGAAACTTATATTTGAGAATCTATAGCAAATCCTTTTTATAATTTCATGTGTAGCTGTCAGGTGTTCTGTTTACAAAAATAGATACATATTTATGGTGTAGTTTGAGGCTTTGAGACTTGGGAATTGAGCCCATGTGATATGTAATGCAGATATGGAGAGATTATAACAGAAGATCTGGTCTCACTTCTGTTTTGCTCCTGGTTACATTTAGAGGGCTCAGAGTGTCGTTTGTGTTGTGCTGTGGTTGGAATTGTATGCTCAGGCTGAGGAGTATAAATAATAAGCGATGCAATGAAAGCAAAAGGAACTTAAATTTTGTGAAGTGAACAGGAAATGACTGGAACTGTTGTGACTAGGTTTAACTGAACGTCTGCTGTTTGAATAGGTACCAGACATGGCGGGCTACCCTCACATCCGTTACATTTCATCGGGATTGGATGGAACATCATTCAGAGGCCCTTTCAGGGGCAATTTTGAGGTTTGTAATAGTAAAAAACCAACATAGATTTATGTCAAAATGTGTCATGAGGGAATATGGGGAGGGTATATGGTAGAGCTAGTTCTACACATAGCTGTAAAAGAATCATAAGGAAGATAGCCTTTATTTCTGGAGTGCCCTCACCGTGATGAACTGGAACAGAAGCACACTGAACAGTCAGGAGCAGGGGTACCCTGGACAGTGCAGCTCAGGGGGGTTTGAACTGACTGCATCTTGCTCTGCCCACCACCATTATAGGATGGAGTTCACATGATACACTGGCAGAAGGTAGTGGTGTCTCTGAAAAATTGTGCCAGGGTCCTCCTGGGGGTGGGTGAAACTTGGCAGCTTTAACAGTGCTGTCTGTTATGTAGTGCAGGAATTGAAATGGAGTGAAGAAAAAGCAGGAGAAAATGTATCAGATGCAGAGAGTTAATGACCTAGTCCACTGAAAACCTCTTCAGTGACATCTCATAGTTCTAACAAACTCATTGCTGGAGAAAAACCAGTCATTGTATTTCAACTTAAGCAACTTTTTTTATTCTTCTAAGCTTTAATGACTGTAGAAAGCAAATATTTACATAGCATATTTTAATTGCCTTTTCCTCATTAGACACAAAAGTACATGTGAACATACTGATAACCATGCCTAGCTGACAAATACCTAATTTTTTTAGTAGTAAAATAGTGTTTCCCTATAACTTAAAATACCAGGCAGTGTCATGTGGGTTTTGCTACAGAAACCCATCAGTTTTCCCACACAATGTACTCTTTTTGGCTTTGCCTGTATTTGAGTAAGTTGGGAAATAAGAGTTTGTCATTCTAAAACTGGAAATGGGTTAGAATAAAACTCATATTTACTCAAGGTAGTTGAAGTAATAGTTTTTACACTATTTATTCCTTTGTGACTTTCAGGAGCTGATTCACTTGGAGGAACGATTAGGAAATGTTAATCGTGGGGCAACACAGGGAACTATAGAAAGATGCACATATCCACATAAATACAAAAAGGTGAGCCTTTCTCAAGTTGTGGCCTGTCTGTAATAGTTCTTTGACCATGTAATAATGTTTATGGTTAGCTTACATCCGCAGAAATGTCAGCTTCAAGGAGTGCATGTCTGCTCTATCTTGAGGTTTCAAGGATTGTAAGCAAAGCTTACAATGCCACCTCTTTCCCAAGGAAAATGTAAAATTTGTTCCTTAGATAAAGAGCTGCTGCAATGTGATAAACAAAAATGGTTTGATATGAGTAACTAACTGGTCCAGCAGTTATGAGTAGCCTTGGGAGCAGTGAAATTACTACTGGTAAAAGCAAAGTTGTCAACAGACTTCAATTGGAACAAATCAAGTAACCTAAGACTTTATTTTTTTGCAATAAATTGTTCCTGATGCTTACTTGCTTGGTGTATATTAATTAAACCTTTACTCTGATCCCATTAGTGGGACACTGGGAAGTTTTGAATCTGGCACACAATTTTGACAACTGAGATTGTCTCTCAATTGGAGTTTAGTATATGATAATACAGAATCCCATTCACATGGACATACAGTTTTTTCACAGTTAATAAATAATGACTTAAGCCACTAGGATTGAAAGTATTTTTTCCCCTCTACATGAATGAAATTAAGAGATTTATACATAGACAACAAATAAAAGGACTGATTGCAGCAATATGAAATAAATACATTGACAGTCCTGTAGACTTTTATAATTAACAGTAATTAAGTCTGAAATGTCTAGGTTTTGCTCCAAGTGCTGGTTCTTGATTCATTTCAGATACATTTGAATAAATATTACAAAATGTTTACAAAGAAATGTATTGAATATGTATCAAAAACAGGTTTTACTCAGTTTGTCAATAATGTCATCTCTACTAATAAGGTAACAACTGATTGGTTCTCACAGAGGAAACTGCACTGCAAGCAAGATGGGGAGGAAGGAACAGAGGAAGACACAGAGGAAAAGTGTACCATCTGTTTGTCTATATTGGAGGAAGGGGAAGATGTCAGGTAAATAACACTGAGCATCAGAATGTGATGTTAAATGTTCTGGCTGTGACAGCACCCTTGAATATGGCACACTGCAATGCTGCCTGGCTTAAGAGTTACAATGAACTAATAGAACAAGTTGCAGTTGCAAACACATATTGTTCAGTCTGTATTGCCTTTAGGTAGAATGTAGGTGATTTTATTACAGTCTCTCCTAAGTTGACATGTTATAACATGAGCCCAAGCCAATATCCTGAATTAATCAGGACTGTCACTTCTACTTTTTCTGGAGTAATGCTGCTTAAGCTGTAACAGATTTAAATCAGTCTAATACAGCAGAAGCCAGTTGATGCTGGACTTCATTGCCCATATCCATTTCTTCTTGGAACCAGAGAGAATGAAGGTTCAGCTGGACAGGCTGGGAGACTTGTGGGGAACATGGACCTGCAGGAAGAGCAGACCTCAGGAGCAAACCCCCCACTGTGTGTTGCAGTGTGTGTGTTGGTCTGGAAGAGCTGATTAACCCTGGTGTTTCTCTGTTCTGGTGACAGGCGCCTTCCGTGTATGCACCTTTTCCACCAAGTCTGTGTAGATCAGTGGTTGATCACTAACAAGAAGTGCCCCATCTGCAGAGTGGACATTGAGGCTCAGCTGCCTAGTGAAAGTTGACACTGCTTTCCAGAACTCTTGTCCTCCCTCTCATCCTTCCTGGTACTGCAGTCAACCAAAGATGGCATGACTTCCCTGCGCAGGTTTGGAAGCATTGAACCTTAGAGTGCTGGCTCTGCTACATGGTACAACTAATGCTAGACCTACAGTTTATGTAGAAGACAGTTGAGTTTTAACGTATTTATAAATTTTTTTAATATTTTTTTTTTTTAGGTTTTACTTTTTTTTTCCCCCTTTAAATTCATTACTGTATTTTTGCATGGTTCCTTGTATTGCATTTGTTTGCACATATTATGGGCTTTGTGACCCCAAACTTGCAGGCAAGATTAGCTGCTTTAGTAAGTAGAATTGTGTGGTCTCTTTTTGGTTTGTTTTATGTAGTATCAAGCTTTGAAAGTATGATTTCACTCATTACTAACCTCGGATTCCTTAATTTAATCGATCATATATTTTAGTTTAAATGTATAAAGATCATCTAGAAAAGGATAATATTATGTATTGAGACATTCCTTAATTAGGAAAAAATGGCTGCTGTATATTTACAATATCAGTTCTGAGTCAAATAACATCCTTAATACTGGGATCAGAATATGAACTACATTCAGTTTGACTGATACATATAGCATACTCATCACCAGAGTTTTTGTCTGATCAGATTTTTGTGTTTGTTTTTAAAATTTCAGCACAATGCAGATATATTTGAATGTCAATATTAAACATTTAGACTGCTGTTCAGATTGTATTTATCATTTTCTTCTATGTCTAGAAGTTTGAATCCCTAACTTAAATATATGCTGCTGTGAAACAGCTCTAGTGAACACTAAATGTTGATTTCAGTTAGCTGGACTGTAGATACTTGCAGAGTGAAAGAATTATTAGGGAAATGGAGAAAGAGCTTAGAATCTGTTTGGTCTTCTGCTAACTTAAGTTGAAGTATCTGCGCACATTGAGGGTTGTTTTTTGTTTGTTTTGTTGTTTTTTCCTCTTTTTGTTGTTGTTGCTGTTTGGGTTTTGTTGTTGGTTTGTGGTTTTTTTAATATAAAACCATTCAGTAAGGACTTAAAGCTGCAGGGTTTTTGTTTGGGTTTATATACATGCATTCATAGAATTTCTAAGGATTCCAGGCTCGTCTTGGGATTTTTATTAGATTTAAAGTTAATAAAGTTAGCTAAATCCACTTGTCTCTTGTTTTTATTTTTCATTAGTAAACTGAAAGCCTGTAAATTTCTGTAGAAACTGAGACACAAGTTATGTGGTTACCTAGTTTTTGCCTTGATCATAGATTCCCTCTTTAAAAATACCAACAGTCCCATCACTGATTGAAATATTTTCTATAGTTAAGATTTGCTGCATAATATAGTATATAGAATTAAGTTATAATGTACTAACATTTTGCCTTTGGAGGAGGTTTTAATCCACATCAGGATTGAAGTTGCTGATCAACATTCTTTCACATATAATAGATTATAGTTGATTTAAATGTGCTCAACATTGCAAAATGCAAATGTGCAAAAACATTGAGGCAGTATTTCTGTCACTTTGGAAAAGATGTTCCTCGGGGATCAGAGATAAACATGTCAATTAGCTTGCATTAAGCCACCTGCTTTGTAAGTGGATTGAATAATAAATACCTTCAGTTTCTCTTGTCTTTGTCTTTCATAATCAGATCATGTGTACAATGGTTTACAGTAAATGTAGAAGATGAACTGTTATGTTTACACTAAAAAAAGATTCATTTATAAATATTATCTTATCTAATTTGATGCCTGTCTGTCTGGTTAAAGCAGCTTCCCTTTTTTTTTTTTTTTTTTTTTTTTCTGGCAACAAACTTAAAACCTCTGGCAGTGAGACATTAAGTGGAGAGAAATTTTATTCCAGCATGTGTGATAAGTGGACATTTTCAAGCTTAATTGCATTGCCAGAACTGAACTTAAGAACCACTTTGTGCTTGCACGAATGAGGGATAGGGGAGAGAGGCAACCCAGGACTTTGCGGCAAAGCCAGACATGGTTTTCTGCTGGAGCTTCCTGAACGTGGTGGCTGTGGGAAACTGGAAGGGACTGCACTGCTAAAAAGGAGTGAAAGTGACTGGAAGGACTGAACAGACACTTTCTGTTTTCCAGTGACTGTTGGAAAGAAGGGAAGTTTAGTTGACCAATAATGCTTGAAGACTGATGATACTTGTGAAAGTTTCCAAGGAGGTACTTGAGAGACATGGGACAAAAACCCATGGCTTCTGCAATAGTACACCCTGGGTATCTGATAAATCTATTTTGGCTTTGTTACAGGACAGAGAAGCACAGGTTTGGGGTTGTTTTTTTGGGTTTTTTTGTTTTTTTACTTAGGAAATATGGGTCTGATTTGAGTGCCTGGTACTAGATGTATTTTTAGTGGTCCATGATTTGATTTGTTTTATAACAGCTACTGATACTGTCTTGCTTTTAAATGTATGCATAACATTGTAATGTGATGTTGAACACTTTTGTCAGCAATCATCACAGTGTTCTGATCTTAATGCTATTGCAGGGGCTAAAAAGCTGTTCCAGAAGGTTGTGACTTAACCATAATTTAAGAGAAGGGGAAACAATAGGCTTTTCATTTTGGGAATTTCCACCACTTACTGTGCTTTATATGCTTAGATGCATTGCCTTAAGTTTTCTGCAGCATCTTTGAAGATAAGATTCTCAACAGTATGCATCAAACTACTTTTCATATAAAATTCCATTGTCAAAAGAAATCCTTTTGTATGCAATAAATAAAATGTTAGACTGGTATCATTCAAAATCTGTTTCCTATGCAACTTTGTTTTTTTTGGGTTTTTTTGTTTTTTTTTCCTTTGCCTTGTTTTGCTCTTTAAGCCTTGGTCTGCAAACATTCCTTTGGATACACGTGTTTGTATTGGATACAGGTACTGCCTAAGGAATCCACAGCGAAGGGTCGTCATTTAGCCACAGTTAATTATACAGATAAACACTGTCACGTGGAGCTTTCGGGGGGATTGCAGAGGAACTGTAATTAGACCTTTTGGTCACCTTAGGGGAACTACAGCGCTCAATCCCTGCATCTCAGGACTCGTTATTTAACTGTGAGGCCATGTGTGAGATTTACGGTAAAAGCCGTAACAGGTTCTATTGGGGCCCATTCCTACAGCGCATTGTCTCTGAGCGCCGGATCGAGCCTGGTCGCCGCTACCCTCGCTGAGGAGCGCAGGGGGCTGCAGTGCTTTCCGGGCCATTCCCGGACTATTCCCGTGCCACTCCCAGACCATTCCCGTGCCGGTCCCGCCGCCGCTGAGGGTCGCTCGCCCGGGGCCGCTCCGCCCCCCGCCGGAAGCCCCGCGGGCCATTTCCTACATGGGCGGGGCCTGCGGCGCGGACGGGCCAATCACACGCGTGCATCGTACGAAGTTGGCCAATGGGCGGGCGGGCCAGGGTTTAAAGGCGGCCGCGGGAGCACTGGGCCGTGGTCGGCGGTTCGACGGCGCAGGGAGCAGGCGGTGCTGGCGGAGCGGGCGGCCCCTCAGCGTGACTGAGCCATGGCGCTGCCGGCGGCGCGGCGCGCCCCTGTGAGTGCTGCGGCGGGGAGGGTGCCCGGAGCCACCGGGAACGGGGGGCGAGCCGCCTCCGGGCCTTTGTGCTCTCAGGCGGCGCGCACGGGCCGCGGCCCGAGGGGGCTGAGGGCGCAGGGGTCCTGCCCTGAGGGGGATGGGGCGGCCGCTCCTTGCTCTCTGTCTGGCTTCGACCACCCCGGGGGCTTCGGCGGGTGCGGCAGCGCCGGGGGCCGTGAGGGGAGTGCGGGGTGAGGGGTATGTGGCATGAGGGGAGTGCGGGATGCGGTACCGGCCCTGCTCCTCCCCCGCGCAGCGGGAGTGGGAGAACTACAGCTACAGAGGTGTAGGGAGAGGACTGCTGCAAGGACCTCTTTTCTTTCCATGGGGGTTGTCTAAGGGTTTAAACTAAACTCCACAAGAAACCTGACCCCTGGTGGTTTTTTTTGTTGTGCGTAGCAAAGGATATCGGTTATCGCGTGTGTAGAGTAGCTTTTTGATTTATATGGCACGTATGTGACAAAAGACTTGCTTTATGTATCTTATTGGGAGTACTGCGATAGTAGCGAAGTGTGTAGGTACAGTAAAGGGTTAAGTAGCAGGCAAGGCTTAAAAAGTTGTTCAGGAGCATGAGCTCGAGTGCACTGCTCTAGTTTTACAGCGCTCTGGAGCAGAGAGGAAATAAAAGCTGGTTGAGCAGTGGGCAGCAGGCATAGGGGCACACGAGTACGGTGGTGCGAGTGTATAGTGGAGTTAGGATTGGAAGATCGTTGGCTTCTGACTCTTGAGCTTTTGCAATTTTACGGTTTCAGGTCACTAGAAGGATGGAGAATGCTGTGTCTGACCTTAGAAGTAAAGCAAAAACTCACCTTCCTGGCAAAAGAGCTGCTTTGGAAGAAATCGGAAATAAAGTTGCAACAAGAGCAACACACCTAACTAAGGTAAAGGAACGTTTGAAATCTCTGTTTAGAAGAAGTTGGCCCCCACTGTACTAATAGTAGTTGTTTTCACTACAGAGAACAGAATGCCCCAAAGCATCTATAAAACCCGTGAAAGGACCCATCAAGATGACAAATGGAAGTTTCCTGCCTAAAGCTCCAGCTGCTGTGAATCAAGCAATCAAAGAAACTGATGTTCCAAAGGTGGGAAGCCGTGGTTTGCAGCTTGGAGCTCTGATTTCAGAATAGTTTGCAGCTGTATCTCATTTCCCTGCTGCAAAAGCAAAGCCTCTGTACTGAGGTTTTGCTTTAATGCATCTTGTACCTAAAGGCTGAAGTTCTGAGTGGCAGAACAAGCTGTTGAAGTATTGGACGAAGTTTCTGCTTTAGCTGGCAGTTACTGGAAGGCCTTTGGGTTCTGCCTGTGTGGCATCTCAGTGAAAACTTGCTGCACTACAGTGCAAGCTTGGCTTCAACTTCTGTCTAAAGAAATAGTATTTGGAGAAATGTGACAACAAAGGAACGTTGAAACTTAAATAGTAGATTTAAAAGATGTGTTAATAGATGGGATCTGTTCCTTAGGCCCTGTCTCCTGTCCCTATGGATGTATCCATGCAAGAGGAAGATTTGTGCCAAGCCTTTTCTGACGTGTTGCTGAACAATGTTGAAGACATTGATGCTGAGGACTCAGACAATCCCCAGCTGTGTAGTGACTATGTCAAAGACATCTACCTGTATCTGAGAGAGCTTGAGGTACCGTGTGCCGTGTCTGCACTGCCGCCTGCAGTGTGGTGTGAGCTCCATGCTCACAGAGCCCCCTCTGTCCCCCTACAGCTGCAGCAGTCGATCCGCCCGCACTACATGGACGGGCGTACCATCAACGGGCGCATGAGAGCGATTCTGGTGGACTGGTTGATCCAGGTCCACTCGAGATTCCACCTCCTGCAGGAGACACTGTACATGTGTGTTGCCGTTATGGATCGCTTCTTACAAGTAAGATACCTTTGTATTCATGTTCAGATCAGAAGACTTAATCCATTACTCTGTTTTTAAATGAGATGGGGATTGAGCCTTCCTTTATAAATCTCAGACCTCACAAAATCAGCTCTCAGTGTAAGAACTGTTAGAGCATAACATCTTACAGGCTGCTGCCCTCCTTCAGTCTGTCAGTACAGACACTTGCCTCAGAGTGAAAAATCTCATGAGTACTGATATAGTAAACTGATAAATTCAGATCTGTTTATCATCTGTTTGACGTTTTGGGCCCTGCTTTTTGAATTGCTGTGTTGCAGAATCATCCAGTACCTCGCAAGAAGCTTCAGCTGGTGGGTGTAACAGCGCTGCTTGTGGCTTCAAAATACGAAGAGATTCTGTGTCCTGACGTAGCAGACTTTGTTTACATTACTGACAATGCTTACACCAGTCAGGAGATAAGAGAAATGGAGATGATTATTCTTAAAGAATTGAACTTTGATTTGGGGCGGCCTCTTCCAATTCACTTCTTAAGAAGAGCATCAAAAGCTGGGGAGGTGGGTACTTGTCCTCTTTACCTAATACTTTCCTGTATTTGTAACGTCTGTCAGGATTGCTCCTGGCAATTTTTATCATGTGACCTTACTTGCCTTCTCTTTAAATGCTGGATCGGGAGGTACTCAGCTCTGAGACTCCACCGTGTGGAGTAACACGGCAGTGTCACTGTGGCAGCCAGTAGCAGTTCAGCTTGCATTTACTGGGGCCTGTGTTCAGTCTTGGTGGCAGTGAATTTTAAACTAAATTTACCTAAAGCAGGACCTTTTTTTTAATCTTCTTAATCCTGGCGATCAGGGTATTTACTGCTGAAATGCTAGCAGTGTTGCAGTTCTTTGTAATTTCTGTTTGCAAATATTGTGTTATTTAAAAATCAAAAGATGAGTTTTCTCCTTGATTCAGCCCTTTTCCCCTCACCTCAGTAGTTATTCAAGAGAACTGTCCACACTTTAAGTGGACTTCATTTATCTCAACAGACCACTGGGTAACTTTTTGATAAGGATCTCTATAAGTCATTCTACTCCTCCCTTCCCTTGGTGTGTATTGCAGAGGGAGCACTTGTTAGTTGGGCACTGCACTACCTGATACTGCAGTTTTCTGTTAAAACTCTTTGTGTCTAAATTCCAAATGGCTTAGTCTGGACTTACTGGGACTGTAGTCTTGATTTGGAGATTAATGCCTGTTAGAGAGGAGGATGGTCCCTGGACTGTAGTCAGGATTTTGCTGACTATTTTTGTTATTGAACACAAGAAGCAATTTTGAATGATCGTGATAAAGTGAAGTGAAACTTTGTGGATTAACAAGCTCTCAATCTGTTAGGCTGATGCTAAGCAACATACTCTGGCAAAATACCTGATGGAGCTGACACTAATAGACTATGACATGGTGCACCATCGTCCTTCAGAGATTGCAGCTGCTGCATTATGCTTGTCCCAAAAGATCCTGGGACATGACAAGTGGGTAAGTATTGTAGTCAAACTTGGTGTTAGGAGTTCTTCAGTCGATGGAACTGAAAAAGTACTTTGGAAAATTGTGAGGTTATTAGTTATGCTGGTGATCAAATGATAGTTGGACAGCCTGATGGATAGTTAGTTGCAGGTAGAAAAAGGAATATACTACTAAAAACTCAGTGTCTTCCAATGTGAACACTGTGGTACAACAGGATTTTTCTCTTCAGCATTGAGTTACAGGTCACACTAAATAAAGGCAGATGATCATAATTCTTGCAATATAGGTAGCATAACAAAATCCTAGACCATGAGTAGTGAATGGTAATTCAACTTGTGGTTACTCTTGCAAAAGTTGCTTCTTTTATCCTCTCTGTAGTATAGAAGTGTGGTCCTTGAAATTGATGTGTCCAGACTTCTGCACATCAGACGTTACTCTGGATCTGTCATTTAAACTGACAGCTACAGTTTCCAGCCCTTAAGGCTTAGCCTGAAGCTCAGGGTGTTGTTTGCTGCCTGAAGTGACTGTGCCTTGAGCAGCAATTCCCCCTTCACAAGTCTCAGGTTTCTTCCTGTTCTGCTACAGGGCACAAAGCAGCAATACTACACTGGGTATGCAGAAGACAATCTTCTGTTGATTATGAAACATATGGCCAAGAACGTGGTTAAAGTAAATGAGAAGTTAACAAAATACACTGTAAGTATAATGACTTTAATCCTATTTTTAATGTTTTAAAAATACCTTTGCTGTATACTGTGTCTTCTTAAGTAAATATTCTGTTTGTTATCTTGAAGCTTATGCTATTCTGACAGGGATGTGAGAAACTTGCACTTGGTATCACCATCAAAACACTTTCAACAAACATTGCACCTGCTGTTTCGGAGCTGGTTCGCTTCTGACCTTGTTTGCTTTTTTTCCAAGCAGTCAGGCTAATTGATCCAAAATGATCTGCCTGAACACAGCTATGGTATGTATAAACCTCTTGTAACTCTGTTCCTCACCTCTGCAGGCTGTAAAGAACAAGTACGCAAGCAGCAAACTACTGATGATCAGCACAATCCCTCAGCTAAGCAGCGAGATAATCAAGGACCTGGCTGCATCGCTCCTATGAAAACCCTGGGCAGCCAAGCCTGGTGGGGTGTGCACTTTGTCTTGTCTCCTGAGGCCAAACCACTGCTTTGTACATAGCATTCTCCAGCCTCACCAGACACTGCAGACTCACCTGGAAAGTGAAGTTTTAAATGTGTTCTGTAATACTACTTTCTATAAAATAAAGCACATCTTTTACAGACTGTGACTCTCTAAGGCACTGCCTAGACATGTCTGCACTCTCATGTCCAACCAGGACATTGGCCTGAATAGGTGACTGATATAGCCTGCAATTAAATGGGGATGATTATTCTCTGGTTGTTCTCAATAAGAATCTGCAAACTTTATATAGTGCATTATATTTATTAAATTAATTTCACTCTTCAGGTAAGAAAGAGCAAGCAGACAGTTACTTTTTTGGTGTACCTTAGAGAATACTGATTATGTACTTTCCTTCAGTGCCTTATCTCAAGAAGTATAAATTCTCAAGCAATTTCTTTAGTTTTTGGTTTGTTTGTTTTCTAATAGATTGTTGCCTTCAGGTTAGGGGAAAGAAGTAGACTAGCTTTAATAGGTATTAACCTTGTAAATCTTTGTTTAGGTCAACATAAGGCAGTGTGTTCTCTGTGCCTGAGGAATGAAGGTAGGAAGTTTCTCACTCCTGTGATGCTAACCACTGTGTAGGGGATGTTGGTGTTGAACTATAGGGATGAGACTTAGAAATCAGCTCAGCTCTTAAATCTGCTCTGCTTCTTGAAAAGAAGAACCCCCTTTTAGCTTTTTAGTGCCTGTTCCTCTTGCCCACCCTCACCTCTTCCCTATCCTTCCCCTACTTCTCCAATTAACCTCTGTACCAGGGATAGCAGTCAAACCCACCGTGAATTGATTTTTCTAAATGTCAGTATCTCTAGGCTCAAGAACTACAAGCATGTAAGTAATGCAGCTTTTTCTGCCTCAGTACCTTAAGTCTAATTGTTAAATTAGTAATGTTAAACTACAGACCTTTTTATATTCTCCAAGTTATACTGAACTCAGTGCCTCCTTTCCAACCCTAACCCATTCTATGATTCTTCCAGCTGCTTCTCTGATGTAGGAGGCAAGAACTCAGTGCTACAGAAAAGACCTAAACCTCAGTGCTTCCCTGTCAGAATGGTGTTGAAGCTACTGGGTTTTGTCTTCTCAAGCAGAAGATGTTTCTCTCCCACAGGATAAGTAAGCCTTGCCTTTACTGGGCATGGTCTTTGGAAAGCTTGATCCCATGTGTGTATATAACTGCAGCCCTGGACTCAGGTCCTAGTTTGTAGCCTCTGGTGGAAACAGCCCCTACAGTCAGTCATCTCAAAGATTATGGAGTTTGTGTGCCTAAATTAGACCTAGGCAATGGTTTAGCAAGGAGGGGACTCAACACTTTCAGTTGTATCTTAAAGCAACTCCTTAATACCAACATACAGTGGGGTTTTTTTTAAACTGCTCTTAAAAAGAGCAAGCTGCAATGCACAGCAATTCAGGTGGGCACAGGGAAAATAATCTGGGCTGGAGGGAAGAAAGGGTGCTTTTGATTTAGAAGTCAGTGCAGTAAAATCCAAAAGACACTGTTGTGGAGGGATCAGTTTGGAAGTGAGAACAAACTGCACAGCAAACAGAGCTGTTGAGCAAACTGCTTCCTGTGTTTTATTTCATAGAGGTTCAGAAGGCAAAGCTTCGATTCTGGTAACTGCATGGCAAGCAACAGCCACCCTGGGGTGGGAGGCAATCAGACTTAAGCAATAACACTTGTGCTTTTGCCATTTAAAAGGAGTAGTGCAGTTCTGTAAGTACCTGGCATAAAAATTCTAGCAGTACTACTAGGAACAGTGGACTACTACATAGTACATTCATACATATTTCTATTATACCCAGTTTTTATATACAGAATACAATTTCTATGCAGAGCTGTACATTTATAGACATTTCTTTGAACAGGTAAAACAATAAACATAAAACCAACATGGGCCAGCCATATTATAAATCTTGAAGGCAACATTGTTTAGCATACAGTACTATGTGGTTTTCTGTTTTAACTTCTTACAGTGCCTGTTGGAGTCCCTAGACAAATCAGCAAACAAACCAGTTCCATTAAATCTCTGTACAGAATTAAATAGACCATCACAGTAGTTTTTAAGATGGTGGTAATAACCCAAATGAGCCTAAATCTTTTTGACATGTAGCAGCATACTTAACATGTTCCTCAGAATGATCTGCATTAGAGGAAATGTGCATTTAACATTATCTTCAGTAGATATTTTTAAAGGTTACTGATACTCAGAGGAAGGCACTTATTAAATACAGCCCTTGCAAAGTCCCTGGTCCCAGACTGAAAAAGCACCTGTTTCAGGATGATGGTAGGTTTCAGCATTCTTCACTTGTTAGGTGTTTAAACCAGGTTTTAAATATAATAAATAACTGGTCAGTATGTCCATTGCTGTATGCTTCTGAGATAAAGATCACAGTCTGTGCTGTGGGTAACTCTTCCTGCTCCTGTACACCTTTACTGGGGAAAACACTGCTGAGAACAGCAAACCTGGGAAGAACAATGTCCTGAAGGAAGGGAAAAAGTCTTCAATCACTGGTGACTTCAAGCCGATTTTTCTCTGACAGTCTTTCATATCTTGGTGACATAATTGTTGGGAAACAGACCTTGTTTCCCTCGTAGTCTTCCTGTCCACCAGCCAGAAGGATCTGTAACAAAGGCAGCAAAGGTAAGTAGTGAGGCTCTGTAAGGCTTGTTTCTACACTTCCTGGTGCCACCTTGCAAAGCTGTGCCACACAGTGAGAGCCTCCTTGGGAAGGAATGAGGGAGCATGATTCAGAGACCCTGAGCTTGCTACCTGGGCACAGCACTTTGCCTTAGGATGCGGCTTTGGAAACCCAGAACTGGAATCGCATAATTACTTGTGCTATGGCTCTGGTTGGGGCGGATCTTCATGTGTTGTAGAATTACTCTGACTAAACTGACAGCTCTGCAGTGGTTCATGTGTTGTTCTGTCTGACATGGTGTAAGTGAACTGGTTTGATTGGCACGGAGGGCTTCTCTGCTCCTTGGGAAATCTACAAGCCTAATAGGAGAAGGTAACCAGGGCAGGGGGGCTTGGAAGGACTTCTCTTCAAGCTCAGTGCTTGAGACCCTCTTATCTGCGTGTACCTTCTTTGACGATGTCGATGACGTCGTTGGCATTGAAGCTGAGCTCGTCGGTGTCCTGCGCGTCGTAGGCGTAGAGAGCCCGGCACTGCGGCACCTGCGGCTTGGGCTTGGGCTGCGGCTTCGGCCGGCCCCCCGCTGGCGCCGGGCGGCTGGAGCTCTGCCGGCGAGCGCTGCGGGCACAGACACGGTTACAGCGCCTCCCCCGAGCCGCTGCTCTAGCAACCCCTCTGTCTAATGAGGGCATGAGAAAAAGGGGTTTCTTAAACAGCAATACGGGACTGTCCCTTTCATAGAGAAGAGGTGCCATTTCTTTGCTACAGAAATAGATAAGTATTTCCAAAGAGCAGTTCAAATGCAGAGAGAACACTTTAGTGCTCGGGCTGAAATGTGAGCCAAGGTGCACATGCAGTTCATGCGGCTCTTGGTATCTGAGCAGCTTAGGCTGTCTCTCCCCTTGCCCCAACGTCACCAGGGATTTAGTTTTCAGTAAGAGAAACAAAAGTTCCAGCTCACAGGCCTACTACTTTACCATTCTTGTGACTAAGCTGTAACAGTGACTGCATCTCTTTTAAGTCGCCTCAGACTCCAGGGCCATGCAGGGACTTGTTACAGCCAGCTCTGAAGCAGCAGGAGATGCTGCACCAGCTGTGACCACTCCAAAGCTTAGGAAGGGGAAAGAGGGAAGAAAGGCATTTTGCCAGCTCATCAGCTAATAAAGGCTGGAAGAGAGAACAGGTATTAGACTCAATATGTCAGTTTAAAATTAATAATAAATGTGCTGAATTACTAAAAATGTTGTAATGAGGTGGAGAATGCACTATGATCATGTCACATAATGCCATGAGAACATTACACAGCTTTTGCAGAAAAGGTTTATAGTTACTTGTGCAAAGTCTGAGGCTTAATTTTTGTCAACACACCTCTGTGTAGTTCTACCTTTGCGTAGTGAACTACTCCAGAAAATAAGCTTTGAAGTGTGGGTTACTAGCATGTATTGACTTTGCTTGGAATAGGATATGTTGTGAAACCTGACCTAAGTATGGAAATTAAGGAATTAAGCACAGGTCTTGGAAAAGTAGCTCAGCTTTTGTGCAACCACAGTAGAACAAGAACAGCTTAAATGTGTTGGAATGTTAAGGGCTAAGGCATTCTTTTGCCAGGTCCTTTTCAGATGTTCCTTTACCCAGTAACATCCAGGCTGCCATTGCACATTCCCTACAGCTGTGGCTTACTTGGAAAGAAAGAAAAATACACCACAACAAAACCAAAAGAACAAAGTAACAACCCTCCCCAACTTCCTCTTCCCTCCTTCCCTCAGAACTGTAAACCATTACTAAGTGCTCTTTTATTTTACTTATGGTTTCCCCTAGAGAAGCTTGACTTCCATGAAATCCCTCCAAGAGGTGAGTGATGGATGCCTGTTCCCTACTGGTTCTGGTTGCAGTTACTGCTGTGGCTGTTTGCTGTGGGGGGTTCTGCCCTCTGAGTTTAACCAGTTATTGGTGAACAAGGGGGCAAGGCAGTCTTGTGTTAACAGTATGTTTTGTTTGCTGTTTTCCTTCCCCTGCACTACACTGACCACAGTTTAAATGGTAACTGAGTGACAGAAGCTTTAGTAAGTTGTAACCATCCTTGTGCACTCCTGGGACTGAAACAGGAGGCTGTTGGTGCACACCCACAGGCTCAGGGACCATGGAATGTGATGCAAATCATCCTTTGAACCCAAGCTGCTAGTTCCTATCATCCTGTACTTGGTGGCTGCTGCATTTTGCAGTAGCACATGTGTCAGTCGGTTGCTGACAGAAATCACAAGGGCTTTATGCTGTGGCTTATGAGCTTGGGTTGTTGTATGAACTGTAGACTCAAGGCAAAGAAGTCCAGTATTACTAAAACAGCTTGAAACAAAAGGCAACATGCAATGACAAACTTCACCACTTAAAGGCATGGAAGTTATTACAAGATGGAGAGGTGTGTGAAGGTGTTAGCATGTGCTGACAGTTTTGAAATTGTTAAAGTAACTAGCAGTGGTCACTTGTTTCTGATTTCTTTCTTATTTGAAGATTAATCTTAAACAGAAAAATGCTCTAAATATGCTTGAAATATCTTATAGCTAACACTTGGTGCCCAGGGGGAAAAATTACTGCTATTAGTACAACTGAAAAGACTTCTCTCTATCTAATGCTGCTCAAGGGCTTTTTGTATTTAGGAACCCTGTGCACTTTTGACACTCAGAATCGATCCACTGTCCTCACTTAGTTCATTTCTGTGAGGTGTCTAATGCTCACTAGAAGCAACATTACAAATAATACGCTAAATCAGCCACTTGGATCGCACAGGAAAAAGACTGCTTAGGCCAACAGGAGAATTCATTATAGGAAAAATCCAAATTTCCTTTTGTTTTTCCCTCAGTATTATTTGGACAAAGATGTAAGAACGACGGCTTGGTCAACATACATGGGGGCTTTCCTACCAAACAAAGAGATACTTATCTTGTGTTCGCCTGAAGAGTTGTGGAGTACAGGCTTGTGACTGCACTAACCATTACTCTGCTTAGTTGTCACATTACACCTTAGCACAGTGGATTTGTATTCTATCTGCTGATGTAATTTCCCTTGGTGATTTAATCTGCTCTGGGACAACCAGCTGTGACAGCAATTTCTCAGACTTGGTTATATCAGAATTAAATCATACAAACAGGAAGTCATCAGCAAACTGCTTCTAAACCAAATCCTTCCTTTTTCTCTCTCTTCTTTTTGTTTTTTTGGTTGTGTTTTTTTGTGTAACTGCTGAATAGACAACAGTCTGGGACAATTAAGTGGCACACAGATTCCCACTGTAGTAAAAGCTCCACTAATGTTCTCTAATCTCACTACAAGAGAGATGAATAAGGGCTGAGTTAAAATAGAAATTGGAGGGTCATCGAAAATCTTAAAGGCCTTAAGAATTTTAACATTAAGATTTAAGGTATTAAACTAGACCTGCTTCACCTTTATTGCTCAAGGTCTATGATGGAACATGAGTTTTGGAATCCCAGGGAATGTGATGACACTTTGAGTACAGCTTAGTGGCACAATCTCGTCATCTGGGCACACAGTGTATATATAAGCCACCAACAGTTTGTGTGTGAAGCTATTTACAAAACATGGACATATTTTTATCAGATTCAATGAAAAAAGTCTTACCCAGCTGCTCCTTGGTCAGGTACTTTCAAGAAATCCAAGCTCTCTGGTTGCTGTGAAATCCTGCCTGACCCTCCTGACATCTGCCGCGGTAAAGCCGGTCGGGTCATACTCGTGTACAGGTTTTTCTGACTGGGCCACTGATTTCCTGGGACATGAGGATGAGCTGTGGACTGGGGGGAATTTATTACCCCATTTTGCTGCTGACCTGGAAGTAAAGAAAGTGTGAACACATCCAGTCCAAACTGCACCTCAATAAAGGTAAGGCTTTCCTCTCACATTGAGCTGTCAGAGCCTCCCCTGCCGGGAGCCCAAAAACAAGATCATGGTGAAATGTTGATTTATACCCAATTCCTGGTCTGCTGATGACCTGTTCTGGGTTCAGAACTTCATGGACTAGAGCACAAGTCCAAGACATGTGCCTTGGATGTTACAAGCAACCAAGAGGATTTGCTCTCAGCCAAATCTAAATGTCAGTGAATGTGATCCCACCAACACCTCTCTTCAAACACTGCATAACCTTCTATCCTGATAAGGGTTAATCCCAAGCTAGTCAGAATTGCTGGGAGTCTTTTCTTTTTCTTGTGAAGTTCAAACTCGGTCTACCCCATATTCAGGGAATCTGACTGTTTTTATTAAATTGCTATAAATACTTGCCTAGTTTAATAAGCAATGGGGGGTTTGTTTTTTTTAATTCACTTTGTTTTAAAAAAACCCCCTCACCTTGCTGCTACTTCAACAGTTGAAAAGGAGTTTGGATTTTCTAGGTGGTGAGATGGATAAGTACCTTTAAATAAATAATTATGCTTCTAACTTGAATTTAAAGCAAACCCACTCATGTCTCAACTACTTGCAGGACAGGGCCTAAGGAGCTCAGGTCTGCATGCTTTACATTCCTAAAGCCCCTACTGAATAAAATGGGAGCAAGGCTTATATTCAAAATCAGTTTTAGTGATGTGGGTGACCCTGTCTTTTCTCCATGGTGATTATGTCTGTTAAAAACTAACAGGAGAATTCATAATCATGACACTGGGAGAAACCTTGCTGCATTCAAGTTGGTCTTCTGACAATCTCTTGCTACTGTGGCAGAGCTTAAGTAGCCATCAGGAAACCTCACTTTGCAATCCAAGCTAGTATGGCACATACATTATGGTTGCATAAATAAAGGTTTGGGTTATTCTGAGCACAGACAAGTCTGTTCAGTTACTGGACCACTGATTTCAAACCAGGTGTGGAAACAGCAGAATGCATTTCAAATGCTCAGGGATGATGGCCCATAGTGTTACAGGTCAGCTCCTTACAGTAATTTCCCACTTCACTAGAAGCAGCTCTTGCAGATCACACAGTCCTGAGTTTTACTCCTCCAGCTGTGAGGATTTGGAATTGTCTAAATTAATCTGGTGAGGGACTGGTCACACCCACAACTTCCACCACTGGCATTGTGCTTCTCAATAACCAGTAGCTGACTGAAAGAGAACACTTTCTTTAAAAAAAAGTACCCTGGGAGTGCAAATGAAAAAAGGCAAACCTCTTGGGAGATGTTGTGTCAATGGAATATTGTTCTCCTCTCTGAGTTCACAGGCAAAATTAATCATATCTGCTGAGGGCAGAAGTGAAACACCCTGATGACATCAATCCCATGCTGTTCACTGGCACAGCTGATCTGCCTCAGCACACACCAGAGCTGGTTCCATGTGTAACAGAGCAGGACAATGAGACATAAATTGCATTCTGTGGCTTATTGGCACTGAAAGCAGTTTCAGTGCAAAGCATTGCCTGTGCTTGGGAAGCACACAGCTTTCACCCTTGGAGGTGAAAGGCTACAGGGGTAGTGTTAGATTTGGTGTCTTGTATTAAGTGGTTGAACAAGTCAACATCCACAACCACCAGGACATCTCTGGGGCAGTACCAGTGTGACTGTCTGCAGACTCCAACATTTCATAAAATGCCTACAAATGTTTTCTAGTCAGGATCTTTTAAACAGGAATTTAAACCTTTCCTGTGATTTTTTTTTTTTTTAATGGGTAAATATTACCAGATGACAAGAGTAAAGCAAAAGTTCCAGTGTTAAACTTTGTTTTGCCCAGGGTTAAGAGCACTTACCAGGGGGAGGTGGTGCAGCTCTCATAGGATAGGTCTGATTTTGAGACCTGCTGGAATATCCTCTGCTTTGGGTAAGGTTCCGTCTAGTAGGACCTAAAAGAAACCAGCAACATCCTGTCACCCTTTCTCAATGACATTAATTAGGTGAGTCCTTGTGGCTGCCCACCCCCTGCTCTGTGATCAGGAAGGACTGATCTTCACCAGTAAGGGATCTGACTCCTACAGTGCTGGCCAGGCTGTTCTGAGGTGCAACAAGGATGACTTTGGCATATTCTCCCTTTTGTGACCCAGTTCAACCATAGGATATGAAGCACAGTTGCCTCACAACTCCAATAAATGAGGCTTTATGAACTTGTGCATAAACCACGGGTAGGTGGCACAGCAGCACTTCTGGCTATGCTGTTTCTGAACAGCAGTTGGTATGAGAGAAAGGTGGGGCACACAACCAGGAGGCTGCTGTATTTGCAGCTGAGTCCCTGAGATGTACAAATACTGCCTTTCTTCACCACCTGTCCTGATGCAGACCTGCTATCAGCAAGTGTGTAGGAACTGCAGGAGCCAGAGCAGAGTGAAAGACCTGCCCTAAATGCTTGGCTAACCGTGCCCCTTGTCCCATGTCACACAGTTGAATGCCCTCATTTCTTCTGCTGCAGGGAAAAGACTTGCAGCCCTTTCAGAAACCACTGGTATACAGTGATAGGAACAAAATCCCAGCACAACCACAGAGCACAAAGGAATTCTGCTCTATCATTAGGATCTTCTTTTTAGGGTAGGAGATATAAAAAAGAACATGGTGAGACTAGAGCCAAGCAAGGGCAGAAAGAGTCAGCCATTCTCTATTTCCAGAGGAAATTCCTACTCACGGGAGTTCTTTGGCAGCCCTGGTCCAATGCTGATCTGCAGCACTTTGTTACTTGGCTTGAGAAGGGCCACATCTCCTTGGCCCTGCATGAACTGCACCTGTCGAGAACCACCACTGCTCCAGGGGCCCCAGCTCTCCTTTTTCAGCTTCACTTCAAGTCTAACAAGTAAGTGAACACATGAATAAGAACCAGCACTTGTGCGTCAAACCAAGACAATATCACTTGGCAACAGGTAACTTGGGAATTAAAAATGCGAGGCTTAAGACTGAGAATCTGTACTCCCTGAGTCACTTAAGCTGACATGAACCACCTCATTACACCTTTTTTTTTCTCCCCTATGCTTTTTAAAAAAATGTTCTTCTTAACTGATGTTTTAACTTTCCTGGTAGAGGAGGTTTAAGATGCCCAAGAGAGCCTTGAAGAAAAATGTGCCAAGGTCCAAGAAAGAGATGTGTCTGCCCACAGACACCACTGCTGGAGCAGCTGGAGTGCTCCATTCCTAAACATTCTTCTGCATACACAGTGAGATACATCATACATATATATGTACATATACATCAGTCATATATATACACTGGCAAGTGTATGCTCTGGGAGTCAATGTTTCTCATAAGTACACTTCAATTTTTTAGTTTACATTTTTTTCCACACAGACACATATATATATTCTTTCCCAGCATGTCCACACTATCCATCTGCTCTGAACTGTACTCAGATATGAGATTAAAAAGATTATGTTTTGGTTTTGGGCAAGATCCCAGAAGTATTATACATGACGTCTTGGAAGAATAAAAAATGTGTTCCTGGTCCTGGTTTTGGATTACCAGTGTACAGCAGGATATGCTGCAATAACATTCCCCACTTCAATTGTCCCTCTACACCTTTTCCAAATGAGAATAATGATCTCCAGTTGCCTTTTATAATTCTTCTACTTTTTTGAAAGCAATAAAATAAACACACAAATCCAAGCCCTGCTGCTGCTAATCTGTTTAATGGGTAGAGGCATCAACAAAAGCACATGTTTACTGGGATAGTTTCCAGGATGTCTTTACAGCTAAAATGTACATCTGACAGCCTGAAAGTTTTCAGGTTTGTTTCTACAAAGATGCTTCCAATATCATTTACTTAATGAGGCTTTTTCAGGACTATTCTCTCACCCTGCAGTCTTCTGTACCCACAGCCAACTTCAGAACTTCAGACTGGTATAATCCTAACCTCTTCTTCTGACAAGGCAACCACAAAGCCTGGTCTCCCTGCTCACAGATTTTTACATTGTACTACTTTCTATTATAGTGAAATAACGCACAGTGTCCGGAACTCCACAACCAGCACTCCCTCCCTGGCCTTGGCAGCAAGAACAAAGAACATTTATCCCAAAAAGCCCACAGAGAAACGCCACAACTCACGTATTGCTAAATTTCAGAGGTAGTTTTCGTTGTGTTTTCTCTTCGTATCGTTTCGACAAGAGGCTTAAAAACTCCGTTTTGAAGACGGACTCGAGCAAACTGTCATACTCCTGTTCATGCAGAATGAAAAGGTCATCCTGCATGGTGCTGCAGAGAAATCAGAGCACGTACCAGTCACTTCCAAATGTCACCAGCACATACAGCCAGCATCATGATCACACTGGAGTACTCATGGTTTCTCAGAAACATAAGTCCCAGAAGCATTAGTTAAACACATTTGCTTTCTGACAACAGGTTGGGGTTTTTTCCAGGAGTTCATAATGGAATATCTGAAACAATCCCTTTTGACCCACAGGAATACTAGTCATTTTACACCAATCACTATTAGCAAAAAACAATGTGCTATTAAAGTCCCTCTCATCAATAATAGCAAATCTTGTGATTAGAGATAAACTGGAAACTTCAAGGGTACTGAAGAAAGACTGAAACCCAAAGCAAGTAAATTCAGAACAAAAGCTTTCAACTGTCTACTGGCTTTAGCCTGGATTGATTTCACACACACTGGGTTCCACTGTCACCTTTGGACCTTTCAAATCCTGTTGAATTTAGAATTAACATTCCTTATGAGTTTTCACCACTTTTTCTGTGACAGTTATCATCTATCCATAGGAGTTATGATAATGTAAGTTAGATGATTGTGATCACAATTATAAAGCTCAGTTATTTATAGTTCCCAAGAACATTTCCATGAGAGTATGGGCTGTCATTGTCAATACCCTGAACACAATCCAAGTTGAACATTTGCACTTTAATTTGTTATGTAGTGCAAACTGCATTTAATACTTGTCAATAGTGTTGATGATTCTGCCTTTGTTGTGTGTAGGTGTCTTGAAACAAGCTCACATCAGTATATCATCTATGGTTTCCTGAGAGATATTGTTTAGATATCAGTGCAACAATCCAGTTATCCTCTCGCCCCTCCATTTAAAATATATTTAATTTTGTATTAATAGAGCTAAAATGTTTGTGTGCTGGCTGTGAACAGAAAGGCCTATTGCTATTACACACTTACTAGGCCATGGAGTGGAAATACACCTTCAGCTTTCACTGCTCGCAAGATTAAATTCCCCCTTTGTCAGTCAGTTGATTTGTCCAGTCCTACACAAATTTCTCTGCCCATGGAAAGACACATTCAAGGAACTGACCTTAAAGATACAGAAAGGATCCTCTCCATTTCCATCCTTCTCTTCAAGACCTCCTTCACTTGGCCCTTCTCTGGGCCCTGCTTCACCTTCTCCCTCCCGATCAGGTAAATGCACTTGGGGGTGAGCACCAGGTCTCTCTTCACGCTCTGGAACACAAGGAGGTTTGAAGAGGCAGCAACACTCAGGCTTTGCTTCCAGGCCAAAAAGCACTGCTGGGGTTACTCACACCTGAGTGCACAGGACAGCAAAGTAGCTTTGCTGCCCATTCTCTAACTACTGCAGCTTTGCTGCCCAGGAAGCCCCATGCACCTTCATCCAGGGACAACAGGCTTGGCAACAGCCGTGTCCAGAGCTCCCCCATGAGTCTTTAACCCAAAGACACTTCTCTCAAGCTGGTGCCCTGGATGGTGTGACCCTAACCTGGTGGAGTTTCTGTTACAGGATGGTGAAGACAACTCCAACCCCCAGCAGAACTAACCACTAGTGGATGTTGCTCTTAAACCAACCTTAAACCTCCTGTCGTACTTGGTCACAGTGTCAGCAAAGTCGATCTTCTCCCGTTTGCCAACAAACTGGCGCAGCTCAGGGTGGTCCTCCATGCCTATGTAATCCCCCACAAAGTTCCTGTTGAGGCTGTTTCGTCTTCTCTCCTTCTTGTTCAGCAACAGATCTGACGCTGCAGTACCAAAAATAAACATCAATTAACAGAGTTTACTGAACATCCTGAACTCAGGAGCCAAAGGAGCCGCTTCACACGGAACTTGGGAAGAAGTGAAAACCAAAAAACAGTGAAGCTCTGTTACTAATCCTTTAAATAAGGGTCTGTGTGATCATTAAATCCATTCCTAATGAAATACACTGATGGCAAGCTCAGCACTTCTGGAACTAAAGGGATTCCTCACTCATTCCTGGAAATTTAAGAGTTACTCCTCCAAACGCAGAACATTCCTTCACACAACCCAGGTGACACACACAGCTAAGCACTACAGTCCCTGGTCTGAGTGTTGTCATCTACAGACCATCCAGGTCCTGCATAACTGTGGGAAGCATCTCTGATGTCTGTCCCATTCACTCTGGCTTTGATTTGAGAGCAGAGCACTGGGCAGTCCCTGAAACCCATGTGTGCAGAGCAGCCAACCTCAGCAGTGGTTGGAATCCAACAATTTGCAGTCATTCCTAAACAGTTCCTTGCACTGCAATTGTTTGCCAACAGAGAGGGAGAGATCTCCCTCCTTCCCTGTGGCCCTCTATGTCCCTGGGGCCACTAGGAGATGCTGCCCCAGCAGTCAGGACCTACCTTCTTCTCTCATCTGCACGTATCTCTTCCTGGCCACGTACTTCCTCCAGGCCTTCTGGATGGCCCGGGCGTACCCATCGTACTTCCTCTCCCTCATCTCCTCTAACAGAAACAGCTGCACAAAGAGACAAGAGGGTGGGTCAAAGATTTCACAGGCAAAGCTCAAGAGAAAGTCACATCTTACTTTCCACTCCTCCCCAGTGCATTTTACTCTGGATCCAAGTTGGAGCCTCCAGCAGAAGTGTGGGAGCCAAGACTGGAATGGTGAGGAAACCTTTTCTGGGAGAAATCTCTGATGCTTCAGTGCCTGTGGCCCTTACCAGTCTACCCAGTAAGCTCCACACCCCTGACGAAGGAAGAGGAGTAATGATTGCCCCTGAAATGTTCTGTTGGTGCACCTCAAGGCTCTCCACTGGCCATTCAGCCATCCTCACATCCTCCAAAATTCCTGTCTCCCTTGTCAGAACATCACTATGTCTGTGGGGATCTGTGCAATGTGTAACACAGCCCTTGGTGTTCACAGGCAACTTCCCTCACACTCTCCTTCCACTGGTTCCATCCCCTCCCCAGTGAAGTCTGTCTGACTGCAGGAGTTACAGCTGTGACCTGGCATTTGAGAAGTAGGACATAATAAGATTTGTGTGTCTAAACTGTCAGAAATCAAGTGACAACATTGTTTCATCAAAGCAAATGGAAGGTGCATCCCCTTTTTTGAGAATTTCTCAGGTGTTACTAAAATATATGTAAATGTAATGCATTAGAACAACTTCATAACTATTGTAGGATACAACATATTTCATTATAGCCTTTTACAGACTTTGGTTGAATGTTTTTTGTCTCATGAGAAGCACAAGCATTTGGCTGAATGACAGCACTCAATCAGTCCACTGACATCACTGTTGCTTATTTATCTCCCTCTCTTGAATGTTGAATATTCGTAAGAACTTTACTTCGAGCTTTCAAAAGAGATAAAATTAGTATAAAAACAGGTATAAGCAGCAGCAAACCTAGAAAAATACCGTTGTTCATATTGATCTTAAAAAGGAAACTTGATCTGGTGCAAACCATTTCCACAGAAGTCACTCCTGTACAGAGTTATTTATTCAGGTGTGTGATGGAAATGTAAATAATGAAGCCTCCTCTCTGCCACCCAAAAAACCTGATTTCACAGTTGGCAATTCTCCATCTACAGCAAACTTATTTTAAAAAAGAAGAAATCTCAGGAACACAAGCTCTGGGTTGGGTTTCAGACACAGCCACGAGTGCTCCTGATGCAAAAACACCCTCAGGGTCAGCAGGACCACGATCAAGCCCTCGTGAAATTCAGGTTACAGTAACAATATTGATGTTGTCTCTCATGAACACTCACCATTTATTTCTATAACAATAATGCTAATTACAAAAATCTCAATGCAAAATAATCTATCACCTGCAGCTGAAGGTCACTACTAAGGAAGTTCAATTCAATCACTGAGCTAAAATACAGTTCTTAAGGTATAAAAATAAGAATACTGCATAAACTCTTTCATAAAATAAATATTATAAAGCCTTTCCTTGCACTCCCAAGCAGATCAAGTATTTTTCATCTGATTAACCACAACAGGTACTCTTACTGGTGAGTAGAAAGAAAAAATTTCATTTACCATCTAACAGATTATTTTTCTCAAAAGCAACATAATCCCAGCCAATAGTTTAGTAACATGGGCTGCAAGATGACTGTCTGTCTTAATAAAAGATATAAATCAAGTTTTAGAATATTCAATTCACAAAAAAAAATCTTCAACTTAAAATGAAAAAGGCCCAGACTCTTTTTAGCACTTGTTTAAAAACAGATCTCATGGTATTAAAAAAAAAAAAAAAAAGAAAACACACAGTAATTGAAAGGATTAATTTGAACTAAAATCAAGCCACAACCCCCAAAAATATCCTATTTCCAGTCAACCTCACATTTCCCTGACCTGCAGAAGTCCCTCCAATGAAGTCAGATACCCCACTGTGAGGCACAGAGCTGCAGAAATGCCTGGGGATGGGAAGAGGCTCCTCCTGGCCAAGTACTGCTCCTCCTGAAAACACCCTCCAGCACATGAGGCTGGGGTACAGAGCAGGACCCCTCTGCACACTGCAGAGAGAAGGGGAACTGCATCCATCAGCCCTGGGGGAGCACTTACCACTGCTGAACAGAAGAGAGACACCAGGGAACTATTTCATTTCTTTCTTTGAGGAAAACCAGGAATAAGACCCACCCGTTTGTGGAGATGAAGCTGCTGGAAAACTGTGCTCTTATAAGGGGCATTTCAGGAAAGGAAGTTCCTTGTATGATTCACTACATAAAACTGAAAACAAAAATACTTTCAAATTTTGGCTTTGTTTATCCAATGAAGCAGTGCAATTCCAGAATGCAGCCATCACACCAAAATTACTTTGGTTTCTTCCCTTTACTGCTTATGTCCCAAACTGAGATTGTGTTTGGCTTGTAAGTAACAGCGGTGAATGGCATGGATGCAAAACAATTTCACAAGGAAAGAGGACAACCAGGTTTGCTACAGCACAAAGGTAAGAGATAAGGGACTGGAAGATGTTGCTTAAATTACTAATTCTGGTACCCTTTAATTCCAAGCAACCAAGCTCTCTGCATGAATTCCAACAGATACTTGGCCAAAATGGGGACCTGCACCACTCACAATGAACTTGAGGTCACCAGTGAAGGACCAAAGGTCACAGCTGTGATGTCACAAAGAGATGAGACACCCACCAATGTCCAAGGCCATTGCTCTGCCTTTGTAAGGCAAAACTCGCAGCAATCTCAAGAAAGAAATCCTGGCCTGTGCTCCAGAGGAAGCAGATGAAGTTCACAGTCCCTCTCACCTGGCTGGGGTGCTGCTTCCAATGACTAAGTTGGATGAACCCCATCCTGGACTTTGCTCCTCTGTTAATATGCACCTAAATATTCCAATCCCCTACATCTCCAGCACTGTGTGCACATGTGTATACCCATCTCTCACATGGCAGGAGTGTAAAGCCCCATTATTCCTGGACAGTCTCTTACCCTATTTATTTCTATTACAATTTGGAGAAGCATTATCTTTTTTTCCTTTGACAAACACCTTCCCATGTGATTGGGCACAGCAGTGCCATGGCCTGAAATATTACAGAGCAAAAAGTATGTTCCTGGAACAGAAGATGATAAATGACAGCCATAGAAGTGCTCTGCTTCTATTTTAAAATGCAACTTCAGGTAAAGCACAAAGAAAGCCCCCTGGCTCCTGATGCATAAGGAATATGTGGTGGTGAGCAGTGAAGAGATTTTCCTCAACTTTCCAGAACAGCAACATTGCAAAACTTTTCTCCAACAGATTTTGTGCACTTTAGCAGCCACAGGACAAAAACAGTCTGTTTTTGTTATGCATCTCTGTGCTCAAGTAACAATGCAGAGACCATTATAAGGGAGAAAAAAACCTCACTACACTATTATCTCCTTGAGGGCAAGATGAGTATTTCCATTCCCATTTTACCCCCAGATAAAGAGAAGACCTGCCACTAGCAGTGAGCATCCAGAGCAAGGCAGCATGCCAGGAAGAAATCCCAAGACTGCCCCACAGCTGCTGAAAACCTTATGGGCATGTCCCTAATTCAGTATGAGTCTCTCATGAGTCTGGGCACCACACATAACAAGTCCTTACTAAGTGGGGACTGTTCTACCTTCATCAGTAGTTCTTGTGCTGAGAAAAGGACCACTTTTCTTGGGAAATGGTCATAGATGTCTTCATGCCATGCTATTTCTTCAGATGAGAGATGGGATGTCACTGTGTGCAACCTGACACCAAAGCATCTTCATATCCCACCTGCTCCTCGTGATGCATTTAATGCTGTTTGTGTCAAAATCCTGCAGCAGCCTCAAGTGGTGTTGTCAAAGTGCCTCAAAACCCTGCACAGTGTCCATGGCAGGCCTGCCCAGCTTCTCCTACACTCTGCTGCTGCTCCCACCTCAGCAGGTACCAGGCTCAGTTTCTGAGAGGGCAGGGCTTTAATTTCAGCCAAACAGCAGCAATACTTAAGGCATTGTGTTCTGCCACACTTACAGACTCTGGAGCTTTGATGAAGACTTTGGACTTCCCAAGCTGGTACTGGTCAGGATCCATGTTGACTGACTGAAGCAGGTGGAGGACTCCTTGTTTCTCTTCTCCGTTCCAAGAAGGCCAGGTTGCTTTGGTGAGAATGGCATACCTTAACCAGCAGGGAGAAGAGATTAAAACCTGGCATCAAAAGCAGCAGCACACCACTGACCCTTGGGCACCATGGGACATGGCACTGCAGCACACTACAAATCCTTCCCTACAGCTCCTGAACTCAAAGGGAAGGCACAGGGTAAAACATGACTTAAGACCTTTTACTGTAAGTAAAAGTCTTGGGTACAAACCAATAGATTTTAAATTCTCTTTTTTCATCAAACTAACTTCATGCCTTTTACTGCTGTGGCAAGTCTAGAGGGCAGAAGAAACAGATTATTCCATAACAGGCACCAGTTAAGCATTTCACAATTTGATAACCTGACAATTCCATCACTGTTCACTGCAGTTCAGTGATGGCACTTCAGTGCCCCTGTGCATTCCTCCCATGGATCCAGCCATGTCACCATCCTTGTATCTGTTTTTCAAGCTTGTGTAATTTATCTTATAGATTATTTCAGCATATGTACTAAATCTGTGCTTAAAGTGCTCCTGAAACAATTTCAAATCATGAAAATTATCTATTATAAACTCACAGCAAGCAGTTACGTCTTATGTCTAAAGAGTGGAGCAGGGAGCTCAGCTTTCAGATGGTTATGCTTTGGAACACACAGGCCTTTTCAGAGACTGTGGCTTTTTGCATGCAGATGTAAATTTTGTACATAAAAGTCTATTCAGCCCAGAAATCTCCACCTATCTGGAGCTGCCAAGGCACGCCCAATGAAAACAAGTGCACAAGGCTGCATTTCCTGGCCATGCCATGCTATGCCATGCCTCTGCCCCCTGGCACTCCCACTGACTCAGGGGGCCACAACACAGCTGCTTCTGGACACTGGGGAACTGTGGGTGGAAAGGGTGCAGGGAGAGTTTCACTCCTAACACAGTGTTAAACTGAACACAGCAAACTGATTTGAAACAAAGGGATTAATTCCATGAGGAATGGTTGCAGGTGGCTGTGGATCCAGAAGCACCATGCAGCTTTCCCTGGTGCAGAGGGCTGGACCTGCTCTGCCCTCTCCACCAGTGTTCAGCAACTGTGGAGGATGGATTTTAATACCCACTGTAAATCTGCTAGTCTGTCTCAGCAACAGCCTGTGTTAAGTAACACTGCCTGAAGCATAATTGTGTTTATACATCTGGGCTTGAAGAGTGTGAGGAATTTAAAGTTCTTCCATAATGAAAACTGAGTCCACACTTGAAGATTTTAGGTCTGACTATTACTACATCATTGGAATATCCTTGGTATTACCATGAAGTGTTAATGGCTTTGTTCTGTGCTGCCTAATTATACTGCACTCCTTGCAACAACTCCTTGGGTTTTTGTTTTATATTCTCAAATGCAAAGCAAAGACTTTCAACATGAGCTGATTTGTCACATAGTGCCTGTTTGGGCATTTATTAGCTGTATGTCTCAAGTTTCTAAAAACCAGAAGCTGAATGTTGTATAAATCTTGAAACTGCTCCTATTTAAGAGGATTTCATTAGCAGTGGAGGCAGTTAATCATCTTAACAGCTGCTCCTGAGGCACTGACAAAAGGACTGGTCTTAGAGAGCTCTGCCTTGCTTCCCTCCATTCAGTGAGCAGCTGCAGTGGTTTGAGCTGTACCCATTCCCAGCTGTTGGAACACCAGCAGAAGGATAACAAGCCATTTGAGCTAAAGTTACTCTTTACACTGCCATGGCTGAATGGCAGGCATGGATTTCTCTCCCTATCTTCTGTCTGTCACTGGGAAACCCAGAGAGGAGCATTTTAAACACAGGCTAGCAGCTTGACACTCAGATTTCAGGCACTGCATCAGTTCCCTGAACTCTTTTTAACTCCAGGGAACCCCTCACAGCACCACAAAAAGAACTGAGGTCTTGGGTAAGTTTACAGAAAAAATGAAAGTACTTTCAAAAACACAAAGCCAGGCCTTAAAACACTCTCAAACCTCTGCATAATCCAGACCACTGAGCAAGGCAAATGGGGAGAAAAGAGTGAGAGAGAAAGGAGAAGCTTTCAAAACTTGCAGCCTCTTGGTTCCCTCCTCCTCACATTAACAAGTGCGCTGTAGTTCTTCTAAATGAGTATTACCCACCTCTGCAGAAACTTCTTGAAAACCCTCCTGTAGGCATAGCCAGCTCTTCTGACTCGAATGTTTTCTTTCAGACCCAGGTATTCCACTTGATGTTTTACTCTGTGGACAAAAACAGTGCAAGGTTTACAATCCATTTTATTTCAGCCTACTTGTGGATTGAGGCATTCTCAGAAGTCTGAATCATGGTTTAAAGACTATTGATGGCTAAAGTTCATGCACATTACCATGCACACTGAATGGTTAGAAAAATACATGCTGCAGGCTTGCCTTAGCATTTTTTCCTAGTTTAACTTCCCATCTCTGAAGTAATTCATGTCTAAATCTCTAAGATAATACTATGACCCACAAAAGGCCAAGTAACTATTACCTATACAATTACACAGATGCTATCCAAGGGACTTGGAAACTGGCTTCTGCTCTTTTATTGTAGGTTTTACCTATGCTTTAAACAGCAACACCAGCACACAGCAGCATTTTTTTGGTTGTTCTGGAGAAAGGACCAAATCTGATGGCTGGAGAAAAGCCCCAGATGCCAAACTTTCACTGCACAAAGAACCAGAAGGAAGGCAGGTCGGTATATTGACGGAAAGCTAGAATTCCTCCTGGTTTTACCATGCTGCAAAGGAAGGATTGGAGGAGAGGCACAAGACTGGCTTGTCCATGGCACACTTTAATTCAATAAAATAAAATTATTAAAACAATAATTCCAGTCCCACAGGGAGTGTTAATGGCTGTGAAGGGTCTCTGATGCACATGTGGGCTGAGGCATCATCATCCCCACACCATCACAGCTCCCTCACCTTCAGTGAGGTTCTGAACAGGGGACAATTATGTCCCCATTAATTTTAAAAACAGAAAAACAGCAAAAGAAGGAAGTTTCCTTTTGGCACTTTTGCACCTTTCGAGATCTGTGGTACATTATCTTTTACGTTCCTTCTTCCATATCCTGCTATTCTACTATTTAATGCTTGCAAATTTGATTTGAAGAATTTCAGTTGCTGGTTTCCTTTGCATTGCCTTGATTTTCTCATCTAAGTCACGTGGCTGAAAGAAGCAAGGTCAGTTTTTAACTCTGTTACTTCTGCTGTTGTTCTTTTATAGGGTGAAGTACAGAAGTTTTAGCTTTCAGTGTGACATGTAACAGTTATTAAGATTTTAGCCCTGTGAGTTTAACAAACAGTATATAAAAAGAGCATTTTTTACATATAATTTTTAAAAAGTGAGCCTGTAAGAAGCCAGATAATTTTCTTTTGCTTACTATTTCTCTGATTTTACAAAGGATTTGTCAAATCCTGAACCACACTCAGTTCTTTCAGTGTTCTTTCTCTAGCTATGCTGAAATATTACATTTCAATAGAAAAGGTACTGCCCATCGAATTTTTCTGTTGGGACATTTTTTTCACATGACTCACAGTATGAAGGGAAAAATCTTTTGAAATCCCTTGCTACAAACGACAAAATCCCTTCAGTTATTTCTTCTTTTTAAAAAACACTTTGAGAGGTGTTTTACTAGAGGATGAGTGATGCTGCTCTTTCAGCTTACAATAAAAAAATACTAACTACTTTAATCTTGCTGTCTTCAAGGAATAAAGTGCATTTTGTACCCACTCCCAGACTTCTGGTACAGTAGAAAGCTGATGGACAAAAACACATTTTCCTGTTTATAGCTTTCCCTCCTGTTCACATCTGGAATAATGCACTGGAGCAACAGCACTACTCCCATTTTCTTACTGTCCTGCCAGTTCCAGTGTCCAGCACCAGAGAATTTGAGACATTTTTCTCATTTTCCCTTTCCTTTCTGAGAAAAGACACACTGAAAATCTCCCTCCAGGCAGCAGCCTCAAGCAGGTCAGGGTCTGGGAATTCAGCTAATGCAGCACTTTTGAATACAAGTCCAAGTGGCTGTGCCAGGACCTGAACAAAAACACATTTCAAGAACACCCCAATTTCTGGAATAACTAAGGTATTATTCAAGGTTTAGATATTACACAAGGCCTATGCTTCAGTGCTAAATATTTTATTCAACAGCAGCAGAAAGCTGGAGTTCCATGGCTTCTGTGAGCATGAAGGGGACAAGCTTTGTGAAAGGCTTTTCTCCTTTTTCAGAAGCATTTTCACGGTCTGCTGACCTGCTGTGAATAAGCAAATGACTCCTCCCATCACACTGGCTGTGGCAGCATCTCTATGATGCAGCATTATGTGATCACAGCAGAACACAAAAAGCCCCTCAAACATAAATCAACAACTTATTCAGCAAAATACCACACAAACTTCATTATGTTTTACATTTCCCTCAACACAAACTTTTTCACAGTAAAATCAACAAACAACAAAATTTAACTTTGAAATGTCATATACACAGAAATTTCTTTTGCCTGGAGCTGTCCCTGTTTGCCACAGTGAAGTGCCAGTACAACACAGGGGCAAGGCTGGATTTTTAAACAGGGAGGAAGGATTACCATTGATGCAGCACTTCCATTTTTGTCTGAGTTTGATAGCACACAATCCTTTGCATTTCACTTGGCAAGTGCTGACAAGACACCATCCTCGTTATGGGAAAACAAGAAATCTTGCCCATTTTTGCTCCGAAAGGGGTTTCCTGAAAGCTGCCTTTTTCTCAGGACTAGGATTTTATTTGTTTGTTTCATGGTTTCCCAGCAACACCTTCCACAATAAACAGGCTTGTTTCCAAATACCTAAATGACTGATTTTAAAAGCCCCTCAACTTATAGTTACAAGTTTTATAGACAGTTTTCCCAGGATCACTTACTTCCCCCTCCCTTAGTCCCTGATGTCAGTGGAAAATTAAATGTTGCACAGTAGGATTTTCAGGGGTGGAAAAGCTGGAGAAAGAGGGTCTACATTTATTGCCAAGCCCTCAGTGACACTTTGAAGTGCAGACCCAACTGCTTCTGTAAGTGCTCTCCATCTGCATGTGACTGTGCCAGTCTCCTTGCCAAAGGGCAGGAAGGGAATTGTGCCCTGGCCTTCTCAAGAATGCTTTCAATCAGACCCTGCAAGTTGTTTCACTGTGATAGAAATCACCACTTGCTTCACCAGCAATTTTGCCATTACCAAAAGTACCTGGTATAGAGTAATAAATGTTATCTGCATTAGGCCCTCACAGAGAAAACACGCCCTACTGAGCACACACCTCAGTGCAAAACAGCAGCATCTTTTCTTCAGGTAAGAGGAAAATGTTTTAGGCAGCATAGTTTATGATGGCTTAAAACACATGTGATACACCAAACTGACAATTTAGACACCTATTTAATATCTACATAATCACCTGACACAATATTCCACTGAATTCTCTTTTAAGAGTTGGCTAATTAAACTTAAATGTTAAATAGTGAAACAGGAACCTTCCACATTGTTGGTTATAGGCACTTTTTGTAAGTTTGACACATAAAAGCAAACCCAGAAACCCTACTGACTTTTTAACTTCTCAGCAGAAGCTGCTTTTAAATTTTAAAAGTTAGCTAAAGTTAGAAATTATGCAATAATGCATTTGGTGTGCAAATTCTCCATGGAAAACTGAGTCTTTAATATACTGTGTTACTCATGCAGATGTTGACCGTTTATTAGTGACAGGAGAAAAGCTAAGAACTGCAGACACAAACTGCTGACTCAGACCAAGCGACCACCCTGACCTTCAAAGTTTAGTAGGGGTCACGCCTGACTGAATTTCTGATCGTTTTAGAGAACCCAGTTGTGTGTGTAGGCTGTGCCATCAGAAATGATGGATTTTTGTGGCTTCCTTTGCCTGTCAGCCCTGGCTCTCCATCACCCACTCTGCTCTCCCATACCTGCTCTCCTCCCAGTCCCGAGGCTTCTTGGTTTCGTTGGGTTTGATGCAGCGGATGTAGTGGGGTGTGCACTTCATCAGGGTGCCCACGAGGTCGTTGGCTTGTTTCTGAAAAACAGGAAGAACAGCAGGATCTGAGCTGGACAGCCTAAATCCTCAGAGAATTCTAGAATTACCAGCCATCTGCTGATGATTCCATCGATGAGATTCAGCTGGTTTTGGTCTTTGCCCAGAATGACCAAAGTGTCTTGGAACAACGTGCACCTTGTGAAAAGCTTATCAGTAAACAGAAGGCACCACTATCTCCAGCTACCTAATATATTTAAACTGCTACACAAAAACATGGAGTGACAAGGAATGCATCAAGTGAACCTGACTGTCAGGGTGAAATATGAGGAAAGAGGTTGATAAAATAGAGATTTCCACAGAAATGTGTAATCCAAGTGTGTATTTTAGCAACCAGACTCCACAGAGACACTGCCTTCTAACACTTGCTGCCTCATTCAGGGCACACCGTGCTCAGCAGAAAGGCTGCAGTTGACTCCGGTGGGGCTGGGCTGCGTTTCTCCACTACAAAGAGACCAGTTATCTGTAGTTAATTGTGGGCCACGAGTGGCTGAGTGAAGCGGCTCATTCATTAGCACATGCAAGTCCCATCAATTGCTCGTTTGGGAAACTCACTGCTGTGGAAAGGCAGCTGAACACAGCATTGAATGAACACAGCACACAACCCCAGCAGCTGACCCAGCACATCATGCTGCAGTTGAGGAACTCCCCTCGTGCCCATCTTTAAAAATGTCTGGACAGCAAAAAACAGACAAGACTTTTATGGCTGTATTAAGGTATTCAAACCCAAACACACAACCACATACACACACTTACACTGTAGAACTAGACATACTTTGATTTTGCTGCCTGCGGTGGTGGGACGGCCCTTCTTGTCCACTTGAAGATTTTCAGGAAACAGAGCCTTTATAAAAGGCCTAGGAGAGAATTTATACAATGGGGTTGGCACAGAAGGACAATTCAATGCAGGCATGTCAAGGAATATGCTGTAAAAGTTGGTAGTCGAGCAGAATATATAAATATCTATTTCTATTAATCTGGAGTTATATCAAATCTATTTTAAGATTAGTATTTTCCATGAGTTTCCTAACTCCTCACAGAGACCCCTTGATATTTTAGTGAGCACTGAAGACACAATACCAGACTTTGAGAAAACTCAAAGATACAGACACTTCTTAAAAAGTAATCATCAATTAATTAACATACATAACAACAAAAAAAAAAAGTTACTTTTTTGTCAAACAGTGCCTGTTCTGAGAATGCCAAAGCACTGATGGCCTTCTTGGAGGCCAAGACAAAGAGTTGCCACTGCACCATTGGACTTGGACACTGCAGTGCCTCACTTGGTAGGACTGGTGGAAAAGGAAGGTCAATACGAGTTACGCTGTTCTACTGCAGTGATTTATTTCCACTGTTACACAAACGAGTTCCCAAGTTGCAAAGCAGAGAAGTCAGGCCCTCTGCATCCATGTGCACTAACAGTTAGTCCCAGCCTCAAGCAAGTTTTGCTTACGTACAAATCACTGCTCTGCATGAGTTCAATCAAGTCCATGAAAAGAACATCCCGATTTCTCTCGCAGAATCCATCCATATCATAAGACACCTGGGCCAAGATGGAAATTGATTGTTTGTGGTAAGTTGAGAACCCAATAGTTAAAGAAAATTTAAATTCTATCCCCCATCAGTAGCTGTTCTGAACTTTTTGGTTAGTCTCGTAAAACCCAGATACTACACTGAGCACTAAAATCCCTGCATGTACTATTAAACTCTTTCACAACAAACATAAAGGAGTTTCATCCTCATATTTAAATTCAGTTTTAATTCAAATTCAGTAAGACCTATGGAGCTAGTGAATGGAATATGACACAAATTAATTTAATACTGAATTTTACTGATGAAAACCTTTTGCTCAGTAAGGGTTTACTGTTATTAACTGTAACTGCAGGAAACCAAGACTAGGCTGAGACACAAACCCAAATTATATTCCCAGTTTTACTGGTGTATCATCCCCTAAGCATAACTTTTATACCTGGATTCTTTAAATTTATGCTCCTATAACAAATAATGAGACTACAATTAATAAAAATCTGGAGGAATTTATTTATTACACTTAATATTAAGTTCTGGTTAGCAAGTTTGATGGCAGCAAGGCCCAGACTCCTCAGCAAGGGACACACCTTGGGGGATATTTGTCCTGAGCTCCCTGCCCCGTGGAAGGACAGTCTGCTGAGATAATCTGGCTGCTTTAAAGCCTCCTCAGAGCCTCCCCCTTCCTTTCATTACTGCTCTTTTTATTTATAAAAGCCTAAGAGAGCATTCAGTGGTGACTTTCCACATTACCTTTCCAGCATAATGATGAATGATGAATCCCTGGTTCCAGCTGTTGAAATGTTCATGAGTCCCAATCTGCATCTGGAGCTTCTGGAGCAGTGTCTGGTCAGCCCCTTCTCCCACGGCGTGCATCGTGGCACACACATCATCCAAAATGCTCATAATCCCTGGGGGGTTCTGACATGTTGGAGAACAATGACAGGAACAGCAGTAGAAGTGAGGAAAAAACACGATGCCAGTTTTTTGCCCCCCAAACAGAGAAGTTTCTTTGATACAAAAACACCAGAGCACAGCCAGGAAGAATTTACCTCCCACTGGCAGAGATTAACTTTTACACAAACATGTTTAAGGAGAGATGCCACTTCAAGAAATGACAGTGACACTGGGAAATGATGGGGGAAATAGTGAGTAGTGCTGGGAAAAAAAATATCAAAGGGCTCAACATTTGTTTGAAGTTGGTTTTTTTCCCCATTCCAGCAAAAGAAATAGAAAAGTGTCTGATGAAAGTACTTAAACTGACATGCTGCAGTTTGACAAACTTAGAGCTAAATCTCTGAGATTGTGACAGAAATCTTACCTTCTTCCTAGTTATGCTGCTACAGACAGAAAATGGGCAGAATCTGATGTGCATTTAGGCACAACTCACTACACTATTTGACCTGCTGTTCTGGCCTACATGAGGATAATGAACTAGCTGAAAAACAACCAACTTCTGTCCTAAAGGACCACTCAATATTTGTTGTCACCCCAAATCAGAACAAAAAGACTTGAAACTGCAGAACATTCTGTGGAGCAAAGACACAAAATTTCTTTTATCTACAATACCTTCTTTTCCCTTGTTCCTGTTTAATGTGCAATGTACCTCAAAGGAAGGCGGTGCTGTAGCTTCCCCAAATTGAAATACATCTCTCAGGGACACAAAAAGCATCATCTGATGTACAGGATGTCAGTAAGTTCATGATGAATTTGGGTGGATAAAATTTTATTTTCCATCATTGTATTTTTTAGTCACACATCAATCACACCATGGTGCAGTTCTCTTTTTGGATGGTATCTTAGATGACATATATCTTACAGTTCTTATAAGACATCTTATGTAAGGTTTATATATAGACATAGTATGACTCAGTAACTGAACGACAGTATTTGCATTTTTCCTATAAACCTTCTTGACAACAAAGCAGTTGCCTAAATACTTTAGAGGGGAAAAAAATCTTGGTTTTCCACCTGTTTGTTCTAAATACTTACCACTTTGTTCTCTATAAGGTCACACACTATTTTGTTGTTAAAGTATTCTATTGGTGTCCATCTAATTCCTTCTTGCACATATTCTTCCTGTTAAGCAAAAAGAAAGATGCAAACATTCCTTTGCACTGCAGATGTAGCACTAGATTTACAACACACTCCACAGACACAAATTCTGCACTACTCATGTTCAGGGAGACTTGCCAAATGTATGATTGGGTGGAGGTGGGAGAGATGACCCTAATGATGGTTAAATCCAGCTCTCTGCTGCCTAAAAGATGAATTGGAATCCTACTCTTCTCCCCACACATTCCTTTGTCATTCACAGCCCTTCAGTGGTTACTGACAAGAGCAGGAATATTTCAAGTGCATTTATTGCCAAAGCACTCTGCAAATAGTAACAACGAGACTTTTACAGTATCTTGACAGTGCACCTAAGCCCCCACATCCTGATCTATTTTAAAAATGAAGATTGTGACAGGCACGCCGAGGATCAGACCCCAAAACAACACATTTAGAAAGGCACGTGGAGCGGAGACACAGCTCAACTTGTTAGTTCTGTGTGCAGTTACTGTCACCATAAAGACATCCAGGGAAGAACTGGGCAACAGCTCAGACTAAAATCTGATTAAACTGACCCAGTCAGCTGCACCCTGTTCGGGTCAATCTACTGCAGGGACTGGGCACTGCCATACAAAGGCCCTCTGCGTTCCTCAAAACCCTGTCCCAGAGCTGGTGCCAGCACTGAGCTCACCACGGTGCCCCGTCTCAGCTGCATTCTGCCTGCCCTCCCAGGCACAAGCTCACCCTCACCTAAAGATTTTGCAGGAGACTCTCAGCAGAGAGCTGCAAATACTTTCATAAGTACTTTTGCATTAGCCTCTAATCTGTCTCAGTCAAATATATATATATTTTTTTTTTTTTAAATAAAAAAAGGTGTGGAGGAAATTAAGTGTTCCCAGTTAACTGTGTGTCATGTTCAAGGAAAGCCAAGCTGCAGTTTTCCATCTCTGCCAGTGAGTCAGACTCTGCAGCAAGCCTGGGCAGTCATATGACTGCACCAGCACACTGTGTGGTGGATTCCCTCTGTACCACTGTCACAGAACAAACGCCTGCAGCTGATGTGCTTCATCATTTTAGGGTCAGCCAACAAAAAAGGTTGGGTTTTTTCCCCCCTCTGTCTTGCTTAACAAGGCAGATTTTACTGCTAACAGATGATGAAACCTCAATTTTTCCACCAATTGAAAAAGTAATGGCTCGTTTAGGAATTCAAAAACATTAAATGGCTGGTTACCTGCTCTGCCTTCAGTGTCAGTTCAATAAAAATCTGCTGCAGTTTTTCATTAACAAAGTTGATGCAGAACTGTTCAAAACCATTTTTCTGTAGAAAAGGAAGTAATTTTAAAATTAGTCTCCTGCCTTATATACCATAATTTTTAGTTCTTATGCTGGCAATAAGCTTCAAAGAAACACTGGCAGTGATAGATGGGTTGCTGACTTTATAGACATTTTGTGGAATCTCTGATCTTTCTTTTAAGATCAGTGGCTTCATTTCTTTGAAGTTTCTTCAATACTTTGTGTTTATTAAGTGAGACATTACCAGTGAGATCACAATGTCCAGGAAGCTCGGTTGGGATTTTTTTGCTTTCATTTTGGCCACAGGATCTGGTTTTATTTTTATTCTGGCTTGGATTTTTTCCCCCTCTAACTTATAAAAAACTCGCCTAGGTCAGATCTGCTCAAAACACCAAGTATTGCATTGCCTTACCTGGAATATTTCAAAGCCATAAATATCAAGGACACCAATGTTATATTCTTCATGGTCCTTCTCCATAGCCTTATTAATAGACTAATAAAACAGAAACAAAATGTAAAACAAAATGCATTTATATATTTTAAAGATATTTATATTTTTAAATACCTATATAAAGACACTGAATTTCTTAAAAAGCAACCTATTTGAATTGAATACAAATATATTTAATGGGTTATTTTGCTTTCACTTCTTAATAAAGTGTTACTAAAGCTAGGAAATGAGCAGGATACTATCCTGTTTTCCAGGTCAGTGAGCCTTTGGATCCACTAATTGTAAAAGTCTTTCCCCTTCAGTGTAACTGGCTCAGTTGAAGAAAAGGAGTCAACAAAAAAAGAACAGCTTCCAGTCTGACACTTGATGCATTTTGCAGATGGCACTCAGAATCTTTTCACCTTATTCCGAGTTCCCCTATTTGCAGTGGCAGTGCTGGTGCAGGCACAGGGTGGGATCTTACAGAGCTGCCACGGTGAAACCTCTGGGATGTAGTGCCACCCCAGAGTACATCTCTGCTTCATCCAGGCAGCCTCTGTGGCCAAAAGCACAGCCCTCCCCCTCCAGTCCAGCCCAGGGGCTCATTCCAAACATGGAGAAGGGAACTTGGCCATTGGTTCAATGGCCACACCTGGATGCTGAAGGGGCTCTTTGCAGGAGAGTGGGGACCATAAGCCAGTAATTCTGCACAACTACCCAGGAGAAGGCAAGATTCCAAGAAGTGTGGATGTTGGCAGGGAGCAGAAGGCAGAGCAGCAGGGGACGGCTGTGGCAGGAGGCACAGCCTGTCACCTCGAGCAGTGTTTGCCATGGGACCGGTGCCCTGTGCCAGGTACCGAGGCTGTGCCCTCACTGCTCTGGGCAGGCTCAGGCAAACACACACACCACGCCATGGCCAAGGTGGACATTCCTTCCCAACCTGGGCTTGTTTTGGAACTCTCCACAATGAAGCAACACCCCACTCACATCCACCAGGTAGTCAAAGAGCCGGGAATGCAGCGCCTTGGCCAGGGCGTCCCTGGTGTAACAGGCTTGCTCCACGTTGAGGGTCACGTTGATGGACTCCGACTTGCCTCCCCACTTGCTGTCCATCTGTCTGCTGGTCAGTTTTTCCTTCAGGCGGTCCTGGTTGATTCCCAAGAGAAAAGCAGGGAAAGCCAAAACTGCAAGGAAGAACACAGGGTTCCTGGGTTATGACTTACAGATTAAATACAGGACAAAGGAAAATAATTAACTGTATGTCTAAGAAGAATAAAGCTCAGGGGGCATGCAGCTTAAAAAGAAAAAGAGGAGGGATTTAGGTCTTCAAAATTTCCCCCATGCTCCTCAAGGACATTTTCAATTCTTTAGTTACAAGGATTTCAATTAAGATAAACCACCTGAAGTAAAATAGTCAGCTATTTCTGTATCTTCAGTCCTTCAAACATGTAAAGTGCCTTGGGTCATAATTTTGAACTATGTCGTTCAAACAAATCACTCTGGGAGGAGGTAGAAATATAATATAGAGCTCACATGTTAAATAAAATTGACAACATTGAAAGTTCTTCGTAGAAACATGAAATGTTTAAAATACAAGAAAAATAGGTTGTTTCCTTATATTCCCTTTCTTCTTGTAAGTTAGGACATTGCAAAAGGTTTACCATCTACTTGGTTTTATTTCTTTATTCCTTAATTCTGAAAGCACTTTGCAAATTCTGTTTTGCCTTGTTTAAAAGTAAAGCACAAAAACACAGGTGTGCAATAAGCAGCCCCAAGCCCAGTGTTCTCTGCATCCAGAGCACTTGGTGCAGAGGTGAACACACCTTAAAGAGTGGGAAAAGAGAAACATCTCAAAAGCACATGGAAACAGCTCCCAAGGGCAGCTCCTGGAGCTGGGATTGCACCTCCACTAAACCACATCAGCCTCTAACAGTGTTTGCTCCATGTTCCACTGGTTTCAGATCTACTTTACTGGTGTGAGGAGAATCACTAAGGCAGTGCTTTACACATAAGTATGACACAGCATGAATTCACTAAACCTTTTAGTACATTAATCCAAAATTGTTTTTAAAACTGAAAACAACCACCAGCTCTCTGAAATCTGATTTATTACCACCAGCAAGCTGATTCATTTACTCTGGGGTACTAGGAACCACACAACTAACCAAAGTTGAGTCACTGGCAACACTCTGGTAATTCACTGAACACTCAGATGGAAGAGCATATGAAAAGGTCAATCATCATATGCTTTAAAATGGAAAAAAATGTAGGTAATTATAGCCAAAATATGCTCACATATACTGTAAAGATGCCAGGAAAAGTGCTTAGCCAATACTACTGGTAAGAATTTATGCAGACAGTCTAATGGTAAGAACCACCACGAGTAGCTCAGAAACTTCCTCCACAGTGCTCAAGATTTACTGTAAGGGATGAGTAGGTGGCCAGGACTTGATAGAACTTCACATTCCTAAAATGCCTGATTATTTTCCCTCGTTAGGGACCATTAAGTTACAGTCTGGAAATTATTATAAAGCAGGATATGCATGTAATTGAAAAAAATGATCCTCAAAGAGTAACCAGCAGCATTCGGTGGAATAGTTTTAGGTACAGGCAGTGAAGAAAAGCTGAAAAGTCTGGGTTCACAGGTTTTCAGGAAGTCGAAAACAACATTTTCAATACAATGCAAGTGTAAATAGGGATGGTTTAAATTCTTTTCTGCATCCAGGGGAGAAGTAGTGTTTGCATGATTTCCATTGTGAAAGATTCAGAATAAATGAGAACTCTCTTTGACTGCTAATATGTTCAGGAACTGTAACAGCAATCACTAGCAGTTTTAAAGACTTATTTGCCTAAATTCTGTTGGGAACAGTCTGCATAGATTTGACTCTGCCTCAGAGTAAGGGACTAGAGGTTTTGGTGTCCTGAAGAATGATCTTTGCACATGTTTCTCCAATTGACTGTATAATAACATGAACACTATTAACCAAATTGTTAAACTCATTCTTTCAGGCTTACACAAAGCACGACTGAGCAGTGGTCTTTCACTGTTTTATCTTCTCTGGGTATCCAGGCTGTAAATGCTGTACTCATGGAGCTGGCCAGGACAAACAGCAAACTGGGAGTCAGACTAATGGAGAAGAGGAGTGAGCCCAACTTACATTTTCCTAAAACAGAAACATTGCTATTTCTTCCTGGCTTCTTTATGTTTATGTATAAGTTCTATATTCAATCTAATTTTTTTCTATGTCTTATTCATACACAACTTCTGTATTTATATTCCAGTGAGCAGAAAAAACATGGTGGACATGGCTCATCATAGAAATACATTCACCTTCAATGACTTATTTTCAACCCACGTCTTTGCTATTTGTTATTTTGATGCAACATACTCTGTCTCTATCTTGTCTGACTGTTTTTCTTTGAAGTCACTTAATTTCTCAATTTGAGAGAATAATAAGGTTAAAAATGAGTAATTTTTATTTCCCTATTTCTTAAGACAAATAGCTGGATAGTACTAACACACTTAGTGGAGTGTGAAGTTCATTGCCCAAGATAATTTATTCATAACTAACCTCCCTAAAAATAAACAAATGCAATTTTCCTAAATATAAGACCCGTTCTGAACTAAGTATGATCAGTATGTATAGGCTACTGTACATGTTGTGCTTACCCATTCTGTCCTTAAACTATCAAGGCAGCATAAAGGAACATTAGATGCCAGGTATAAATCATGACAAAAGCCTTTGAAATGTTTAAAACCATTAATCCTGCAACATCTTGCTGCTGTGGGCTGTGCTGACATGAACAGCAGCACGTGGTGAGGGCCGCAAGGACAGTGCACTGTGGAAGAGCCAACTGTAAAGAAACAGTAGCTGTAGCTCATAATGAGGTGTTGGTGGAGAACTTTGAGAAGAAAAACATAACTGGAGTGTGTAAATTCTGCAGTTCAGTTCTGGATCTGTGTTCAAGGCACTTTCCATGGATCTTTGTATGCCTGGACACCAGCTGCAGCCCCAGGCCAGGGCCACCCAAAGCAGCTGGGCCCTGCCTTCCCAGGACACTGAGGCACACAGAGCACACAAGCAGCCAGGGTTTCCAGCAGGTGTCCTGCTGCACTCAAAGAAGCAGAGTTCAGGTCTGACTGCAGGCATGTTGTGGTGCTTTGACTTTGGGCCTTCCTGGGAGACAGATCCCATGGTTTGCTGTATCCAAGGGAAGGATTCCATCCTGGTTTACGTCAGTTTGGATATAAGAAGGGATAGATGGATGTTTTGGGTCAGTCCTTTCCCAGTGGTGAAGGGCATCAGTGGTGGACCTGCTGTTCCCTCAGGGAGAGCTGCATGTCTCTTCCTGGGAAGCAGACCATGTTTATTTGTTCTTTATTGTGTGTGTGCATATAGTAATATTAAGTTTCTTTTTCTTCTCTGTATATATTTCTATATAAATTCCTACTGCTTCAGTACTGTTAGAACTCACTTTTCATCCAGTGTGGGGTTTTTTTCCTCCTCTCTCGCTCTCTCCCTTTTCTCCCTGTAGCTGGGAGGGAGAGGGGAAGCTTTTGTTTTGGAGACTCTGGATATTTGCCTTTAGCCAGGGGTAAATGGCCACACGTGTCTTACAGGGTCTACTATTTCATATTGTAAGGTTGCAAGAGGATTTCTTAAATTCAAAATGCAAAATCTCACTCCTCTTAAGTCAGTGGCATTTTACAAGACAAAAGAGGGGCCTCAGCACTGTGGGCTTTGGAAGAGACCCCCAACTGGCAGGTTTGTGTTCTGAGAAAGGACTGCCAGTGTTTGGAGCAGCAGCTGTGAATTGCAGGTCACCTTGTGCCTCCTGGGCTTCAGCCCACTGCTGCTTCTGGAACTGCTTCCAGAGGTACTTACACTCCTCGCTCTCCACTGCTGCATAGTTGCCAACCTCTTTGAAGCTGATGTTTCCCAAATGCAGAATTCCTGCCACTATCTGCAGTACCAAGTTCTGTTCCTCTCCAAAGATCCCAATCACGCTCATTGCATGCTGGGAAGAAACACAAACAAAAGGGGAAAAAAATGGAATCAAAGACTCCTGTCATAGAAATATTTTTAAAATTCTGATGCTAAAAACTAGTTTTTCAAAGCAGTCCAAATTCCTAATGCAACCAAATTAAATTACAGCCTGCACTGAAGTTTCGAAAGATACCAGATGTCCTACTTCAGCATTTCTGCATTTTTTTAAAAAAAATGCACCTACACTGTTTAGAAAATGCATTAACAAAATCAATTCTGGAAAAAATAAAGATATTAAGAAATAAATATATGCTTTTAAGTGTCACACTAAAAACAGCTTCACTGCAAAGTGGAAGCAATGATCCTAAGAGATAATGGTTTTATTCCTTTTACACAGGCAGCTTATCCACTGAGACCGAGAACTGTGAAGCTGTGCTGAATAACTCTAAAAAGCAGCCCAGCTGAGGCTCTGAATTTCAGCCACTTCATGAAAAATAATCCACAACAGCACTGGGCTTTGGAGTTCAGAGTACAGGATAACTTACAGAAAAGTCTTCTCAACTGACTCTTTTTCTAAAATACCAGGAGTACAACAGTAACAATTATTTTTTTAGGCCTTTAAATGTGCTACATATATAAATGTGTTACTATGCTTATTTTAAATAGTAAATTACTAACATGAGGAGATCAGCAAATTGACATGTCACCCAATGAATGGGAAGAGCACAAGATCCCTGGTCTGTGTCCCTTTCTCCAGCTTTTCAGCCACACTTGTAAAAATAAGCATGGAAGGCCAGTCAGCATCAAGAATTCAGCTAAAACACTCTTTTATATTTTCTTCCAATGGAAGTCCCTCGTTGTGTTTGCACTTACACATTTTCCACACTGCAGATTATCTGCACCAAATTAAATTCCATGCAATTTGCACCCTTCTGAAAAAGAACAAACTGAAAACCAGACACCTTTCTGCAAAACCTGTCTGTCTTCAGGGTAACACACTTCCTCCTCAGGGCAAAACACAATTAGAATAAGCTGTAGCTACATTAATTTGTCATTCCCACATTAATGCACCAATGTCTTTGCTACGGATGGACAGTGACATGAACACCCATCCACCACTATGCAAATCACACAGTACAGAACTCACCAGAGTTTCTTGGAAATCTGATTTGTCATTGATGTCATCGACTTTGTAGGACCCAGAGAGATTCAGATAGTAATAGTAGTCCATGCTGGTAATGCCAAGAAGGCTCCTCTGTTCCGAGGAGGCCCCTTCAATCAGCTGTAGAATAAAAAGCCCCAAATTAGGTATCACACCACGATCTTCAGCAGAGATGAGGCAGGTCAGAAACAGATGACTGAGCCTGAAATCACTGGGAGAAATATGGCTACTGCTGTGCCAGGTAGGTATCCCTCCTGTGTGTTGGTAATTGTTTAATCCAAAGGACCAGATACTCAATCCCATTCCCATAAGTGGTTTAGTTCTAATTTCTACATCTAATCATTCTACATCTAATAAAACCCAAAAATATGACTGACTTTAATGCCTTCCATTACTTTTACCTCATAAAGAAAAGGCAAAGTGGGTTTTCCAATCTACAGTGTATTATCTAAATGCTCAATGTGTCTTGCACACCTCCTGCAAGGCAGGCAGAGCTGAAAGGCTGCAGAGGAAGGAGTGACTCCCACTGTGAGGACAAGTACCCTTTGTGCTCCTCAGAACTCTGTAAAGTCCACAGACTTATGCACAGATATGGCTGCAGCAGGAAGGAGAGAACCAACCTCAAAACAGAAGGGGCAAAACTCCACAGTCTTCTACCACCTGTGTCAAAAAGCCTCAGGAAAATCAGCAGGACTCAGCAAATTGTTCGTATACCTCAGAAGAGGAGAACACAGTTCCTGGAGCAGTTCCAGTTCCAACTCAGCTTTCCATCCTGGCAATGGCACTTCAGCTTCATGTGAAGCTGCTCACAGATACTTACAGGGCACTGTCCTCACCCCAGACCTGTGGAGCTTCAGCAGCAGCACCCCAGCAGGGAAGGACTGTGCATGTCAAGGACCAGTGAAGGCCAGCAAAGCCTGAGGATGTTTGCAGAGTTCAACAACGAGTATTGCCCTAAATGCCCCAGCAAATTTAACTGAGAATGAAATCTCTCTCAATATATATATATAGATATAAAAATATAAACTGGCCTCTATATATATAGGCCATTTTAAAAAGAAATCTGCTGCAAAGTTCTTTTTCTTTTATATTCTACCAGACTTTTCCATATGGGAATTCACAATGAATTCCCAAGCAAGGCCTTGAAATGCTGAAGTACTTTTGTTCCAGAGCTGAAATGCAGCCAGGAGGGTCTATGGGAAGAGGTGTCCCAACATGCCATGGAGCCCCCCAGCAGTGCCAGGTTACCTGTGTGAATGTGCACTCAACAACACCACTGTTTGGAGAATGACTTTTCAAGCAAAAGGAAAAACGAGTCCTAGATACCTCAAGTAACTCAAAAAGGACCTGTACACTTCTGACCTGGTAAAAAATGTGAAAACTCCTCTCTCCAGGATTCCTCATTACAACTCGAGATTTTTCCAGTAGGAAGTTGGAGATTTTCCCTCCGTCTGGTTCTCCACCTGGGCTAAACTGGATTTCAAAGTATTTCCCCTGCAATGAATCATTAAAGCTGTTAAATGATTAGTAAAAGCAAATTTGCAATCATGCATCTGTACCATATCCCAGGGAAGGTTACTGGGACATTTCATCTTTATGGATGCAGTGGCACAGCCACCTCCAGGTACAACTTCTGTTTATATTCATGAACCATCTTTCTCTCTGCATTTACTCAGCTCCAGCCTGAGGACAATTCATCACTTGCTAATGCAAATGTAGAGATGAGGTCAGTGACTTCTTTTCACTGCTGAGAGTCTTGCTTAGTATAAGGGAAACCACGAAGCTCAGCCATACAGTCAATTTAACAGATTTACAACCAACAGCAAACTGTGTTCAGCTTGCAGCAAAGTAAAGCCCTGAACTCTTGCTCTCAGGGAGACATTAATGCCATTAACACTGGTGGCAGCTGAGGAACACATCGCAAATTCATAAAGCCTTTGTGTAACCTCTGAAAATGGAACTCACAGGATGTCATCCAGTGAGCAATCACTTCACAGGATCATCTTCACCATTTAACAGTGACAGACTGAAGGTAATTGCTGCCCACACATCTGAGTGAAGGCTGCAGACTTGGTGGTTTATAAATTGTGACCTGTACATACCGAAAAGAACTGAGGAAAAAAATGAAACAAACCTCTTGACATATACTTTGTATTTTACTTGGATTTACCTCCCTTGTAGACAATTTGCCTCAGACTCCTGAACACTGTTTCTAACAGCACAGAAGCTGGAGATGAAGTAACCTCTGCAGGGGAGGGACTTACGAATCGGCTGGAGTTGTTGTTCCGAACGGTTTTGGCATTCCCAAAGGCCTCCAGTAAAGGGTTGGACTGTAGAATAATATCTTTAACATGCTGAAATTGTAGAAAACAAAAGAAACAGAATTTCAGCAATAGGCATTTTAGAAGTTCCTACAGATTTTCTAAAAAAACCCAACCAAACAAACAAACAAAACCCCCCATGACATCTAAATTATACATTAAAAAGGCAAGAAACCCTGCATCTGTAAAAATCTTCTTGATCAGATAAGCAGTAGAACCCAACTCCTTTTTTTTTTTTCCCCCAGAGCTTCTAGTTTCTGTTTTTGAGGGAAATCCTACAAAGTTGAATGTAATGCCTGAGACCAAAAATTGGCTCTTCCATTCACTGTTCTGTCAAGCAACATAGCAAATAAACTCATCTCTTTTTCCCATGATCTTCATTTTAAACCATTTCCTTCTTACAGGAGATTTTAAATCTTTTTGGGGGTCTGGAACCACAACCAATGAAATCAGAACAGCATGAAATTTAGCAATCTGAAAGGCCTTCAGCAACCTGTTTTTGGACCAATGAGGCTGCTGTCTAGCTGCTTTAGAAAGCAATATAATGCCTTGCTATTGTCTCTTTATCTGAGCCCAGGAGCTGCAAATATGGAGAAGACACCAGCTGTGGAAAAACCCAATGCATGCTGGGTTGTGAAAAGAAGAGGTAATTTCATTTCAAAACAAATGCTCGAGGCAACTTATTACCAACTTCAACAACTCTTACTCTGTCATTACTAGAAGTATTTTTAAATTTTGTACAAAAGGCTGGAATCTTTTAAATAAACAAAATATTTACTTATAAAGAATTATATTTGTTCCAAAAATAACACAAGGCATACTTTCTCGGGGTCATTCTCTTAGTTACTGAATTTTCCTTTGCAATGTCCCCAGTACCACTGTTGTGCAAAACTAAGCAGAAAGAACACACTCAACATCAGAGGCTGCAAATAAAGCAAAAATCACAGTAAGCACTCAAGAAGAGTGGACCAGTAAAAGCTGCCACTACCACTGCCTGTCAGTCAGGGAACGACACTGTAATGCCATTAAAGGAATTTTTATGGCTTATTCACTCAATTAGCTTTAGCTCATAGGTTTTGATAGGTAGAGCAGACATAGTTATTAACAAAACACTATTGCTCCAGCTACCTTTCAGACACACTGATTTTGCCTAGATAACCTCATAAAAAAAGATTATGTTCTTGCTGTGGCTCTTTGATGTACACACACCAATGACAGACTCAAAGGAAGTAATAAAACCCCCAAAAGCCAGTTCAGTTTTCCACAAAATGCCAACACAAGAAGGAAAAAAAACCCACTCATCTATGAAAAGGAGATTGTCTGTTCCTGATCTGCTTAAGTACAGTAATTACAGTAAAAATAAAGCCTAAAATGCTTGCAGGTGTATTCAGCATGAGAGCTACCCCACTCTCAGCAGGACTGACTCCGGGGCTGTGGCTCTCCCACCCCAAGCAGCCCAGCAAGGCCACTCCAGGTCTCTCTGCTCTGGGGGCTGGGATGTATTTCCAGCTGCTCACCCACACCTTTCCAAGGTCAGGGGCCTCTCATCTGCCAGGACAGCCAATCTTCAGACTATGCTTATGCTTCAGTATTACTCTGTCTCAACTCACCTGTACTTTAGGGCCACCTCCTGAAATTTTGGAGATATAACTCATGATATATTTAGCAGCTACAGTCTTTCCAGCACCACTTTCCCCACTATGGAAAAAAAGAACCACAAAAACACTGGTGTTAGTTTTTAAGAAACTCTAGAATGGAGAAGTTTGAGGTTCATCTTGCCCAGTCAAGGCCATAGACACCATATTCACACTGGGTAAACTGGTAATACAGAGACTGTGACAGTGTTGTAGCTGGTACTTGGGTGTGCTTGTGAATACATCACTCTGAGCACATTGTCTTGCAGAGACAAAAACTCTGTGGGACTCCAGAGCCAGAAAACTACTTAAACTGAGAAACACCTGCTTAAATCAGGATGCTCCAAAGAGCATGTGTGTGTTGAGAGTTCAATTCCCATCTACATTTAGTGGGATTTCAGACCTTAACACAGAAACTAATTTGAAAATCCAAGCTGTGAAGGCCATGCAAGATGCCTGCTTCATTTTAGGAGTCTTTTGTTTTAGGTGTTCCTGAAAGAAATAATGAAGCATTATTAATCACATCCGGAACGATGGCAGAACTTCCTTCCTGTTCCTGTGCCTCTTGACACAGGGGACAAGAAGTCTTAATATTCCACAGTAGCTTTCACAATTCCTTCCTTCCTTTACAATATTTCACTTCAATGGTGAATAATGTTTACATCAGTAGCTTTGCCTTCTTGCACTCGATGAGCTTCTCAAGAGGGAAGGGAGACTGGCACGCCAGGCAACCCAACCTCACACTTTACTCCATCCCTTCAAGCCACCTGCATTCCAGCAGAATTCCTCCACTCATCCAAATCCTGGAGCAAGCCAGCTTTGACCTCCATGAATGGGCCATGACCTGGATAACTGTACCAACACAAAAACACCCCGACACACGGATGTTGCTTCAATGTCATAAAAACAGCTGAAAATAGTCTTTTCTTGTGTGAAAGTCTGTGCTAAGTCGCTGAATAATTTCAGTGGATGCTGCTGATTCCTCTATCCTGTGCCTACTTGTTCCTGCACAAATCTGAGGGATGTCTGGCAGGGAAACATCAGCGTGTCCTGCACAAGAAAAGGATTCATCGAGAAAGAACAACTCAGAGCTCCTTATCAACACAAGTAACAGAGACATTTCCAAAGGTTTAATTCTGGGAAAACTCCCCAAACTGCCAAGCTGCAAATATCATTTTACATCTTTGAAGCTTCCAAACAGTCCAGAAATACTGAAAGGCTTTTTTTAATTCTTTTCCCAGAAACGTTTTCATGCTTCTGTCTTCTCCTGATAGTTTTACAGAGCAAACAGAAATCCTAGAAAGGTGAAAATGTACTTCTTGATCATCCATTTGTGGAGACCATGAGTATTATCAGTCTTCGAAGTCACCTTTTCCCAAGCCACAAAGAACAAAGTCTATATTATTCATATCTGCTACATTCACAGAGTTTGCTGAACGGCAAACTGTTTTCAGAAGTTCAAATCAGCAATACCTCAACAATTAGAACATTTCTCCGAAATCTGCTCACCCTGTTGTAAAACCAGATGAACCAATCAAAACCAAATCACACTCTGAGCTTGCAAATGCAGTTTCCAAATGAATACAGAGGGAGATCTGGGGCCAAATTGCACAAATTTGATCAAGTGTTATTTAGCCCACAGGAAAACGACATATTCCTCTAAGATTTCCTCGGATGCATCAATTATCCTCCTATTTGGAACAACTTTGCATGATTATCCTTGTTCAAATTAAGTGTGGCTTATATTTCTCGCTCCACACTGTCTGCCACAGAACTGACCTGGAGGAATGCAACTCTATTTTATTGTCTCTGCTTTGATACAAGTGGGACTTTTTATTAATCTGGTTGAAGGACTGCCTTCCAGAGTTTGCATTGGATTTATGTCTGCACACACTGTTTTTCAGGTTTATGTCTTTATAGATCAAAGACAAGAAATTTGCTCCAATTAAACTAGAATAAAACAAGATGATGCATTATTTATGAACCAAAGTAGCTTTATCTGATGGGATGGTATCCTGCCCCCAGTAAAGCTCAGGTATTCATTTTTCATATAGATATATATGTGTGTGTGTGTGTGTATCTTACTGCTCTGATGCTATTAAAACTATTTTAAGAAGATGTAAAAATCATTTTCTATCTTGGCAGTTGGAAGGACAAAGGTTTTGAAAGGTTGAAAAAAATCTTAAAGTGGTCTGAAGTGATTTGTGATATTGATAATTTTCTCACAGACTTTTCTTGCTGAAAGTAAAAACATCACCTAGTCTCAATCTCTAACAAAAAAAAAAGATGTTTTGAAAGACACATTGTCCCTTCTAGCATTATTTGCCACTTCAGAAAAATGACAATTTGTTCCACAAGTCAATTAATGCTCAGCTGAAATCAGAGTAAGACTACAAATGCAGAGGGAAAACTTTTTGCTCCTTGCTCCCTTCCCAGAGCAAATACAATCAGTGATTAGAGAGGCAAGATCCAACAGCCACAAGATCCAATATGCAGCACCATTCTTCTCCCTAAAATTAATTTTCTGGGTGACATTTAATACAGTCTCTGGCTGCAGAACAATACAAGTGATGCTTATCTACATCGCCAGGACAATGTAGAAATTTTAAGACCAATTATTTACAAAGAGCTCTTGGATCTGCCTGTAAAGAACATTGTATATGTAAAATACTCTGATGTGTTTGGATAAGCTTTTCAGTTTGTTTACATAGAAAATTTACTTTATGTTCAGAGAAACCTCAGCAGCATAACTGCAGTGAAATATATTTCCCTTCTGAAACAGAGCTTTTACCTAACTTTGCTTACTGTGTTGGACTAGTGTTTCTACCACTTCCTCATTAAAATTCAACCATATTTCCAGTTAGATTCTCTACAGACATTTTAGAACAATCAGCCATTTGAGTCTTCTGGAGAGCACAGATACAGAAGCTGGCTACAAATCTCCTAAATTTTGAACTTAACAGACTCAAGCTAGACACGAGCTGTTCACTACAAACAGCTGGGGTGGGAAAAGAGCTTTTCATTAATGAGTATTTGCATTATTTGAGATGCATTGTCCTTCCAGGTGTGCAGTCATCACACACGGCCTTCCTGTCCTCAAAGGCTGCCACACAAATGTAAAATGTAAATTAAATGACAAACAAGAGAAAGTGTTTTAAAGCAATGGCAACACCTCCTGGCAGAGGTCACAGAGTCAAAGTGAAAATAAAGTCCACAGCTTTACAGAAAGGCAAAACCTTAAGAACATTCCAAAGAAACATGTTTATTACTACATAATAGAAAAATATTAATCACGACCTCCACGCTGTTAATTAAAGGACACTGACAGTCCAGAAGGAATTAAAAGCCACAACAGACATCCCTTCATAATTAAAATCCTGGACAACTCCTTGTTGATAGTCAGGCAGGGCTGCTCTGTCATGTGAGGAAGAAATGCCAGCAGCCTGCTGTACAAGACACCCATGAGCTTAGTCCAAGAAAGGCTTAAATTAAACACCATGCCTCAGTAAAACAGCAGCTTTATGAGAAATCCAAGCCCAGTGTAACTGCTTTGAGGGACCTTCCTCTGTTACTCTGCCCAGTGCAAACAAAACCTGGGCAGACTGGTGAGCACTGCCCCCTCCTCCCAGCTGAGCACACCCTGCCCCAGCCCAGGAACCACCTCCTCCTTGCTTCCTCTGAACAGCCCTAATCACACCTGTACATGTGACTGTCTTAGCACATACATCCTGAAATTACTCAGCGAATGAAAAGGCTTCCCTGGGCCTAGAAAGACTGGTAATAATTTTTCTTTTTAAATTAGTATTGTCATATGAGAAGAGGTTGTTTTTGCTTGCTACCTATTCAGCCTTTCAGAAAACCGTATTTGGATTTGCTTCCCCAGTTCATTCACTGACTTTCTGAAGAGGGCAAGTTTTTCTATCAATGTCCACATGGAATTAACGTTCTGATTACAGCAGGCACCTTCCTCCACCTGCCTGGAAACACATGTCCAGCCTGCAGGAATACACATCCCCTCCCAGGAGCAGAGGCAGATGCCACAGCAGCCCAAACCACGTGGCAGGAAGACACAGGAGTGCACCAAGCCCTTCCCCACCACCCTGGTGTCTCCACTCCGGAGGCTCCACATGCACCAGAAGCCACATGGAGCCTTTTTGATCTGACTGCAAATTGGGCCAGTCTACATCTTAATTCTTCTCTCTCTGCCAACCTTTCTTTAGGGCGCAAATCTGCCATCTTGAGGGGGAGGAAGGAGGAAAAACCTTGGTACTAACTAGGTTGTCCTGCTCCTTCTGTTCCATCAGGGATTTTCAGTGCAGGCTCTCCAAATTCAGACTAATTATGAAGCAGGGAAGCAACAGCACCTCCACCACTCATCTTCCACAGGACAAATTCTTACAGTAAAAGCAGTATTTCACTGAAATATAAATGTTCATTTGGAACTGCTCAGGCTCAGCAGGCTTCTGTGGATTCTCCATTTTTTGAGAATCACCAGTGTAGGGGAAGAACTGGTAAGGTCCTTGGCAGCTATTAAGTGAAGCTGATGGGGTGGTAGTGGACATAAAGACCGCCAGAACATTCATTTCACTCAAGAGCTGCAGCATCTTGGGAGCTTCTAGTCTTCCAGTAATTTCAGTGCTCTGGTCTGTGCAATAAACCAGTAAAGCAAACAAATTCCATACTTCAAGGAACTTCATTCTTAAGCCAGCTCTAGTCCTTACAAATAGTGATGGTGGGAAATTAGAAAATACAGGATTTATCTAAACAGTTTAAACCAACTGTGGGCTAAAGTATTAAAATACCAACCAAGCATAATCAATTTTCTGAACAGCTTAGTTACTTGATTTCATACAAATAATTTCCCAGTGTCCTAAAAGACCAAATACCATCATGAAAACTACCTATTAGTCTGCAGTTTTTACAGTGTTTATAGTTAGAATAATCAAAGGGTAAATAAATGTGTATAAAGGGAAAAACCTCTCTGAGATGTGCCTGGCAAACACGATTTCTCTTGTTTCAGTTTCACAGCAGATTTCAATGAACTCCTGCAGATTTTGGCTAGGCTGTGCACACACTGAGAGAGATTTCACTCTGCACATCATCCATCGTTCAAGCACAGGAATTCTCACACGAAATTAAAACCTATGTGTGTATCTCAGATCTGCATCTCATCTCTCTGAAAATGTGACCCTCTGCGCTCATGGCACTTTGGGGCACAGCACCAGATCAAAAAACCAAAAGTTTTTAATCCCAACTAACTGCAGTTCAAAGGCTTTCCCTAAAAATGGAGCTTGCTGTGAAACATCTGTCTCTGGGATGTTGCATTGTACAAGAAGTAAAATTAATTCCAATTTTACCCATTCCTAACAGGTCTCACCTCGACTCCACATCAGCACAACAACAGCTTTGCAGAAACAGAGGTTGAGCCCAGGGCACAACTCAGACACGGGAGTGGCAGGAATCAGAGCTCTGGGCTTTGTGTCTCAGACAGCCCCGTGCTGTGGCCATGGGCCCGGGAACAGTGGGGCCCTCCTGGGCACACAGCTCAGTGCAGGACACTGTCCCCACCGAGTTTACAGCTCCTGGGATGCACCACCAGCAGTGCAGGGGAAGTGCAGCCCCCCGGGGGTCCCACCGAGGAGCTCTGAAGCTCCTGTGATAGAGGAGCACAGTGCAGCAGCTCAAGCACCCTGCACTTCTGCTCTCCACACAGCTTTCTTTTGTCAGACACCACCTATAAAACCCAGAGATGAGAACAAAGCACAGCTCAGGTCCCAAAATTCGCTGATTGTCAAATAATGTCTGTCATTAAAAAAGTTGAGTAATAATTCTACAGCAAAATCCCTCAGCCTAATAGTTAAAATAGATTAATAATGAAGACAAAATTAATTTTCCAGTATCTCCCTCCTCCTTTGGTCTCTCACTGAACACGAGGAACATTCCAAAAGGAACAAAAGACTATGGTAAATGCAGCCCATGTGGGATTGTTGGATTTAACAGTATCTGTGGCTGCTACAGCTGTTAATCCATCCCTCTCGTGGAGTCGTTCAAGCTGCTGCAGCTTTGGCACTGGGCATGAGGCTGACTGTGTGAGTTAGAGACTTCTTGTGGTTAAGCTCTCAGCAGGATTTTACTGGAAAACAGAAAGGTGGGTCAGAAAGTAGTTAGCTACTCTAGAAAATCCCAAAATGTGAATACAGACAGGGAAAACTTCTACTGATATAATAAACTTTTCTGTTTTTTTAAAATTAAACCACCAAAATAAGATGATGTCTTCTACAGATCTTTTTCTTACCTAATGATGACACACTGATTTTCTCTGTCAATAATCATGTTTCTGTACATGCTGTCTGCAAGAGCATAAATATGTGGTGGGTTTTCATACTGTGCCTGGGATGAAAAAGAGGGAACAATTTTTCAACACAGCATTAAACAATGCAGAAAGAGCAAAATAAATTTCTGTTTAAATTGGACTAATTATTTTCCTGGAAAAACAATTCTGAATCCCACTTTGTACTGAATTTTCTCCAGGAATTTTTTTGTTCCTTAAATAAAACCAAACCAAAGTCTCTGGGCTTTGCTAGTGATCTTTCTCTCATCCGTAATTTTCTCCTACACCATTGCAAACACCCTGTTCTAAAAACGGCCTTTGCCGGGAATATAACACTTGTCCAAGAGAATTCACCTGATTGAAGCCACTCCACCAGTGGACCCACACTGACAATACTCTGCCTGGACCAGCACTCAGAGCCTGCTGCTGTGGGTCCCATTTTCAGCCCACTCAAACCTGTTTGCCCCATCCATGGACAAGCCCAACTACTCAAGCAGAGCAGGAAACTGAATTTGAAGTCTCTAATGTTCTCGTGCTGCCTCAGTCTCCAAGCTGTGTTTTCAGAAGTGGCATCTACATTTTGGCATCTCAAGTTTTTTATTGTTCTTGTCCAGTTTGGGAGCTGTCATGTCGTGGTCTCCAAGCCCATTTTGTATCCTGCATCACTTTAGGACTATGACAGCTTAAAAACTGCCTTAAAACCAGATACCTGGTATGGACTAGAGCTAATAAATAAAACTGTTGTCATGAAATACTAATCTTATGGTCCAGAGAGTTCAATCTGAAGACTCAGTATATGGCAATGGATATCTGCCAAGCTCTCCCAGGCCAGCACAATACTACCCAACCCCAGAAACAAAGGCTTCCAAGTGTTAAATTGTGCAGCATACTATTTCCAAGCCTCTGAATATTGCTCCCCATTTTATGCTGCTTTACTTACTGCTCCTTGGTACATTTCAATTTCCTTTTCCCCAAAATACGGCATTTGCTTGAAAGGATTCACAGAGATTAAAACAGAGCCAATGTATGTCTGCATTTAGAACAAGTTAAGGCAAATAGTTTCATAAAGTATTACCTTACTAGTAGTGACCTTTTCCACCTATTACATAATACAGCACAGCTACAAATAATAGTAAAAAACCCCCACAGCTTACAACAATTGTTAATAAAAATGAAATTAGGTTTGCAAGAATATAAACATATAATTCAATGGCATATTTTTATATTATTAAAATATTTATTTTAAGACAACCTAAGTAGAGAAGCATGATTGAAGGCCCAAACACAACACATCTTGAATAAAACTACAGAAAGGAAATGGCATATTTAAACTTTTCACTCCTTTGCAACTGAGGAGGTTGCATTGTCAGTATGGGCAAGTATTAGTTTGACCTTTGCAGAATTTTGTGCAGTGACACATTCTGATCTCACAGAGACAGTGCTGAGCAAGCAGAGCTGATGGGAGCAGCCACTGCTGAGCTAGATCAGACAATTCCTCACAGCCTGTACTTGAGGGGGAGCTCAGGGAATTTGGGAATTCAGACTGTGCTGTGGTTTGATGAGCAGAACTATCAGAAGTCCCCAGGAGTCCTTTCCTGCAGGCTGCCCCATTCACAGACACTCAGCTGCAACCACTGCCAGCTTTTTTGCAGCATTTTAAATACAGTATTTCCCCAACCTGCATTCAGCTGTAGGTCTCTGCCTTTACAAACACACCTGAGAGGCTTTTGGAAGGGCACTTGCACCTGATGGTGCTTCACAGGCACATAAAGTAGCCCCAGAATCGTTTTCATTGAGCTGGGAGTCAGCAGTGCACCCACACCAAAAAGTTTGGTTTCATTTAACTATCTGGAATTGCTCATAGGCAACCTTGCTATCCAAGCTTTCTGTACAAAAGTGGGAAAATAAACAAATTTATCCTGTTGAATTGTCCTGTGTAGGAGTCTACTGCTGTGGTGCCAGAGCACAAAAGGTAACGAGCTAGAGAAGAAGCATAACTCAAGGAACATCATTTCTGTAATATTAATTTGCAATGCTTTCTTCATGCATTTTTATTTTAATTCAAAAAGAGTGACAATATCTGGGTCTCAAACACAGTAAAGCAATTACTCATTGTGTCAGGATAAACACCCAGAGTGACAGCTTTCTGTTGGCAAACAATACCAGCATTTTCTGGGGTGATTCGGTCATCTCTGTGCAATGCAGCACTAAGAAATGTTCATTCAGGGCTGCAGAAACAAACAGTTGAGATATTCAAGAGATGATCTTCATTTCAGAATGAAAAACCTTTGCAGAACTGCAAACTGAGTCTTTCTCCAAACATGCAGGACAACTCTGATCCCTCAATGTCACCACAGACCCCCTTGGAAAACACTCCTGCTTCAGTGGAAGATCCACCTCCTTGTTCATCTCATTGTTTTCATAAGAAAAAAAGCATAAAATCGTTTCTTCAGCACAGAGAATTGAGGCCTTTGTGAATGCTCTGCATGGAAGTTGCAGCATTCCACAGGGACAAAAGCACTCGTGTTACCAACAGGAAGAATTCCACAGTTTGTCCCAATACTACAGTTTGGCACATACTGTGCAACTCCAGAATGTTTCTGTAAGTCAAATTTAACAACAGTGTGGGACTTCATTTAACAGAGGATCCAAACCCATGTCCACACACATATTAGAAACCTCTGCAGTTTGGGATGAAATACCAACACAACTGCAACATTAATGTTCCTCTATCAGCCCTCGCTAAATTGAGCTGCTCCGTAGCTCTTGGTCATTTGAATATGTGGAAATAGCCATGAGATGTCCTATTTCCTGCCCTTTCTGCTAAAAAATGTTAAACTCTTCAGGGGAAATGACTCTCCAGATACAACTCATGGGTACCAAAATCTGGCTGGAGCAGGAGAAGTAACAGAACAACTTTCTAGTACATAATTATTGAGGAGTATTTACCAGATTCATTCCTGCAGTTCATGTTAAAGCTCGAATGGAAAGCTAAAAGGAAACAGGGACTATTCTCACCTCAAGGAATTGGTTGGATATGATTTTTTTTTTTTAAAGGCAAACCTTGGATGTTGAAGTCTGTTTGTTTATTTATTTATTTATTAACAGTATTCCAAGATGCACAAAATTAACAAATCCAGGGTAAGTTTTAAATGGGGCTATGCCATAGAGGAAATGTTATTTTGAAAGCGTTAGGATTTCTGAGGTATAGAAGACAACATGAATTCGAGAAAACATATTAATTCTTGCTCTCAGAAACAGCATTACTGCAGTAGGCTTCAGGGGTCATGTGAATATATAAATTTATATATATGTAAATATTTGGAGGTACAGGTCTGTCTTCAATGTTGACAAGAACAAATCTCAAATACCAAAAAGAATACATTTAAATAATTTTTGTGATCTTATTTTCAGCCCTCATAATTAGCTGGGTTTACAGAGCATTTTGTGTTACCTCACGTGAACTGTCACATCAAACATTCAGCACCTTTGAGTAATCTGCTCCAGCAGAACACACACATCTCATGTGTCACACTGGCTCAGCAAGTCCACAGGGCCCCCCCACCAAAGGATACAAAAATATAATCATCCATGTATCGTTTCTTGAGGTTCTCCACGATGGAATCCTCGGTGATCTTGGAAAGCAGGACCATATCGTCCACTCCGCTGTGCTTGACATTGTGGCTCTGCCAGTGGTACCTGTAGTGTCCTTTGCTGCCCTGCAGGGAAGCACAATGAGCACCACAAAGGTTACTACATCTCTCATCAGCATTAAGTAACTGGAAACCTTTATTCAAATCCCAGATTCCCAAACATTTTTCTTTCACTGAATTCTGTTCCTTGATCTGGGCGTTCCACACAAGCATTACATAACTGATGCCAACTGGTTTGCCTCTGAGCTGCTCAAGGACTGCACTGCCCTCCAAACCCAGGAGGGGTGTGGGGACTGTCTGCACACAGAATGGATTTCAGATGGCAGACGTTTCTAAATCCAACAGAAAGAAACCCAGTTATTCCAACTGAGATGCAGTTATTGAAAGCTAAGGATGCAACAAATTACCCTCCCACAGTGCAACCATTTGCAGGGAGGATAATTACCACCATCAGCACAGCGAACTGTGCTCCCTTTCCAGCCTTTCAAGCCAGAGGTGCACACATGCTGCTGCTCAGGGGGAAGCTGGGAACCTGCTGCACCAAGTATTCAGGGGTGTGCTGCAAATCATGCCCCACAGCCTGTCTGCTTCGTGCCTTCCCAGCCCCTTTGCATCTCTTAGTCACCGTGCTCAACTGACATCTGAAGAGATGTTCTCCCCCACATGCAGGGACTACTATTTCAGGATGCTGCTGAAAACTTGTGACATTTCGTGCTGTACCACTTGAAAGCAAAATCTGGTTGCTTTCCAGCTGATTTGAACAGTAGTTTGGTTCTATGGATACACCCACAAACAAATGCAAATCCAGTCGACACGAAGGCTATTAATTCAGCTGTAAACCTGCTCTCCAAACCCAAACCTATTTTCTGCAGCCTGGCAGACAATGCTAATGGAGTTCTGATCTCCTCCCTTTCTCTGCTTTAATTTTTGTTTACACAATACTGAAATTAGTGGTGCTGGAATTAGCACATCTGACACTGAGAAGCTCTGGAAGATGCTGCCAAGGGAGAGGTGGCCAACAAAACACCAGTTCTGTGAATTCCCCTCATTCTTTAACACCACAGTTTCAAACAATGTGATTTACCTGCACTGTTCTGATGTTCATCACATGAGATCAAGCTGTGTTCATCAGAACAAAAGCATGTATTAGAAAGTATTTTGCAGAATAAAATAATGCATAATTTCAAAGATTAAATAAATCAGGCCTACAGGTTGGCTCCATCCAATTGACATAAAAACAACCAACAAGATTTTTATATCAAGTTACTTGAACTTGCATTAAACCCACACCCATTTTACTACAGCAGACAGCACAGAACTGTAGCTTTACGTGTGTTTTCTATTCAGTCTCCAGCCACTGCTGCCCTGCTGCAGCCCCACCTCCAACACCAAGGAAGAACAGTTGCAAACTTGAATCATAAGCATCCTTTTAAATACAGGACAGAAGGTAAATACATCCAAACCCACAAAATCTCAGTGAATTTCTTGAGCATCCCCAACCTCACATTACCTAAAACAATAAACTAGCTTAGTGCATGTGAACCTTGCCAACCTTGTCTGTACAACAGAAGCAGTGATCTGCAAGCACTGAGAAAATGAAGGAGTCTGTTAGGTTTTTGGAAATTGTTATACAACATGTGGCTGAAAATATTAGTTGAAGGTCAGGTTTTTGGAGAAAACAGAAGTCCAACACAGACAGAATTTCCTTCAGTGCACTCATCAGCTACTTGTGACACCACACTTGGAAAAGGGAACTGGCAGGATGGACAAAAAGGTACAGTATCAAAATTAATACGGATCAAAAATTGCACTGTTCCCAAAGCCACACAGAGCGTGGTTCAGTAGCAGGTACAGAAACTGTGCAAGAAGCGAGGCTGGGAAAACAATCAGGCTTCCCACTGGAGGCCGTGGCATCAGAGCCCCACGAGGACAAAGGCTGCAAAGACACGGGAGAGATGGACAATGTGCCCACTGCCTGCACAGCAGCAGCTTCACGATGGGGCCAAAGGGCTCCTCCCCAAAGCACTGTGAGCCAGCAGCAGGGAGGGGCAGTGCCAGAGCAGCACAGCTGCTGCCCCCATACACCAGCCCAGCTGCCCCCCTCACCCACAGCTGCCCCTCTCCCAAGTCCCAGTGCTGCAGGATCACAGGCACATTTCATAAAAAGGTAGCAGCCAAAATACCCAGGAAAGCACAGCAGGGAGGGCAGCTGAGAGGGGTGGCATTAATAGCAGAACACGATTTCAATAATGGCAGTTTCTGTCAGTAGCTTGGAATTACCCTTTTCCCCTCAAAACAGGGCCTAATGTGCAAATATGTAAAGAACTAGCAAATCATCACCAAATTATTGTCAGACTTCTCCCTGGGATCTAGAAATAAGCTCGAGTTTTAGTAGGGCCTAACAAGCCATGGTTCAGTTTTGTGATGATTATGGAGCCTAACCTGAATTGACCAACTTCAGTCACTTCCAGCCAGTACTATACCCATGTCCAGCTAACAAATAACTGGTTTTATGTAGTTTGGGAATAAAAATAATATCTTCTTGAGATCAATCCTCTGAAAAAATTCCACAACATAGCAGTTGTAAAAGCAACTCTTCATCTTTCTCCAGGCTGCATATTTACTAAAGATCAAGGATATATACTTTAAAATTACAATGCTTTTCAATTGCCCACAATGCAAACACTAACGAGTTGCTCTTGTTTCGTATTCCTTGAGAATTTAGGCTTTATTTTAACAAGAGCTTTCTACCATCCAGGCAAAAATGCAGTACTGTATTCTGGAGACAATTTACACCTGAGCTAATTACCTGGTGTCCACCTTCACTGCTCTGCAGGGAGCACTCAGACCAATTCGCGAACTGCCCTCTGCTGCCCATCACACAACACACTCTTCCCTGTCCCCTCCCTCCAGAGGGATCCTCAGGTCCTTCTTCCCAAGCTCCCGGCTCTCACCAGGAACTTACAGAGCCAGCAGGACAAAGGCTGGCACAGATGCTCCACAGCCAAGGTTGGCACAGACCCCAGCGAGGACCTTGTGACTCAAACACAGCTGCCCTGGGGCTCGGTCAGACCCGGGCAAACAGCGCTGGGGGTCCAGCCCTGGGCCAAGCCGTGCAGGTCAGATATCAGCAAACAACAACCTGGCCTCCCTTAGGTCTTCTCAGCGAAAGATGTGATCTAAATGTACAATAAATAAGCAAATAAAAGTCTTTCTGTCAGCACTAACACAGTGCCTAAGCAGCTGGAAAAAGATGAGCTTGGCAGATTAGGAAAAATGCAAATAAAAAACACAAACCCAACAGAAAACCCAACCCCAAAACAGAAACACATCTCAACAGGCTGCTAAAAGCCACCGAAGTGGAAACAGGAGTGCGGAACAACCTGGCTGCCAGGCCTCCCTGAGCCCCCCCTGAGCTTCCAGCACAGCACCTGACCTTGCCCAGGCAGTGGAGGCTGCACTGGCAAAGCTGGAATTAAAGGCGTGCACCACATTGCTGTCAGCTGTTATTATTCATCTGGTTGTTGTTTTAGGCTCCAATTCAGACCTGCCCTGCACTGTCAAGAATAATGTTTCTGAGTCACAAGCCGACCCCGTGAGCTCCCGCAGCACAGACAGCATTCCCACCCGGCTGCAGAGCAGGCAGCATGTCCTCCCTACCCCACCAGCAAAACAGTCCTCAGCATCTTCAGCATCAAAACAAGACTCTAAGGAACCTAAAAAAACCACAATTCTACTCTCAACTCTATATCTCCCTTAACACCCACTCATTAGGAGATTAAGACAATTGCTATGTTAATACCAAGAGGGGAGATGTAAAATGCATTTCATGTACTAAATACGGTCTATACTTTCTGTACTGGTTTTGGTACTGGAAGTACAATATGGTTAAAGCATGTAATTGTTTTGTTTGGAATAATAAATATTGGTAAGATTTATTTACAGAGTTTCTTTCTGCTGCTCTCCACCTTGTGTTGCAGTAGCAATGGCTCATTTCTTATTTTTGCCTTTATTATTGTTTGCATACTTTTACATTATCTTAAGCAACACACATTTGATGTGGCTATAAAAAGATTGAGTCATGCTGTGTCACAACAAGGTTTTCTTTTAACTGGGAAAAAAGCGCAAATATTTCTGTATTTCAAGCCATTTAAAAATAGTATGACTAAAAATAAAGCACTAAATACAAGGGATCAGAAGAGACTGTATATTCTGCCCCTGAGAAAGAACCCTGTTTCTTCTTCATCAGAACTCTGGCTAAACTACAGCCCACATGCCATCAATAACCATTCTTCATTCCCACCAAGGGAAGACTCACCACTCTGAATCTGACAGCTTCCTCCAGAAGCAAACACCCATCTCGCACCACAGTGCAGGAGGCATCCTCAGTCTCCACGGGGGAGTAAGAGCATCAAATGATCACAGGCATGACCTTTCCTTTCCCTTTTTAACCAAGGCAGTACTACTGCACAAAATCTTTGTTGTTTTGGAGTATATATTTATCTCTCTACTCTGACCAGTATTATGAATACAATGCTAAATGAGACACACACATCTTAAACAAAGATGCCACAAAACTGAAAAGCTCCACACCAGAGACTTTATTCCAGACATCAGTGCTTCTACTGACAGAGGCCCCATCACCAGTCCCAGCTATAATTTGTATCAGTTTTTCCAGCTAACAAGAAAACAAAACCACTTTTTGTAAATATATCATCCATCAATATTAGCAAACTTTTATAACACACTTAGAGGAATCTTTCACATCTTTTTATAAACTGAAAGGGTCTGCTGTTCTCAGCAGAGACTACTGCAAAAATACTTACTTGGTCCTCAACTGGGTTAATCGAAACCAAAGAGCCAGAGTAGACAAAAATATTCTAAAATAGCTCTTGTATATCTTACGTTGGAAAAGAACAGATATATTGGCTACAACGATGTGACCGTATTTCAGAAAGGAAATTAAAGGAAGACAGCAGAAGCAGCAAGATGAACAAAGATAAAAGGCCATTTATTTAAATTTAACATGAGGGAAACATTAAGGGAGGCAAAATGCAGTGCTTAAAGATTTGAGGAAATAGCAAAGTAAAAAGCATTGAGCATCGAGCAGCAGGACAGACATCTTATACAGAGAACTAAAAATAGAAAACTGTATTGAGGAATGGAAACTACTAGAAGGTTAACGTCCCAAAACACACAGCAAGGGAAATAAAATACTGAGCAAAAGGTTTCTGGGGGGAAAGGCCAGCAGTTCTCACTGCCTGCTTGGGGACAGGCTCAGGACCAGTCAGCCCAATGTGACCTGAAGACCTGACTGGTCAGAGGCTGGGGGAGACCCCAGTTGCTCCTGGTCCCACCAGCTCCTGTGCAGGTGCTGCTGCCCCAGCAGGTCCCAAGCCCCAGGGCAGGTCCCCACTGTCACCCCCTGCTCTGGAGCCAGGGAGCAGCCAGGGCTCCTGCACCAGCACAGCCAGGGCTGGGGACAGCAGGTGAGACACAACCCAGAGCCTGCTCACTGGAGTAGCACAGAATCAGCTGGGTTGGAAGAGACCTCCAAGATCATTGAGTCCAACTCTTCATCCAACACCACTGTGATCACCAGATCACGACACTGAGTGCCACATCCAGTCTCATTTTAAAAACCTCCAGGGATGGTGAATCCATCGCCTCTCTGGGCAGGCCATTCCAATGCCTGATCACTCTCTCTGTAAAGAATCTCTTCCTAATATCCAACCTAAACCTCCCCCAGCAGAGCTTAAGCCTGCGTCCTCTTGTCCTGTGCTGGTTGCCTGGGAGAAGAGACCAACCCCCACCTGGCTACAACCTTGAAACACAACAGAAGCTGTGGGAACACAAGAGGTCTGCAGGGTGTGGACATTATGCTCATTGTCAGGAGTCAGAAACAACAGTGCCATTCCCGTAGGACAAATAACAGGGCATCACCAAGACAAGAGTTACTTCAGTGCTGGAGTGTGAGGCTCATGTAGTGCACGAGTATTAACCTTTACTAGAAGTTTTGAAAGGTTATTTTTAAGAAGGCCTGACAGACCAAGACAAGGCCAGGACTGAGCTCAAGAGCAGATTGTGATAACGTGCATAAGACACTGACACAACTCACAGAGACCGTGGGCAGGCAGCAGGAAGTAGTTAATGAACTGTAAATTCAGATTTGCTTATCCCACAGCTTTCTGGGTGACTGTGTCCTGATGTTCCAAGAAATAATTTTCCTGAGGAAACGCAATTCTGTTAACTACTTCATATGGTTGACTTGCTCTCAGACATTAACTGTCTCACTAGAGTTGCTGAGCAGTCTCCAGAGCTGTTCCAACTTTGACTTGTTCCTTGTGGGACGTGCAGCAAGATTTCCTGGGACTGGAGGATTATGGATAGGCTTCTCAAGTGACATTTAGTCAATGTGTGTGTGTTTGCATCTCACACCCCTCCCCTGGCACTCCTCGCACTGAGCAGCAATCACACACACTAACTCTTCATCTGCAAATTGAATATGCACTTTGCATCTCTATGTACTTATCACACAATTTAAAGAAATGCAAGAGAAATATTACAATTTCACCTTGACTGTATCAGTCCTTCATGTGTAATAAAGATTTTATATCTGTCACTCTTCTCCATTAAAAACAGGTTTCAAAGAGATTTAATCAACCCGAGATCTTACATGTAGTATTATTATGGTCTTTAATGGAAAAATGTAGTTTGCAAACTCAGTCAGTAAGTCCAGACAAAATGCCACTGCCTCTCCTATGAGCATCAGACAGGAAATACTTTTCCTTGATCATCCTGAAACTAAATAAGAAACTGAAGTGCACTGGGAGCTTCCCATCTGCTTTCCAGAGGGAGGAATGTGGGAGCAGCGTGACTCAGTGCCTGGGACCGGCCCCTCGGTGCTGCCGCAGTCCGTGCCAGTGACATTCTGGGACAAACTCAAACCAGTGGCATCACAAAAATGCCATCTCAGACACGCCCTGTTCTAGCTGATGGCAGGACTCGCTTCCCTGCCCCATCTCCCAGCGCTGGGCATCTCAGGCTTTAGCACCAGACCACACTCAGGGGCCACGATCACCCCAGTTAATTCCTTCCAGCTCAGTCACTGCCCTCTTCGTGGGGCTGCAGCTGTTCCTTTCCCCCTTCCACTGACCCTGTTGGTTCATGCGAAATGAAGGTATTTGTTTCCTGATCAGACTGATACTGCTGAAACATTAACCTGAGTTTCAGGCCAGCACCCCTGGCTGACAGCTCTGTGACAGAGAGCCTGGAGAACGCCTGGTCTGTGCAGCCTGCCTAGTCCTGGAGCCTCCCAGGACAACCAGGGATGGCTGTTCCCATCAGCACACTGAGTTGGTTCTGCAGCTCAAGTCAGCTGGCAAAAGCAGGTTCAAGGCTGGTCAGCCCATGGCAAAAGCAGCTTCCAGGCTGGTCAGCCCAGGCTCTCCACGTATGGCCTCCCTGAATCACAGCACTCTGTTTCCAGAACGCAGAGCAGAGCAATACAGCACCAGGAAAAGAAAAATAATTATTTAAGCCTTATTCTCAGCTGTAGGTGTTCCTTCTTTTTATCTGTGCAGAGTATAAAATTAAGAGCACGGCAGTATTTCTGAATTACTCAGTATTTAAAGTGGGAAGTCACAAAGACAACACTGAAGGATGAAAGGATAAACTGATACAATTTTTAAGGATTAAAAGGTGTAGAAATCCTTACAGAATTTGCAGACTTTCCAGGTAATAAAACTGCCCCTGTTAAAATGCCATTTAGGGAGCACTCCACTGTGGCTGAAGAGTATCAGTTACCCCAAACACTCTTCATCTACCAAATCAATTTCCAATTGTGTCACCAGCACTTTCAAACCACTGAAAATATCTCCTTCCCAACAACAAATGTTGACATAATCAATTCAATGTTTAATTACAAGCAGGAAGACAACTATACTCCAAAAAAAAATACTTACACCTGGTATTTTTAGTTAGACTTCTCAATAAATTACTGACCAGCTGCAGTTTTGTTGAGTGTGTTTGTCCTCACCAATTGCTAATGCACTGTAACAATACAACAGGTTGGGCACATTATAACTGGGCAGATTATATATTATGTTTTAGTACTGCTTTTAGGCAAGAATATCAAACGAGATGTTTTTATGCTAACAGCTTTGTCTAGCTGAGCAAAAATATGTAGCAAATGCACAATAAGCCCATTAGTAAAATCATCCTCCTGAATTACATGTGAATTTTAAATAATTTGGAAAAACTACAGCTGAGTTTCTTTTTTATTTTTTTTTTCCTTTTAGGTATAAAGACAGCCATTTTTGCGAACTTATTTACAAATGAGAGGGACCATAAATCTCTTTAAGTGGAGACTGTCATGTAGTCACATGCCTGTGGCAGTTCAGGCTAGAGAAAAACACTCTTTATTGCAACAGGCATGATGAAATTGCAAAAGCTCCAACACAGCAGATAACTGCGGCCAAGACTGGGTTTTCAACAGCATGTACCAAAAAGCACCTTTGTGCTGACACCACAAAACTTTATTAGTCCAAGGAATTGCTCAGTTATAACATTTAACTGTCCTGATACCAAAAATAAGACATGCAGTCAAACTGCTCACTTCTTAGTCCAGGCACTAAGTCACTGGTTTAAACTTCACCGATTTTTGAGATCTTTGCTTTGATCTCCCCAGGTGGGTCCTGCCCTCCTGTGTGCATAGTGTCAGCTGGGATAAGTGGGGCAATATAAAACAATCTCTGCTCTCACAGGGTGGTGCCTGTGATAAAGAGCTTGTTTACCAAAGACCTGGTTGCAGAATTCCCAAATGCACTAGTAGGTTTACCCAGGATTTTCCCAATTAGGTGGCTTCAAGAACATCTACTTTCATATCGGATTAAAGAGTTGCATGACCTTCTCAGACTGAGCAGATGCAGAGCTCTGGGGACTCTGTTTGCACAGGTCCCTGCACTGGGGGGAGAATACCTGGACAAGGAGAGCTCCAGGAGCCCAGTCCTGTGGTGCAGGACAGCTGTGGCATGGGCAGGTGGGATGAGCAGGTGCTGCTGGCTCAGGACTGCTCCCCACACACCAGTAACCCCAGAGAACGTGTGAGCCATCAACTCCTCTCACTGGTGACAGCGCTGGAGCAGCTCGTTTGGGGGGTCCGGAGGAGCTCCAAAGTGGGGGAGGTTCTGACGCAAAAATTGCTTTCTGTGTTTATTTTAATTTCACAAAGTGCTGAGTAAAGAGCCCAAGCTGCAGGGCTGCAGCAGGACTGCTGGGCCCTGTGGCAGAGCTGACTGGGAGCAGCAGGGAAGGGCTCAGGGAGCGGAGCTCGCTCACCTACAGCGCAGCCGACACCTGGGTGGCACCACCCGTGTGGCAGCCCCAGCCCTTTGGGATCAGCTCTCATGTTCTGAGAGTCGTGCAAAAATCAGATTTCACTTCAGACGCTGTGGGAGACAGACCTGTTGGTATGGTGATTAAACCTTTAAGTCTTTAGAAGAATCCAACCTTAGTATTTATTTCAGCATACACAGATACAAACGTTTCCTTGATTAATCATTACATAAATACAAACAAGAATTTCTTCCAGCATTCCACCTTGGGAATTAGTTACACGTCTTTCCAACGGACCAAATGCACAAGTTCACATCAACTCCCAAAACGTGCTGTTAATCAAAAACCAGCAGGAAGCAAAACCTCGGGAGAAGCATCAGGCCCCACAAAGCTCAGGCCCTGTGCAGAGGACTGAAGCAGACACTAAAGCAGATTCTCAGGGGGACATTCATCTTCATGCACAGCTTCAGTCATCCTTCCCCAAGGCTTCAGCTTGGCTTTAACCAGTAATTAACTACAGCAGGGCAAGCAGGTCCCATTGAGTGGCCATAAGGAGGTGTATTCCCATAGCCAGGTTACCTTCCACATGCACATTATTATTATTAGAAAGCTCATATTTGTCATTTCATTCATTTTCTAAAGCAGTTTTGACTATTCAGTCCAGGGCTGCTTTGAGCATAAACTACATTAAAAAACCAGCATGTAACACTTTGGTTGTTTAGAATAACTGGCTTATTGTCATTGAATGAATATGCTGGTTTTACTCCACTCACTTTTATCACAGTATCTTCCAAGTCAATATTATAAGAAAGTTATTCTTTGAACATTTTTCTGAATGTTAAGATTTCATGCTTAAGATTTCATACAGTTGTCATATCTTCTTCCTTTCAGATCCCATGCTTCAAATTACTTACTCTAATTCGTATTAAGCTTTTATCATGGCTCTGAAGACTTTTATATTTTCCTAACAATTTATAAGTCACACAACAAAACACAACTACAAATTAATATACATGACCTCCTCTAACCAGCTCACTGCATTCTGCCAATGGAGCTGAAATCCCAAAAAGACGGAAGCACAGAAACGCATTGAAAATATGAAGAGTTCATTGCACTCTGGTGGAACACCATGGCTATTGACTGAAATATGTAAGAGAAGTGTCTACCCAACATTTTTAGTTGCACCAACAGGCAGGAGACTGGGCCTCCATGGGTGTTACCTGGGCTGCACTGGTGCATTTACATGATCCCCACACCCCAGTATTTTTATTAACCATGGGCCAAAGTTCACTTAATAGGTAAAGTGATGGCTCCTACTACTCTACAAAAGGCAGATTTTAGCACAGAAACACCTATTTCCCCGTAATTTTCTTTTAGCATTGGACTGTTTAATGTTACTATCTAGCATTCAGATTATTAGTGAAGAAAGAAGGGTAACAAATATCTGGGACATCCAGCTCTCCACAGCTGCAGGTTTCACCAGATGTGGGAGCAAGCATGGTCTTTGCAAACTACCATTCTTCACACACTTGCCAGCAGCAGCTGATGCTGCCAGGACACTCTCCCAGATGCTCTACTGGTGTAATTATGCTTTGAGCAGATGCCAGAGAAGCTTTGTTTCACAAAACCTGTGACTTCACCACCGACTTTGCAGAATTATGCAAAAGACCCAATTTCAATGTTTGTTAGACTTTGTAATTCAGTGTCAGCATCATAAATATACATGGGCTTCAAATTATTTCTGTTAAAGAGGAAACCAAGTGAAAAGCTAAGCACTGCTTTTCAGGAAAAACTGCAGCAGACCACTGCAGATAAATATCCTCATTTTCTTTAAAAGAATCTCTGTAGTGGTGCAGGGGGGTGCTGCAGTTTCTTCCTACTTCCATTTTCCATTTCTCTATCTTGAGCAAAATGTTAAGTTTCATCATGAAAACCCAGAACAGGTGAAATTTAAGCTAAATCACAAGGTTTCAAAAGCGGGGGAATTGAGAAAAACAACTGAAGCCTCAGATACTGAACTGTGGCTGAAGACTTTGACTTGCAGGATTTTGACACAAACACACATTAAACCTAAATGCTTGTGATAAACCTTGTTTTCAACTTCTGGGCTCATTTAAATTCTGGCCTCTGAGTCAAACCCACACAAACTAAAAAAAAAATAAAAACAGTAAAAATACATAAACTAAAATCAGCTGATTTACTTCTCATCTGATTCAGACAGGACAGCTGTTTGGTGAATCCTGTTTCACTCCCTCCACTCCTGAACAGCCGGGACATAACCTGATGCTCAGATTACCAAAATATTTTCACTCGTGGCTACTGCACTTCATTACCCTGTTGAAGCTGATAGAGGCAGCAGCTTTACCTTTTTTTACACTCCATGTTACAGGCAAGACTTGTGTTTCTTTAACAACAAAGTTCTGGCTCAAAAACCAACTTGCACTCCAGTATGTTTCTTCTAAGCCTACATGTCAGCTTGCTAAACAACACCCTCCTTGTGACCCCGAGAGGACCACAGGAGCAGCTCAAAGTCTACCCACCGTGCTGTAAATGCTGCCTTTGACTGCACCTTGCTGAAGAGAAATAAAATTTGAAGTAGTGTGCTAAAAATGTGAGCCAAGTAATGCCTGGAGCAGTGCCTGGAGGCTGTGCCAGGTCAGCAGGAGCATGTCCTCAGCTGGGCACCATCACTGAGAGCGAGGCACGTGGATGGGTGAGATATTCCATGGACAGGAACTCTCTGGAGTTCAACTTCACCTTATTTCCAGTGGCTCTACACAGGATTGTCATGACCTTTGTCAAATCCTTCCAATATAGTTTCCTTCCACACTAGTGTCTTTGCCCTCCTCACACCTGACCTAGAAACACTGAGGCACCTGGAAATTAGGACAAGAACCAGAAGGCAAAGTGAAGTGTTTGGGAGCATTCCAGGAGCGACACCAAAGCCCAACTGCTGGAGACAAACTGACACTCTCCTCAGGCGTCCCCAGTGCTCACTAAAGGTTCAACATCCTGTGTTACCATTTGGGTAACCCTAAACCTGCAGGTGCATTTCCAGGGCTTTCACCAGAGTTGCTGGGACAGACAAAGAGCTTTTTTCCTTTCTCAAGCTGTCCCGGATCAGGTGCTTGTTCTGCCACTGCCCAGCTGCCTGGTTCTGTCCCTTGGAGCTGTGAGCTCCTTCCCATCTCAGCTGACCACTGGCTTCTGGAGCAGGGGGTCCCCAGAGCTCAGGGGTTCTGAGACAGCTCAGAACAGGCAGCTCCCATCCTCACAGGGCAGTGCTGAGGCTCAGCAGAGGTCCAGGCTTCACAGAAACACAGCTAAGATTCTACCAGGGTCGTTGTGTCTAAATGTTTTTATTAGCCAGAGCACAATTCTGAATAAAGCAATGTGGTAAGTCTCTTTTTAATAAGTTGCTTGAGGTTCTCTGGGGCCATAAACAGTGTGTAAACAAAGTTTGGAATGAATTATTTAACACCTAAATTACTGAAACTCATTGAGGCTTTAAAAACCAAAATTTTTCTAATTATGAACAACACAATTAAAGAACAAAGAATCATGAAATATCCAGGTATCTGTAATAACTTGCCAGTTTTATTTATGCCTGGTTAAGTTTTGTTGAAAATCATTATCCCCTTGCTTCTGCAAGAAGTATCTAGGCCACCAATGAGTGTTTGTCTCTTCAGGACTCCATGTAAAGACAATTTTGAGGTAGCCAATCCATTTTTAAAGATGGTGTCCTTTTCTTAAATTAAATAAAATTTAAAAAAAAAAGGACACAATCCACACATCCCAAGTTTCTCCTCCTTGTGCACATCTCAGATGATTAACTGAAACCTTGTATTACAGATTCCATCTAATCTGTCACACTGAGATGAAGGACAGTTGGTGTCACTCCTTACAGAGATGGACTTTCAAATATCCCCCAAGGTAACTTTTCACAAACACAAAGTATCAACAAAAGGAAGTCCAGTAAGATCAAATTCAACAAGACCAGAGTAATTCATTTCACAAACACATTTCTTTTTCTTTTTTTTTTTTTTCTTCAAACAAGGTATAGAGGCTGCCAGAAACTGAACCAATCTGCAAGTTTTTGCTACTGGAAATACAATTTTTAGTATTTCAAGCTCACTGCATACTTAATGCACCCGGTTAACAAAAGCTATTAGACTCACCTATGTTAACTTAGCAAAACCTCAGGGGGTTTTCTTTAGATTTTTTTCCAAATAGAAAAGAACCCCCCAGAAGGAACTGTTACTTAGTAAAATCTGTAAATTGTTAACAAGCAGCACACAATGCCCCTCCTGCAGGTTCTGTTGCACTTAAAAGCAGGAACATGCAACCCAGAGCCTGTGTGCACTGGGACACTTCACGGAGTGAGGCTTTTTAATAGGGACATGAATAACTTGGCTTTATAGTTTCCTATTAAACTTTTATATGCACTACCACAAGATCTCATTCTACTATTTCAGATGTCTATTGATTTTGTTTCAATTTAATTTAGTGAAAGACTGATTTTTAAACATTTCCCCACATTAGAAAGGTGCTCAGAAGGAGCTGCAGAGAAGCAGAGAAGTCAGTTCACCCTCAACACCCTCAGTGCTCCTGGGCTCCTCCACCACGGCTGGGGAACACTCACCCCACACAGGTCCTGTCTGCAGGACCTAAAGCAGATGCTGGGAAAGGGAAGGAAGCTCTAAGGTTGGTCATGCAGCAACACAGGTTTGGGAATTCACACTCCTGCTCTCAAAAATTCCTGCTGATGCCACAGAATATCCTGACTTGCAAGAGACCCACAAAAGTCCAGCTCCCAGCCCTATACAGGACAGCCCCAAGAAACCCACTATGTTCCTGAGAGTATTGTCCAAACACTTCTGGAACTCTGTCAGCCTTGGTGCTGTGCCCACTGCCCTGGGGAGCCTGTTCAGTGCCCAACCACCCTCTGGGGAAGAACCTAAAAACCTCCCAACACAACTTCAGACCATTCCCTGGGGCCTGTCCCTGGTCCCCACAGAGCAGACATCAGTGCCTGCCCCTCCCCTGCCCCTCCCAAGGAAGCTGGACCTGCAGTGAGGTCTGACCTCAGTCTCCTCTTCTCCAGCTGAACACACCAAGTGCCCTCAGCTGCTCCTCACACTCTTCTTCTCCAGTCCCTTCACCATCTCTGTTGCCTCCTTTGGACACTCTCTGATGGCTTCACATCTTTCTGATATTGCAGTGCCCAAAACTGCCCCAATATTGCAGGTGAGGCCACCCCAGAGCAGAGCAGGACAATCCCCCCCCTCACCCAGTGATGCTGTGCCTGATGCCCTCCAGGACATGTCTGGCCCTCCTGGCTGCCAGGGCACTGCTGACTCATATCCAACCTGCCATGGATCAGGACCTCCAGGTCCCTTTCCCAGCACTGCTCTCCAGCATCTCCTTCCCCACTCTGTCCATACACCTGGGTAATTACTGCACTTCAAGTAAACCTGAGCAGGTAACTGAGAAAGGCTGGTTTTCTACAAGGTTCCCTGGGAACATGCACAGTTCTGTGGATTGTCTAGTGCAGCAATAGTGAAAAAACACATCACGCATCAGGCATGTGACCTGCAAACATCCCAGCCCTCTGACTGGGTCTTTTCTCCTACTAAACGTTAATCTGAACAACCATATGAAAAACTATGTTGTGCAGCTAAGCATGTCTCATCCAGTTAATGAAAGCAACCCTTAAAATCTGCACATTAAAGCATCAGACCATTAGATATGCAGATGTGCTTCTGCACACTCCCTGTGCAACATCTGCCTGCCAGATTCAGTTTGTTCCCACTGAAACACAGCAAGAAGGAGCCTGCAGCTATCTTGTTTGCAGTTTGCTCCTGTCAAATCTCAGTGTTCAGCAAGGGTTGATTTACATAGCACTTGCATGGGAGAGCACCAGGTAAAGCCCAAATTTCTGAAGAGAGCAAGACTAGTAATTTAGTCATGGATGAGTCAGTAATTGCCCACCAGTTCAGCAGAAGTGCTATCAAGAGGGATAAAACCTTGCAAATAAAGTGTCAAAGAGATTTTGGCTATTTGTAGTGAATAGAGATGCCATGGAACATCGTTATGGGTGCAGTCCAGTTTAAAGCAGCTGTACTGCTTCTAGGTGGAGTTGACAGAGGTTCAGAAAACACTCTGCATTTCAAATCATCCAGTAACAGCAAAAATGACAGACACTCGTGTTCTGTGGTACACAGGTAATATCTCACACCAACTATTCCATGGATTCCTACCAGAGGTCTGCCCTCCGTGGGATTTTGCCCATTTAGGGCTAATGCATTAATTGTATAGATGTTTTATTGCACTTCTAAAAGCTCTCACAACACTCCACAGCAGTAACTGTAAGGACATGTCACATACAGGCATTTAAGCAATAACATGCCTTATTCACATAACCAGGTTCATGAATTACAAATGTACAAATCACATCTGTAGATACACTTTGATCTCCACAACCTTATTTCAAAGTATAAAATAAAGCTTCTTTGCCTTTATACAACATGTTACATTGCAGGTTTCCCTTTAGCATGTCCTGCCATGGAAACCTGCACTTTAAAAAGGATCAGAAAAACGATCCAATGTTTACACACACTGTTGATGGAGCAAGGCTAAGCCTGTGTAGAACTACTAGTAACTTAGATATCACATTACACACTATTATAGACAACATTTAAGGGATAAACCCCCAGAATCAGCCTGGAAGTCTGATAAAGTGGAGTGTGCCGTTTGGGATTTGCAGCTGAAGACAGAAGACCTCTGTGAAGGTTTACTGAAAGTTAAAGATGCAGAAGGGCCAGGGAGACAACTACAGAAGGCAAGAGGCAAGACCAGAATCAGGTCTAGTGTTTCAAAGTCACGTGGCTGATCAGTGGGAAGGGGGACAAGCACAGAATTCCTTTACAAAGCTAGAACCAGAGATGTGAGGCTGAAGCAATATCAGCAATACTGAATGCATATAAACAGACAGCTCCTGCTAAGGTAGAGCTGAAGGAGAAGAACTTCACACTGAAAACAGAGGCAGTTTGCCTGGATCAGACAAGGCTCTCACCATCTTGCCAGCCCAAACCATTTCCCCACTCCCTCTTAGAAATATTTCCCTTATTCTTATTCCTGTTTGAGAAAGTAGGATCTGTCACTCAGCCTGCTGTGGCCCAAGGGACCCTTCCATCACAGGGGTCAAAATGTATTTTGCATGTATCATCTGTCAAAACCAGCAGAGGATTCCAGCCCTCTCACACCCTGTGGATAATTCAGACTCCCAGCAGAGCTCCACAACAGAGTCCATGGCAGGTGTTAGAAAGTGCCCCTTAAATATATCCCCCACTATGTCCTTATTCAAACAGCACAGAACAAAACAACATCCAGAGTGATCAAAAGGCTCTGCACAGCTTTGGTACCTCAGTGAGGTTCTCACACACTAGAGACTGGAAGGCAGGGATAGGAATATCGGCGGGGGGGGGGGGGGGGGGGGGGGAAAAAAGAG
>VXAU01003580.1:252-11708 GCA_013399695.1 Formicarius rufipectus
CTTCATGGATCAATCCCACCCTCATGTTCTAGCAAGTAGAACATTCAGTAATTAAATGAAGCATAAGCCTTAATTTTTGCTTTAGCTGTATGAATTTTTTTTTCTGCAAGAACAGGACACAATACTTCACATGAGAAAGAAATTTTCTAGAAACAAGCAGGAACAAAATTCAAAGAGAAGAGATTAAAATTGGTAGAAAAAATGTTCAGCATGGGAGCAAGCATAACTTTAGCTTTTGGGGTTTTCTTAGTGATGAATAGTGATTTAGTAATTTCTCTTCCCCTTACCATTTTTCCCTTACTCAGATAAGGAAGTTCTACTCAAACATTCAGATCTTTTGTGTCTGGGTTTGTTTTTCTCCAACTCACTTTTCAAATTGAAGAAAGGGTAGATAAATGTTCAGAAGAAGATGAATTTGCTTTTGTAATATTTCAGAAATTTAAACTGGAGGACAATAAATTCAAAATTCCTCAGATGAATAGGGTTACAGCAGCCTCAAGTTATTAGAAACTCTAATTCTGTGTGTTGTCTTCTCCTACAAACATTAGATCTCCTGAGCAAAAGATTGGGTTAACTCATCTTCCATGTTCAGTGTAATTCAATATGAAAAGAGCATTTGTCTAGTATATCAAATTCTATCAGTCTTCAGGTTCTATCCTCTTTTTAAAGATGGCCTTCCTTATTTCTGTAAACCATCATGATGCATTCCTTCTTCTTTTTATGTCTTTAGCTCATAGCTTACATTCCTCAGTCATTCCCAAATATGTCATATACCTCTCTGTTCCTAAACTTCCTAGAACACATACTTATACATCAGGATGTCACTCTTTAAAGGAGGCTAATTTATATAATTTCCATTAAGGAAAACTTCCATCCCTGCAGATTGGGACTGTTTTTATCAATTGATGGTGTCTGTTTTAGACACCAACATTCCTTTTGCTGGCAGTAGACATGAAACAGGGGCTAAAAAATCTGAATACTTTTTAAAGCATTGGATATTTCTGAATGGAAGAAAACCTTAAAATCTATGAAACTTTTATTCAGAAACTGCATGTATCCATCACACCTCATGTCAGCTACACATATATGCCACAAATATCTATAGCTGATCTAATAGTTATATATTTATTTTCCATTCAATGACTCTGTGTTTTAAATAAATCATATGAATACATTCCTAAATATGGAAGAAATATAAAAAATGTATGACAACTATATAAAACAAGATGAGTTATTTTTTGTATAAATATCACACAAGTTATTTTGGGCTTGCAGGTAAAATTCTTCAAATTTATTTTCCCTACTGTTTTTTGGTACTTGATGGTTTTCTTTCTTTTGTTATTAAAGTGCTGCCAATGTTTAAATTATTCATGAACTTATTGTTCTGAGATTGTTTCTATGCCTGGCCATTTGTTGTTTGTTTTCATGCTTGTCTCAAAACCTGCTGTAGAAGGCAAGTAAACAATCCCTTTATTTAAACAAAAATTTAGAAACTACAGGTTGACTTTACATCATCCTGACACAAATGTAATCACTTGAGAATAGCAATCATACATAGCTTCTGTACATGCAAAATGAAAAGAATATTAAAGTTGAGAAATCCAGTGCTGAATGATCCAGAATGCCTATATTAAAGTTTCCCAGGTAATTTAATATGGCTTCACTTTAAAATGACTTGTTGCTTAGTCATTATAACAGCTCTGATATGGTGCTGTTCTACTGCAATATACTTATTGTAATATACTTAGGTATTTTGTGAGCACTTTCTTCACAGAAAAATTCATGCAGAACTTTAAAAATATGAAGTGTTTTTGAGCTCTTAATCCCACCTTCACAGTATTATCTACCTACACAATAATTTGTTTTAAACACAAAAATATGCCATTGCTAAATATCCTTGATTTTATGCCCTCCTCAGACAATAACCCAATATACTCAATATCCCTAGGTGTACTCAAGACTCTTAGGCTGTAAGGCAAGGGCAATGTCGGTTTAACTATTTCAAAAAAAAAAATAAATATTGCAATCCAGTGATGAGACTCATTGTGGAAATGGGCACTTACAATTAAGTGCCTTTGCATGTATTACATGCATGAAAAAGTTTACATGTAAACTAAGTTTATAAACTCTTATTATAGTCACTGTAGATTTAATAAATACAGTTACTGGATCAGAAAAATAATTTAATCTAAATGTATAAGTCTTGACTCAGTTGCCTCTGTGTAGGATGAAGTTTGAAATAGCCTTTGACAACTTACCTCATGTTTTGCACAAAGCTACAAAAAAATATTTGAATTATTCCACAGCACTAGTGCTATGATACTATTGTAAGTATCAAGCACCTCATAACTAGCATAAAGATAAAATTATTCTTTCACTCACTTTTTAGATGAGCTGAATTTAGCATGTAAGATTTTGTGAATGGTTCAAAATAAGGAAATAAGGAAATAAATTTACACAGAAATGTAAAAGAAAAAAAAAATACATTTTCCCTATACAATTATTCTGTTTCATTAAAAGACAGTATATATCCTTATATCTGTATGGAAAAAACATTATTCTATGAAATTATATAGGTTTTAAGAATGCATCAGTTCTCTTTATTATATATAAACGATGTATAACTATTTAGTTTTGGTGTTTTTTTTTCTGCAGAACTTTCTGCTATTTTATGAACAGGAAAGATTTTTTTTTTGTAAGATATGCCCCAAAAGATTCAAATTTGCCATTACCCATCATTAGCCTATTACACAGAACAGTAAAACATGCAGCTAATTAAAATAGAAAAACATGCTCAAAACATTCACAGGTAAAAGTTAAGACAGAAGGATATACTGCTGGCACTGTCACTCCCAGATAATAATGTAAATAACAGGTTTCATGAGCAGTCATCATGAGCAGATAAGTGTAAGAAAATGGTTCTGTCAGTTCTTGCTGTACAAATAAAACACTGCTAGCAAATTATCTGCCACTGTGGCATCAGTAGCATAACCTTATGCTATGAAACCCTCAGTTGCTAGTGATCTACTCTTTTAATGTTGATATTTTCAGAAGCAAATCACTTCACAGAATCATGAAATCATGGAATCACAGAATCATGAAATCACAGAAGGGGTTAAGTTGAAAGTTCTGAATGACTTCAGAATCCCCACCAGCAGAAAACTCAGGGTAAATAAGGACGAACAGGGTACTCCTGGATTCACGGGTGATGACTCCCTTCTGCTTGATATCTCTCTCTCTCAATTCTCTTTTTTATTTCTTTCTATTTTTCCACATCACATTCATTGCTAACTAAAATCTGGATTATTTATATTTGGCATATGATCTCATTTGCACCTTAATTTGGGCAGACGCATATCACTAATCAGATCTTAACAGGGACCACAGTTGGTCATCTGATCAAACCTCTCTGCTTGAACAGGCTTATTGCCTAGATGGTTCTTGAATATCTCCAGTGAGGAAGGCTCCACAGACTCTCTGGGCAATCTGTTCCAGTGCTTGGTCACCTGCACAGTAAAGAAGTTCTTCCTCATATTCAGGTGGAACTTCCTGTGCATCAGTTTCTGTCCATTGCATCTTGCCCTATTGCCTCACATCACCAAGAATAATCTGGCTCCATACTCTTGACATCCTCCATTCAGATACTTATATAGATTGATGAGATCCCCTCTCAGAGGTCTCTTCTCAAGGCTGAACAGGTCCAGCTTCCTCAGACTTTCCTCATAAGAGAGATGTTCCAGTCCCTTGATCATCTTTCTTGCCCTCATGCTCCAGTAGATCCATGTCTCTCCTGTACTGAGGAACCCAGAACTGGACACAGCACTTCAGAGGTGATCTCAGTAGGGCTTAGAAGAGGGGCAGGATCACCTTCCTCAACCTTCTGGCAATGTTCGTCCTAATGTACCCATGGATACCATTGTCCTTCTTGGTCACAGGGAGGACACTAAACTGTTGGCTGATGGATAGCTTATTTTCCACAAGGACCCCAGGTCCTTCTCCATAGAGCTTTCCAGCAGGCCAGTCCCCAGCCTGTGCTACTGCATGCGGTTATTCCTCCCGAGGTATAGAACCCTGAATTTGTTTTTGCTGAATGTCAAACAGATCCTCTTTGTCCAACTCTTCATCCTTTTGAGGTTCTTCTGAATGACTGTCTGGCCTTCTGGGGTATGGGTCACCCCTCCCAGCTTTGTGTCATCAGCAAACCTGATGAGGAGGCATCTACCCCTTCATCCAAGTCATTGATTGATTGTCGCAGAATGTAGAAAATTGGATATTCTGTGAGACTCTGAACAATCCAAGTTTTGTGGTTCCCATGAAAGGCAGGTCTTTGTTTACATATTTCAAGAGAATGGTTGACAGCCTTGGAATAAGACTTTATCTTTGCCTGCTGATTAAGAAGAAACACCAAGGCCAGGATGGGGCAGATCGACTGAGCATGGGCACTGCATGAAGTGTGTGAGTTTGTGAGCCTTATAGTGGTCTTTGCAGCCTTAAAGTGGCTTGAGCTCTCTGTGAGCACGTTCATTCTTTTTCTTTTTATTTTACTTTAATTGGCGCCTGAACTTCACTTGAACCCTCAGGTAACTGTTTCCTTTGTGGGAACTCAGATACCTGTGTCCTTCATGGGCATTACTAATAGAAGCTTCCTTCCTGGACTCATTGATATTGTTTCCTTCATGGAAGCCTGGATAATTGTGACCTTCGTGGGCAATAGAGACTTGTTTCCTTCGTGGACTGATTAGTACTGTTTCCTTCGTGGAACGTAGGATAACTGTGTCCTTCGTGAGCCTTACCGATGATTGTTTGCTTCGTGGAATTACTGCTACTGTTTCCCCTGTGGAAGTTTTGATAACTGTGTCCTTTGTGGGCTTTAGGGAACTGTTTCCTTCGTGAACGCTACAGAGAATTGTTTTCCTTCGTGGAACCTACTGATAACAGTTTCCTTTGTGGAAGATACAGGCTCTGGACAAGTAGAAGGTAAGGACCCGACCGGGAAAGTGTGTGTTCATGTGTGTGTCCAACGGGATGCTGAAAGCTTGCCAAGGTCAGGTGGGCAGCTGCATAAAAGATGGGGAGCGCACCAAGCAAGAGAGACGCATTAAGCAAAAATGAAAGAATGGTGCTGACCCTTTTCCAACATATATTCTTTCTAAGAGGAACTGATTATGATGAAGTTGCCCTTACAGGATTGTTTAAGTGGACCTGGGACAGAGTCCTTATTCCCACAGTGAAAGCTGCATTTGAAATCCCAATATGTACAGAGATAGGGAATCAACCGTGGGCGGAGGCGTCCAGAGACGCTAAGAAACTGAATAAATATCAGCAACTATGGGCATTGTTAATGGATTCATTGATTGATATGAACACGGAGCAGCGGGCAGGAGTCTTAGTGTGTGCTGCTTTAATGCGTGGTGAAAGTGAAAGCAACAAGACAGCTTCTCAGAGAGCCGCTGCTGGAATCACTGCTCCCACCACCCCCAAATCAGTGGGTGGCACCGCCACTGCTCACTGCACCGCACCAGTGCCGGGCACCGCCGAATACACCGCGGCCACCACTGTACCGGCACCGGGCACTGCCGAAGCCACCTCCACCATGGGTATCAAAACCTTTGTGCCTGGTTCAGGAGTTCCCCCGCAGCCACTTGGTGTGAGCTCCACCGTTCCACTGCTTACACAGGAAACTGCTGTTGCTACGACAACAGGTAACGCTGCTGTGCCCGGCTCGGGGGCCCCTCCAGGGCCGCCTGGTGCGTGCGCTGCTGCAACTGCATTGGTGACACTGGAAACCACTGTTACCATGGCGAGGGTCACCGCGGCGCCTCTGCAATGTTTTCAACAGCAGCCAGGGAGAGGGAAATCTAAACATAAAAGAAACCGTGGAAAGAAGCCCGGGGCACCCCGTCGGTATCTTGTGTTGCTGTCAGTGGAGCCTTCAGCCCCGAGCTCACAATTAGACTTTAAAGAAGACGAACAGGCTACAAGAATGAGAATGCAAATGAAAAAACTTCTACAGAGGCTCGAGGATTTAAAAAAGCTTCTAAAGTCAGGAGAAGTCTCCTGCGCCCCTGGGCTCATCACTTATTTCCTAGAGACCTTTCTCCCCTCCTTTACTGTTCGAGCGCAGAGGGGAAGCATGGTGGTGATGCTTTGGGAAGCTCGGCGAGTTTGTTTTTAGAATCTAGGCTGGCAGTGCGAGCAGGGGAGGTCCCATGCATAGAAGTAACAGAGGAGTTTCTGCATGATACTTTCTTACAGAGGCTTTTTTGTTGTGTGGATTGAGTTGCTGTTATTAAAAAGTGGTAGAGAGCAGAGTCTGGTGAGAGTTCCGGCGGAGAGCTCCTGAGTAGCATGGCCTGACCCCGCTTTTGTGTTGGTTTGGGGTCCATAGTGGCCGATGAGTGCTGAGAGGGTGTGGAGAAATACATGCCCGGTGGGGCTGCTGAGGCATCAGGGTCTCTGCCCATCCCTGGCTGGGAGCCTTGGAATCTCCTAGGTCTGCCCAGAGCATGCTGTGCTGCTCCCCACCCCTGCTCTCCTGTATCTTTGCCTGCTGGTTTGCAGCACAGAGGAGTGTTACAATGTATAGCACACACTTCAAAACAGTTTTAGTGTTATTGGCTGTGAATATTAAGAAGTGGGACCCAGAAGTAACTGACAGTCAATTATGGGGCAGATCAGTTAGTGACTCTAGTCTGGGCTGGGCCTCGGGCCAATTTTTTTTTTTCAGCAGGAAGCCTTGTATGTTTTGAATTTCCTGCGTCTCACAGGTGAGAGGCAAGAATCTTATTCTAATAAGAGAATAGCATTCTTAAAGCAGGCAGAGAAGAATTCAGACAGATACTGGGGCAGTGTCTGATCCAGTAGCAGGAGAATAGATAAGTGCTGCAGAAGTGAAGTAACTGGCAGAAGATGCTTGTGTACTCACAGATACTGGAGTGCGATGAGTACCTGCACAATGGGTTAAGCCCTGGAGAGGTGATACCTCATGATCTTCTTGGCCTGGAAAACCCTGTGGCCTTTAGGTGAAGGTAAAAGGCTGAACATTAAACCAAGACAGATGTAAGTAATCTGAAATCAAGTCAGTTGTTCTCTTGCCTATCAAATGCCATCCCAGGAAACTTTTTTCATGTGTGCCTTACATATAGGGTGTTCAACACTTAGGGATGAGGATTCAGTATTTTAGAGCTGTGTAAAATTTTTGCTTTTCTTTCCTTTGTGTGTGATTAGACTTTAAAGCAAGATAAGCTGCTATTTGGTTTTCTTGACCCTCAGAATAAACTCACTTATACATGTTGTGTGGATTTGTTTAGACACTTTTAAAAAGTATTCTCACATGAAGAAACATTTACCTCATTATCTATAATGAAGGCAGCTTGTCTAATTAGTTATGTAAGTTTGATATCCCCTGGGTGTTTCAAAGGTTTTATGGGTCAAGGGTTAATTTTTCGTAGCTAAAGCTTGATGTGTATTAGCTACCTGTTGCGTTTGTGGTGTGTAATGAAACTAATTAATAAAGCTTCTAATCAAACTTGGATTGTTCAAAAAAACGGAATCAGGGAATTGTTGCAGAATGCAGAAAATTGAATATTCTGTGAGACTCTGAACAATCCAAGTTTTGTGGTTCCCATGAAAGGCAGGTCTTTGTTTACATATTTCAAGAGAATGTTTCACAGCCCTGGAACAAGACTTTATCTTTGCCTGCTGATTAAGAAGAAACACCAAGGCCAGGATGGGGCAGATCGACTGAGCATGGACACTGCATGAAGTGTGTCTGTGAGTTTGTGAGCCTTATAGTGGCCTTTGCAGCCTTAAAGTTGCTCAAGCTCTCTGTGAGCACATTCATTCTTCTTGAATATATATTCTTTTTTCTCTTTATTTTACTTTAATTGATGTTGGTGCCAGTATTGAACCTTCAGGCACACCACTAGTGGTAGGCTTCCAACTAGACCCTGTACCACTGACTTTCCACATCCCTCTGGGATCTTCTATCCAGCCAGTTTTCAATCGACCTCACTGTACACTCATCCAGTCTATATTTACTGAGTATGCCTATGAGGATATTGTGAGAAACAATGAGAACCTTTAGCCTGCTAAAGTCCAGGGAGACAATATGCTCTTCCCCCCATCCATCTATTCATCCACTTCTTTTGATTGTAGAAGGCAATCAGGTTGGTCAAGCATGATTTACCTTTAATGAATCCATGCTGATTACTTCTGATCACCTTTTAACTATCCTTGTTGATAGAGACAGCTTCTAGAATGACACATCCATCACCTTTCCAGGGACTGAAATGAGGTTTACTGACCTGTAGTTGCCTAGGTCCTCCTTCTTCCCTGTTTTGATGACTGGGGTGGCATTTACTTTCTTCCAGTCCTCAGGCACCTCTCCTGATCACCACAACCTTTCAAAGACAAGTGTGAGTGGCCTACCTATGCTCACCAGAGGAACGTCTTACTCTGGTGATTTCTTTACGTTCCAAGATTTCTTTACCCTGGTCACCTGTGGATTGATCTTGTCAGTGAAAGCTGAGGCAAACGAGGAGTTCAGTAACTCTGCCTTCTCTGTGCCCTGTTACCAGGGTGCCCTCTCCATTTAATAGCGGTTCACACTATCCTTAGATTTCACTTTTTTACTTATGTACTTGAAGAAGACCTTGTTGTCTTTGACATTCTTGGGAAGATTTAATTCCACATGGGCCCTGGCTTTCCTCATCTCATTTCTACCTACTCTGTCAACCTCTCTATATTGACTTCAAGTGGCTTTCTTCCACCTCCTGTGTATTTTCTGCTTATGCTTGAGTAGTGACAGGAATTCCTTATTCATGCACATCAGCCCCCTTTGACTGATTTCCTGTTTATTGGGATGCAAGCTCAATCCTAAGGAACGTGTGTAACTACACAATATATTGGGATCCCCTAATTGCATAGCTGTTACTTGACATGCATGCAGTTGTCTACAACTAACTGCATATGAAGGGATGAATATGTCTGTAATGCCTAATCATAATGAAGCAAGATATTTATTTTAGAAGTATCTGAAAATAATCATCTATATAATGCATCTAAATTATAACTATTCATGTATTGTATGTTGTTGCATTTAACTAAATAACCTGTATGGTATGTGATATAAAAAATTATGTATTATATAGACTAAATTATACAAACATCCCTTAAAAATTCCATAAGTTTTAGCAATTTCAGACTTATGTGCGGCCTCTTCATCTCATGGTATGTCCATGTGGCATGGCAGCTGGGCCTCGCTGGCAGCAATGTTAGCATATGAACTTTACCTAACCCTATCAGATAAGGAAGTAACCTAGTTACAAGAATAGAATATCTTGACCTTAAAAAAACTGTCAATCACTGTAAAGTTGCAGACAAGAGCAAGAGACCCCCCAGATGGGCAGAAGGCAACTCTGAGTGACAATGGCTACCAGCTGTTAGGTTCTAGGTGATGCAGAAGAAGTCTGTTAGGAGCTGAGTTTTCTGTACTGTATCCTTACCCTGATGTTGCCCCATATGATTTCAGGAGAGTTGTAAGAAGCAAAGTCTAAGAGATTCCAGGAATACCCAAGAGACATCCCAAGGACTATGCACCCCACAGTTGAAATCACCTCATTGTCAGTCTTGTTTTTTCTTCTGAACCTTGACATAGCCCTGACGAAGAGGAGAAATGTGTAATTCTTAAAAAATGCATATATCTGTGATTGAAGTGTTTTGTTGTCAAGTCCAGTTAGTCTCCACACTGTCCATTTAATCTAAGCCCACAATGGTTCTATATGCCTTGAGGAAGTAGTGCCCTTTATTTTGTGTAGTTTCTTAGAGAATTTGTTTAGTTGTGTCAACTTGACAGTTTCCAGAACAAGGACAATGATCTAATCCTCTTCTTTAATCATCTGAGAGAGATGCCTATTCAAGAAGCTGGGTTTGCACTGATTGGGTTAATATGATTTCTTAGCTGTCACTGCTCCCTTGATCCTTTCCGGTCTTTGTGTTTATCCTGATTAGACTCAGTCAGATGACTTAACAAAAACACATCACTCATAGGAAAAAGAAGTGTAGACACCAGAAATCTTCTTTGACTTTAAATGTTCTAAGATTATTTTTAGATACTAGAGTACAGGGATCACTACTCAGGATTCTGCCAGAATCACTGCAGTTTTCAACAGCTTTTGAAAACAGCTCTTGCTAAAAACTCAACTCTGCCTTTCACAAAAACCATACAATAAGCACTTGGATCAGTGGATATGTCCTCTTCCCTCCCACATATGGTTAAATATGTTACTCCCTGATTTCACTGTGGAAGGGTCCAAATCATAATGAACTCAATTCAATCCCCCAGTTATGGATTTTAATCACAGAACCATAGAATAGTGGATTGCAATGAAGTCTCCCCTCAGTCCCCTCTTCTCCAGGCTGAACAGACCAAGTGACCTCAGCAGTTCCTCATACAGCTTCCCTTCTAGTCTCTTCACTTCATGGACTGCCTTTGGACATTAATAGCTTAATGTCTTTTTTATATTGTGGTACCTAAAACTGCACACAGTATATTCACATCTAGTAGACAGTCCTACCTTCCAAGAAGGTATTTCCTTATATCAAGGTACAGTATCTTCTCAAAGCTTCCTTCTTTCATGAAATCACATGGGCTTTTTACTGAGATTTGTTTGGATTAATTGAACATGATTCCTATTAAAAGTCTTCCTTAGTATGATTTATTGTCACAGAATATGCTAACCTTGTTGCACTGTGCTATCTTCCAGAATGAAAAGCATTTTATGAACAGCAATTGTTTTTGTCTGCTGTGAATTTCAGTTAGCAATTGGCAGCTTCAGACTGTTTTACATAGACATATCTCCACCGTCTCCTGGAGTGAGGTATTGCTATAACATGAAGTAAATGGTAGTGTCACTTTACTGTAACTCAGCTCACTATATGGAATGTTAGGTTTTGTGTCTAACCTAATTCAGTTAAACACAGAGACCTAGCTAGGATCAGATGAACAATGACAGACCATGAACCCTAGGAACTGAATCAGCAACTCCTAAAACAATCAAAGGATGGTGATTAGACCGTTATCCCTAGTGTGAAACTCACCAAAGGGTCAAGGAAAGAAAGTCTCTCTTTGAAACACCACACAAACCAAATGGGATTACTGCCTAAAGGGCTATTGGATTTGTTATGAAATGCAGTGAGGAAATGAATTTTGGTACTATACAAACTTTAAAAAAGAATGTCTAAGGTAAGGGCAAAAGGCAGGGAAAAGGATTCATTAAGGTGGAACAGGGAAGAACAACTATGGGAAAACAAATGAAAAATGGTTAAAAGGAATGAATTGGCTGTAAATATGGTTTGATCAAACAGGTCTAAATTTGCTTAAGAGAGTCCTGTATTTGATTGAGACATTCTGTCCTTTCTTCTCACTTAATAATATCTCAAGCTTTTTTTTTTTT
>VXAU01003580.1:11723-22998 GCA_013399695.1 Formicarius rufipectus
TTTTTTTTTTTTTTTTTTCCCCCTATGCTCTCAGTGTATGTGTATAACAGGTAGCAAACTTCAAGCTGGACTATTCAGGGAGTAGTATCCGAATCACAACTACCAACATTTGGAGAGACCAGCCCCACCGCAAAAAAGCAGTCCAACTACCGTGGAGGAAACTGAGGACTGGGGAAAATAGAGAAGACCAAGTCTGGAGATCAGATGCATGGTAGACACAAATATATGTTGCCACTAGAAAACTTGATATGGTGAAAGATAACGACTGAAGAAGGGGTCAATAGCCTGGCATATGTATTGGACAGACTTGATGTCTTAGTACTTGAGAGATCTATAAGTGTGGGAGTGCCTGTGAATCAAGTTCCTGTGATCGATTCTGATCAGTCTAAAAATAAGCCCAACATTGGCAGCCACCGTCCCCAAGTCATGCTTCCATATGTTTTTATCAGGAACACATCCTCAGCTTCACCATCGACTGCACCTAGGAGTACAGAAACATATGCATCCATTGTGCTATGATGGAGCAACCTTCTGTGCCTAAAAGTCCACACAATCTGACTTTATTTTCTACTGCAGTGAACTGGGAAGCAGAAATCCTTGGAGTCCTGAAGTCTTCAAATTAGCTACCCTAAATAAAACTTGTTTCTCATCCACTGTGTATCACAGCTTGTGATTCAAGGAATCACAGGTGCAGAGACCATTTTACAGGGAGGAATCTCCACAGTGTCTCACTGTGAGGTGTTCAGTTAACATGAAGAGAAAACTTTGGTCACTTCACTACAGTCTTGACATCCTACTCTGTCCTGTTGAGTTACCATCTGCCCAGTACAATCAAGGGCTGCAGATGCCAAGGCACATTCAGGCCAAAGCTGGAAGGGCTTGTTCAGCCTACAGATTCTGTAAGTTCTGCTTTTTGTAAAAGATTCTTATTCAATAAACAATAAAATATTAAAAGAAAGGTTTGAAGCAATGAAAATGTATTATGAAAAAAATAGGATTAATGAAATATGTTTGTGTTGTTTCTAAATCTTTTTAGTAAACAACTTGTTACATGTAATGCAAATGAATTATTTAAAAAAAAATATTTATTAAAATTAGGCAGACTAAACCCAGGTCAAAATAGTTCACTATTTTCTGTAATTACTGTAGCAAAATGTTACCATAATATTTATCAGAAGTACAAGAAAAGGAAAAAAATAAAAGGAAAAGGAAAAAGTAGCATCACAAGACACTTTTCATAAGTAAAATTCACTGAATATGAAGGAGAAATTCAGCATAAAACAAGGTAGTTAAAAGGAAAATATTTTCAAAAATTTAAAGTCTAAACAAGATGCTTTAATTTTAAATATAAACTTTCAGTAGTAACAATTTAGGGGGAAATAGATAATGAGAAATCAAATATCAATTATTCTTGTAGTTTTTGTTCTCCATAAACAGATATTGTGTTGATTTTTCATGAAATTATGAATTATTAGATTTTTTTTTCATAGGTTTTAGCAAATATAAGACTAACTTTTTATATGTTGCTAGGAGTGGAAAAAGAGAAAAAAGTCATATTCTTTAGTTCAAAAAACATTGTTAAAAAATATGATATGAGTGCTTTACTAGGTACATGTCTGCAGTAAGCAAAAATGAATAAAGGATGGAACAAGTTGCACAGACATGCTGTTATGTATTTTCACTTGAAAGCATTTAGGAGTCATTTTGCAATGAGAATGTTATAAATATCTATGTTGTCAAAATAGGAGCACTTAGAGTGATAATGGGAGCACAAAATATGTCTCTTTCTGTTCCTTTTCCAGTAGATTAATTTCCTGCAACAATGTATTGCAGCAGTATCTATTTTCCTTAAAATCAGAGGGCTGCAATTGTCATAGATCCTTATACAGTTAATTCCTTATTTCATGGCCTACCTGTTACAGTTTTAGAATCTCGTGAAATTTTTCTTGCCCCTACCACCAGGTGAGGGGCAAATAGCCCTTATCTTTATCCATTGCCTCTAACAAAAGAAGCAAGTGATGAGTGAAGGCATTATCTAGCAACTGGTAATTCACTGGGTGTAGTGGGAGAAGGGCACACTTTTTTTTTTTTTTCTTTTTGGTTTGCTGGGGGAGGAGGAGGAAGACTGCTGCAGGGAGAGAGGGAGACAGACAGCTCTCAGGGAAACCTTTGCCCTGTGGGCTTTGGTCTCCTTCCTTTTTCCTCACATTTTCCAATCCCTGAATTTGCAGAGTTTCCAGTGACATTGCTAGCCGGGGCCTTTTGCATCGAGTTTTTCCTGAGTGGCCCAGCAACTGCTGCCCGAAGCACGACGAGCTCTTACAGCATCAGCAACTCTAGCTCAGGTTGGCATTCATCTGCCAGCTGCAGACCACAGAAAAGGATCCCAGCCCTTTCCCTCCCTGCGTGAATTTTTACCCACCAACTCCACAGAGGGCTTACACAGCCTCAGAGGGACATGCCAAATCCTTTTCCACCCACCCCCCGGGGGGCATCTCAGTACTGGCCAAGGAGCAACCTCACCACCTCCTGTCCATAAATACTACTGCACCCAACTGAACTGTGGGGGCGGTTCAAGGTGGGTACTGGTTTAGTCCTGGTTGTTTTGCTTCTCTTGAATATATATATATATTATAGTTAAGAACTGTTATCCTTTCACTTATTATACCTTAATTAAAATCTGTTTTGAAATTAAAGGAGGCCTGTCTCCTTCTTTAGTTTCTAGTCCAACAAAGTTCCTCTAAACTTAGACACTACCTTACCTAGAGCACTGATTTGTTACTATTGTTTATATTGTTGGGTATTTTCTTGTACATTCATATTGTATGAACTTTTGTCACCTAATTTTGAAATCACTTATGTTTTTCATAGAAATAATCAGTGGGCACTTCGCTATTTTCTTCATAAGTATTTTAAGGAATTGTTGAATAAACTGGTATTTTCAGAACAAGTAGGTTTTAAAACAAAATTACTGCAGTATGAGATCATAATGCATCTAAAAAAGTTCCCTCTGAGCATGTACAGCAGGTCAAGATTATACTGAGTTCCATAATGGAATGAGTCATTTACACTGAAGAAAATGGCCATGGCTACTACGTGTTCATGATATTGATGTTAGTAGATGCTATAAATTCAGCTTTTACTCTGAATTATGGCAAAATACTCTCACATGAACCAGAAATATGAAACCATTAAAGAGAATAAAAGCCTAGGTTTGTGAAGTGAATGGGACTAGATTAATCAGTGATCTCAGACTAACTTCTTAAGGCAATGACTTGAGTGAGGCCAGATAAAAAGCTAGTTTGTATAAGTTAATTTAAAGTGATGTTTACCTGCTACAAAGTTTGAGGTGTTGGGTTTTTTGGGGGGTCATTTATTAGTTTGTTTAGGGGATTTGATTTGGTATGTTTTATTTTTGGAATAAAACAATTTTTGTACTCCTCAGCAAATTTCATTCCCCCTAGTAACAGAGAGAATATATTTATTGGGAATTATTAAAATGTGTATTAGATGATACCTGACAAACAAGGAGAACTATGATGCTTAATAAAAATAGGTTGATCAATAAAAGGCTTAGCTTTCCTTATATTCTGCTTTTATAAGGTCTTTGTTCATAAAATTATCCTTTTTGTTTCAGAGAGGCTGTTCAAATCATATGTTTTGCTAATTAAATGCAAGGATGATAAAAGAAACTATCCATTAAATATCTTGAATTTGACATGCAAAATTCTCAAGAATACTGTTAATTATAACTATTCTATTTCATTCTGTATAATTTTGGCATATATGATGTTAGCAGTTGTCCCCAGTTGATTGTTAGCAGTCATTACATATAAAACAGATTTCATAAAATTGAGTACCATAAAGTAATTCAAAATACTGGCTAGAGAAAAGACTGGAGAGAAAGAGGTAAAATTAAAATTAAACCAGAAACGATTTGTGTGCCATTTGGAACACCTAATTTAGGTATCTTGTTGAGAGTCTAATCCATGAAAGATATGCTCCTGGGCCCAGTGTACTATCCCAACATCTGAAAGTATACTTCTTACAATGACTGATATGACAGTCTCTTGATTTGAAAAAAAAAAAAAAAAGATAAATTATCCTTAGTGTAAGAACAGAAAAAGGAGAGTTAGAATATATGTAAATCCCAGTCCTTTCTTAGCCAAAATAGATTAATTCTGCTCCTCTGATAGCGGAGGAAACTTTTCTAAGTACTAGAAGAAGTAATTGAGACCACCTAAGTATCCAAATAACTGTTCTCCATGACTTATACTTGTTTCACAGCTACTGTGGATTCAAGAAAATATGAGCCCTTGAAAGAACACAAGAAAAAGCAAAAGTTTTAATTTAGAGAGCATTTATCTGAGAAACTCCTTGTCGCGGTCTGGAAGGGAAAGAAGGAACGGTCCACACAAGGGAGGCTGTACACAGGTGTGCACAAGTGTGAACACTTAATTAAGGAGAGCATGGACTCTTATAGGGTTCGGTCGGAGGGTTCTAGAACTTGGGTGGAGTTAGGGACGGATCATGACACAAAAGGAAAAGGGAAGGAGGGTTTGAAACTTATAAGGGAAAACTAGGGGGTGGCTTAGCCTTATAGGGTGGTGCTGCATTGCTCCACCGGCCAGCCAGTGAGGTTTTAGGAGTACATGAACCAATCAGGGGGCTGTAACTGGGGTTCCCAGAACCAATCAGAACAGTCGGACATACAGAAGTAATAGAATGGTATTAATTACCTATCTGATACATCTTTTATCCTAACTATAACACTCAAACAGTAGAAAAACTTGCAACAACAGCAGCTCTATGGCAAAGGGTATATAGCAGGTGGTTGTGGCAGTCTCTAGTTAGCACCAGACAGCTTCATCCATTGGTAAAAATTGTCCTCTTGGCAGTCCCTGACAGGTGTCTCTCCCAACAGTTCCTTTTGTTCCTCTCACTTCAAGAACCCAGTTTTTTAATCTGCTGTGGGATTTTAAGATTTTTCAATTTATGAATAGACTGCAGCTTGTTAACATCAAGCTTATAATAGCTTTTTAAAGGGAATGATGTAATGGTAAAAAATTAAGACTGAAGAAATACCAGCTGACAGTTCTAATGCAAATGAATGACACTGATCTCTCAAAAAATCCCAGAAATTAAAATTCAAATCTTCCTGTTAAATACTGTCATGAGCAAAAAGGAACCTATCATATATACATGGAGTTGATGTTTATTGTTAGACCAAATAATGCTTTAACACTTTAATAACATATATGAATTATTTTTATTTATTAGCCATCTTCTCTATTTGTCCAGAGAAGCTTCATTAGAAGGGCTTTAAATAAATTAAAATAAAATGCACTTTCAAAATTCAAAACCCAAGAGAAATTATTTATTCTCTTCCATTGTCATTGTGTTTTTTCCTTAAATGTCTATCCAAAAAACTGTGCAATGGAGTTAGGGTGAAGTAGAAAATAATCGCTGAAATCATGGGCATGGCCCTCTCCATCAGCCTTCCCTGAGCCCCATTCAAGACTTTGGGGTGGCATTTCTTTTTCCATGGCCTCTTGTCAGCTCATTGAGAGGCTCTGTGTAGGAGGTGCAGGTATCCCCTCCACTGTGACACAAAGGGCTTCTATTCCCTCATCCTTTGTCTATCTAGCCATTGGCCCCAGCCAGTGAGGGGCACTCCTCAAGACAGCTGCCATTGTGAGGCAACAAGAGAACAGGAGAAGGGGAATCTGCTCCCATCATCTCTGACTGGCTTGGAGTCAGCTCCAGCTGACTCCAGCTGACTCCAACTGGCTACTACCAGCCCTGACCCCGAAGAAGACCCACCCTGCACTGCCTCTGTGGGCTACATCAGGCCCATGGTGCATTTCATTATTTGCTGCATTTTCTTTTGTGTGATATATTAATATATCTCCTCTCCAAATATGAACACACTCATAAAGAGCTCAACCACTTCATGACTACCCTCATTCATCCTGTGTTTTACCCATCTGGTTGTCCTCCCACCCACACTATTGTATTCCAACCAGGGTGCAGGAATGGGAAATTGCTGTAGTTGAAGTCAGTGACCTTCATTCTGCGCCCTCCTCTTCCCGACAGACACCGTTATTTTACCACAAAGGACAATCCAATTGTCTAGGTCTAGTTTACTGTTTATCTTTGGATTATTCCCAGAGTCTTATCATTCAAGTACCCAGAAATATGCACCAAGGGCAATCACGCAAAATTTTTCCCAGGGACTGAATTCAGCCTATAAGCAGTACCTCAGACCTCAGTGACTACAGGGGAAGCCATTGAAAGGAGATAGCCAGGGTCTTCACAGATCTTCTTGGTGGGAGGAAAAGGGTGTAAGTTGGAACAGGAGAGGTCCTGACTGGAAATGAGACTCTTGAAGGCAATCATGATGCCAACAGAGGTAGGTTTCATCCTTGGGGTTTAAAAGAATCAACTGGAAAAATACCCAGACATCCTGTTGTGACCTCAGAGTTTACCCCATTCTGAGTAGGAGTTTGGACTAGAGACTTCTCAAGGTTTCTTCCAATCTGAATTTTCTTGAGATCATATGATCTTAATTACCCTTTTTTCAAATATAGTCCCTTTCAATTATTTCAGGGAAAACATACATTATAAACAAGCAGAAAATAAACAGCTACATCAAAAAGATTTTAAACATCTTCTTGAAAATGCCTTTTGCCTTCCATTCACAGGAAAAAATGGTTGCCATTCCTATAATAACTTGAAAACCTACCCTATGGAAATCCTAAAGTTTGTTTTAGTACAAGATTTTTGTTTGTTTACTTGTTTCTTCTGCATTAGCATGATGTGATAGTTTAATAATGTATTTTCAAAGTATTTATTTTTAGATAGAAATAAATAAACACAATAGATAGTATGAAAATGCATTACCGATACGTTTGTTAAAATTAAAATTTTGAACTAGATCAGATCAGATTTACTCTGGCTAAAGTTCAGGAATAATTAAAGTGAAAACAATGGTCTAAAGTGCAGCCCTACAAGACATCCCACACAGTTCCAAGTAATTCCTTCCTTCCTTCCTTCCTTCCTTCCTTCCTTCCTTCCTTCCTTCTTCCTATTCTTTTGTTAAAGATCACATTGTGTTTTCTAAATTAAAACCTCTGTCCTTAATTATCATCATAGTGATGTAGCTTTTGACTAGCAGACTTAAAAGGTTGATAATATCTTCACTGGGAGTATGATTTATTGAAAATTAGAGATACGTCTTTCTGAATTTAAAGAATACTGTTAAAGAAAATTTGCAATTAACTCTCAAATGCAGAATTTCCATAATCTGAAACATCTTCAGAAAATGACCCTTAGAAAATTATCTAATAACCAATTTCTTTTCACAGACTCTTGAGGAAATTAGAACCTAAAGACTACAGATGTTATTTACTCGTGCTAAAACAAAATATGTTCTTATCAGTGTTTGTGCTTTTCACTGATTAAGACATATGAAAGACAAATCCTGATTGCCAGATCAGGTAATATGGATTTGTAACTTCCATTAATGAATGGAAACCCAAGAGATAGTGTGAGAAAAAGTGATCTTCAATAGGAAACTGGTACAATGTAAATATTGTTGTTGTTTTGGGATTTGGGTGGGTTTGGTTTTTTTTTTGGTTGTTTTTTGGGGCGTTTTTGTTTGTTTGGGGTTTTTCTGGGTTTTTTTTTGTGTTTTTGTTTGTTGTGTGTTGTTTTTTTGTTTTGTTTTGTTTTGTTTTTTAAACTAGGTTAAAATCTGTCATGAGTATCACTCTACTTAGCAGGGTGGCTGGTCAGGGTCTGGGTGAATTTTCATTGTCAGTTCCAACCTTATTTTGTAGGATACTATTTACAAATATTTCTACTTTTACAATAATTATATTTTTTTTCCTGATCTTATTCAGAAGATGACTATATATCTGATTTTCTGTACAAATACGTTCAGATCTCTCTGTTATCATCCTCACTTTAAACTTTGGCAAACTCTTATCTCTTAAAGTCTTCCAGAAAATCAAAATACCCAGTACTGTGACTATCCTAATAACATTCTTGTTTCCTTACTGCTGTTTGAATGAGCTGTTGTGAGCACAGGTTAATGGAAAACATGTTCTTTCCAATGCTTTGTACAATCACAATGATACTTTCCAGTGCCTCTCACAGAACTTGAATGTGATTGACATTAATAATATGTTTGTCTGAGTCACTGTCTTACTACAATGGGACTCGTGTATTGTGGGCTCCATTTAGAGAGCACAATGGCATATCTGAGGTGGGTGCTGATAGACTTTTCTGGGGTCTAAGTCAAAGAAAATAATAAAAAGATTGTAAGCCAGAATTCAGTTCCTTCTCATCACGTGGTGCAATCAGGTAATTCTTTACTTCTTTTACTTTCTCCTGATAAACAACAAACAGAAAAAGAATGTAATCATCTCTGATGCAGTCTACATTTTCTCTCATTCTAACTATCTAAAAGTTAGATTGTCTATTTGCCTTTGTCCCGTCTCTAGTCAATAAAGGAAGTATAATAAAATTAACTAAAAAATACATGTTTAATAGTTGTGATAAACCTGTCTCCACCATGAATATAGACAAAAAGCAAACTACTTACTGATAAAACTTTCAACAGTTTTAGATATCTATATATAAACTGTGTGGGAAATCTGTGGTACCTACTTTTGGTAATATGGTTTGAGTAGAAACAACTGATATGATAGAAAATAAATGCAGATAGTATGTGGGAATAGAATAACCAAAACTACATCTTCTGAAAGGCTTGTTCACCAAAATGTAATAATATTATAAAGAAGATAGCATAAGAATAAAACAACCATCAGCAGAATTGAAGAGCAATGCAGAGATTACTCAGAGACTTTTTAAAAAAGGATGTTTTAGAGAGGTTTAGAGACTTAGACTGATCAGCCACTGCTCTCTTAGAGGTTCTCTCCCAACTGGCAGTGCCCTTAGGGCACCTGGAACCTTGCCCAGTTTGATCAGCACAGCTGCTACCTAGCAGCAAGTTGGCACAGGTAGTCTGCAGGGACCCTACTTTGGGATGTAGGCATGTAAAACATTTAAAGATCAGAATTGCCTTAAACACTGTCAAAGCCACAGAAGGAGCTAGCTCTAATAAAAGCCACCACAGCAGGAACTTGAGATAAGCACAGAGGGGAGGAATTTGCAACACACTAATTCCAGGTCTAATGAGGCAGACCTGGGTAGCATCCTGGTTAATGCGTTTGGGCAAAAATTCCCACCGTGGCAGACTGTGAGAAAGGAAGAAACTGCTTATATGTGTGCCATCCCAAACTATGGGAACGGCATATATGCCCTGTGAATACCTGAAACTTGGACTGTATAAAGATGATACCCCGGATGTATGACTCGAGGACCTTCACCACTGAGAAGACAAGAAGAAGGACCAACAGGATGTTGCTGAATGCAGAGTGTGTTGAAATCTTGCTACTTAATCTGTCTCTCACACTCTTTCTCTCCATTGTCATATTTCATCCTGTCTCTCTCTACTTGTCATTTACTGTTAAATAAAATCTATACTATTGACTCTGGCACGTGGTCTCATTTACACCTTAATTTGGGCAGAGGCATCTCAATGAACCAGATAAGCAGATAGTTACAAAAAGACCTCTGAGATCATCAAGTCCCAGCTTCTACCTAACACTACCTTATCAACTAGACCATGACAGTAAGTGCCATATCCAGTCTCCTTTTAAACACCTCCAGGAATTGTGACTCCCCACCTTTCTGGGCAGCCCTCTATTATCCAATCACTTCTATGTAAAGAACTTCTTCCTAATATCCAATCTAAATCTCCCTTAGTGCAGTTTAAGATTATGTGCTCATTGCCTAGGAGAAAAGACCAATCCCCATCCAGCTATAACTCCCTTTCAGGTTGTTGTAGAGACTGAGAAGGTCTCTCCTGAGCCTCCTCTTCTTTAGGCTAAACAACCCCAGATCCCTCAGCTGCTCCTCATAGGACTTGCGCTCCAGTCCCTTCACCAGCCTTGTTGCCCTTATTTGAACACACTTCAGCACCTCAACATCCTTCCCAAATTGAGGGGCCTGGAACTGGACACAGCACTTGACATACAGCCTCATTACTGCTGAGTACAGGGAAAGAATTGCTTCCCTAGTCCTGTTGACCACACTATTCCTGACACAGGCCAGCCTACCACTGGCCTTCTTGGCCACCTGGGCACACTGCTGGATAATGTCCACCTTCCTGTCAACCAGTCCCCCCAGGTCCCTCTCTACCTGGTCACTCTCCAGCCACTCTGCCTCCAGTCTGTAGTGCTGCAGAGGGTTGTTGTGGCCAAAGTGCAGGATCCAGCACTTGACCTTGTTGAACTTCATGCCACTGGATTCAGCCTGTCTATCCAGCCTGTCCAAGTCCCTCCTACTGTCCCTGTATCTCTTAATGATCAGATCTTAACAAGGCACACCTCCTGGTGTGCTTCCTCACTTGTGGGTGCATAAGCAGAATTTCAGGAGCGGCAAGGGGATGCGAAAAACTGGGTCAGCATGTCTCCAGCAGGAGGAGTGTGCACCTAAGGGAGATCTCTAAGCTGTGGAGGAGGATGAGCTTGTAGCTGTGAGCCTGTGCATGTTGTCAGGTCATTAGAACTTTTGGATGTTAGTTATGGAGGGGAGTGTCAAGATCCTGAAGTCACTAGTTGGCTTTCTCTAAGATCTCCTAAATTCTGCCCTTTCCTGTGACTGGTGACCTTGACATACCCTTATCCTCAGGGCAGGTGCTGGGAGAGGTTTTGTCATCTAACCTAGGGAGTCTCACTTGGTCCTATCTTGCTTTCCCTTACAGAGCAGCTCCTTTTTTCCTGTTCCCTGACAGGTAGGTGGTATTTGTAGGTAGTTACTAATATTCAGTAAGTGTCTAGTACATGATTTAGCTGTTTTATTGGTTATATTGATCCTGAATGTGTAGTTCACAGATTGTTGTTAATTATGTCACTAATCAATAAACCACTCTGATCTGATTTGATATAAACCACAAGAGGAGAGTAGTTTTTTCCTGCAGTAGTATGGGAAGTGAAAGTCAAACTAAGCACATGGTTTTTCAGTCTGTACTATTGAATTTAATCTTATTATTATTATTATTTGCCCCAAGGTCATTCCAATTCATTTTTTGAGGGGGAGAAGAAGAGGAAAGTCCGTCCATGCAATATGTTGCAGGAACAATAATCTGCAAGTTCTGTGATTATCAAATTTTATTAGTAATGATCTTGGCTAAAAAAAAAAAAAA
>VXAU01003580.1:32737-64176 GCA_013399695.1 Formicarius rufipectus
AAAAAAAAAAAAAATCTGTCAAGAAAACAATCAAAAATGAAAGGCTTTACCAGGCATGAAATCTCATTTTAAAATGTTATGTTTCTAATGCCTCGATAGCTCTTTCTGGCTTAGTTCCTCTATTCTGAAATCTTCTTTGTTCCACTTTATTAAAAGGTGAAAAAGCACTACCAGAGCTTTGTGATTTAAGAGTTATGTCTTATCAACAGGGAACAGAAGGAATATTTGGAACCTGCTAGTACCATTCTTCAGAAATTTGCTGTGTTCCTCTCAATAATGGTATATATATTTTTTATTTTTATTTTTTTTCCCATCACAGTCTCACAATAAATTTTGAAATGTTTTGAATTTTAGGTCTTTTTGAAAATGCGACATAATAAATCTATATGAATTTTGAAGAAGAAGGAATCTAACTTTAGTTCCTCATCTGTGTTTTTCAGGTTAAAACCTTGTAGCTAATGGTGATCTTTTTATGGAACTTAAAATTCTGACTAATTTTTTTCTACATGTGTTTCTGACATGAAATTCTCTTAAGCATTTGCAGAGATACATAGAATTATGAAGACTTTTGGTATTATTCTAGGAACCAATTCCCTTTGCACTGAGCTATGTCTTCCTGGTATACATGAAGTTTTAATTATACTGGTAAATAAGAATAAAGACAAACAATTTTACATGTAATAATATTCACACTAAAATTTACTAGCATGCAAAACAACATGTCAAGGTGATGTTAATATTAACATAAAATACTGACATTTTGAAAACCTTAGTGAAGGGAAATCCCAAACTTTTAATAACAGACTTTACACAAGATAGCTTTTGATCAATGGAAATGTATTGGTAAGTAGATGTGTCATTTTATCCAGTGTCTTTTTTCAGTATAATGAACATACTTTGATAGAAATTCAGTATTGACAAAAGATTGCAAATAAATGAGTATCCAAATATCTTCAGGTTCATCATTAACTGGTATGATGAGAATGATGCTTAGTCTTATCAGGTTCTGAGAAGGGAGGGTTGATAATTAAATGCACAGATATTATTCAGAAGTGGACTTTTAACACACGTTGGTTTCCAATTGTAGACTAATTGGATAAAGTCAGAAAGGCAAAACAAAACAACAACAACAAACAAAAGGGTTAAAAAGACAAATTTGGAATAAACAAGCTGAAGTAACTCAAATATCATTTCAAGACCTGAACAAGACCACCAAAGTGAAAGGAGAGATCAAAAGGGAAACAAGGAAGGTACTCAGAAGCCAGTAGAGTAAGAGGGAGAAGAGAGGAAAGATGATTTTGTGGGGCCTGGGGAATGAGTATGTCAGTGCTTAAGTAAGTCACTGGAAAAAAACCCAAACATCAATGCACAGTATTGGAAGGGTCAGAACCAGTGATCCAATCCCCTTCTCCAGTGGCTCTTCAGTAGATTTATGATTCCTCATTTCTGCATTTTTTCTGGACTCATATTTTATTGTTATTTTTGATGCATCATGTTAAGTTGAAATTAAAACACTTGAGTGTGACTTTGTCCTAGATTACTTTCAATCCAAAATTCAGGAAGTAAAGTACTTTAAAGTACATTGCATCAAAGTATCATCCCCAAAGTAGCCTATTAAAAAATTCTCATCAGTTAATAAGTCTCTTAAGTACATCACTTATGGAATCCTTTGTATTTAAACTCAGGTAAATCACTGTAATACAGAATTTATTAATTCTGGTAAAATTCTCAAAATAGCAGTTAATCACGTTTATGCAGAATACACATATGCATAAACTATATCTCCATTTTATCATATTCCCAATTTCATGTACTTAATTTAGGAGAACATTGACATCACGGTCATATCTTCACTTCTATAAATCAGAAATATTTGATGTTATCTCAAGTGAAAACATTAGGAAATTTAGTTTACACATTTAAGCTAATCAATATTAATTATTCTATACAGGTGTGGGGGTTTTGCTATTACAATTGAAAAATATCTTTCTTTTTTAAACTTTCTTGTATTTCATTTTAACTGATTTTCTTATGAACAGCTAATAGATATCTTAGATATATTCCTGAACAAAGAATGTATTTCACTTTCTATGAGTACTCAGACTTCCAAATGATTTTTCGTGAGAGAGATCCTATCAGAATTGGTTTACTGTCATAAACGGAGTCACAAAAACAGAGAAAATTTTCTTTTACATTGATTATTGTGAAATAATCCAGTCTCTTGCCACACTATGATTTGAGTGAAACAGACAAACTTTGAAGGCAAAACCTGGATTTCTGAGAAGCGCTAACTGGGATTTCAGATTCTGATTTCAAGGAGAAATCTAAGTTTTGCATTAATCCAATTACACTAAATAGCAGACAGAAACATCCATATGAAACAGATTTTGAATACAAATGGTGGTATGTGGGGATGTATGGAATACTTCCTTGAAAAGCTCACACCTTATCTGAGCTAAGACAATTGTGTAGATTAATACTCCATTTAGAGATCATCCAAAATAAAATTTTCAGAATGGCTATGGATTTTAAAATACTTTTTACAGGTTCAGCAGGAATTAAATTCTCTGCACAATTATTTAACCACTATAGAGGGATCAGAACATCATGTTATTTCCTTCAAAACTTTCATAAATTTTAGAGAAAGAAATAATATTCATATTTAGGCACTGGAAAACAGAAACCAACAAAATATGATATCTTCATAGTTATATATTGAGATTAATTTGTTTGTTGCATAATAATAGCCTTGTTCTTTATTTAAAATAGGTTCAGTACAGGTTTAGTACATATTTTAAGTCTCTAAATGTTTAAATGTTTAAATGTTTAGCTGTTACCACAGTAGTAATTGTCAAAATTTGTAAAGCTTTAGAAAGTTTTTTGTTTGTTTGTGGTTTTTTGTTTTGTTTTGTTTTGGTTGGTTTGGTTTGATTTTAGTTTTAGTTTTGTTTTTGTTTTTTACATTGGACTATTGCACAAATTCAGGTCCAAGACACAAATTTTTCATTAGAGATTCCTTGAGGATTTAAATGAACATCATTATCCTAATGTCAGTCATAAAATATAGTGACAAGACACAAACCCAAAATCATTCACAAAGATGCATTACTCAGATATGAATACCTAAAATCTGGTTTAATAATGTATCATAATTGTTTCCTGTAGTTCCTGGGTGCATTAAAATACTTCTTGTTTCAAGTCTTTTGTGGTTTTGCATAACAGATTTCTGGTCAAATATTATGGTCGATCTTCACTATAGGGTATTTTCAAGATAAGGGGTTTTTTTTTGTTTGTTTGTTTGTTTGTGGGTTTTTTTTTGTTTTGTTTTTTGTTTTTTTCCTTCCTGTAATAAACTGCCAGAGCCAATATGCAGTTTAAGGATTTTATTAATGAGCACAAGCAGTGTGTGTCAACCTTGGGAGTCTCCACTCCACCAACGGCTCTCAACTTGATGGTATCTTCTCATAGATTTTATACAGCTCTCTTTTCTGTGTTTCGCAACTGGTGGGCGTACTCTGCGCTTGCGTCTGGGTGTTGCTCGGTGGTTTTTTTCTGCCTCCTGGTGGTCGTCGAGATGAAGGCTCATGGTCTTCCTCAGATATCTGCCTTTCTGCTCATGTGTTATTACACAAGGCATAAGATATATTGCATACATTGCTAGCATGGTTACTCAAGGCTTAAGATAAATTGCTGGCAACACAAAAAGGCAATTCTTACAAGTACAGAAAGTTTGTTCTGGTTTCACCGTCCAGATGTCTGCTGTTTCTTGCTCCATAAATCACAATACACAGATTCATCAACAAAATTTTCCATTGTCTACTAGTCATACTTTTTAATTATTCTTTCTTTTTGTTTTTTTGTTTGTTTTTTTTTTTTCCCTAGAACTGTCCTATAATATTTGTTGTAAAATAGAAGGAAGTTAGAGTAGCTTTTAGAATTTTTAAATTAAATTATAAAAAATGACAATCACTTTATTTTCACTTTAAATGAAAACAGCCAACAGTGTTAAAGAAATGGCTGACAAAAGCAAGAGCAGTTTCAAGATGAAGAAATGAAAAATAATGATATATACACCTACCAGAGGATGACTATGCAGAATTACAACTGCTTGAAATCTTTTGGGAAAGTTGTGTAATCCTAAGGGAATTTCTTACAACTCTTGGTTGCTTCATTTTATTTTTTGTTTGTTTGATTGTCTAGTTTTAGTTTTTTGTTTTGGAAGTTTGTTGGTTTGGTTTCCTTGGGTTTTTTTCCCCCTCTTTTATTTTTGTTTTTGCTTTTGTTTTTCTTTTGGTTGGTTGGTTGCTTTTTAACTCCACATTGAAATTTCTTCCTTCATTCATCTATTGTGGAAATGTACTAGATCTTATTAGTAAAATGTAGCAAAAGCATGGCAAATTAAAATAATATTTATAATTTTTATTAACTATAGAATAGGGGTTTTTATTTAAATGCTTAACATAATGTGTGTAGTCACTTTGATCAATTTGATCACTACATAGTATGAGTAAAAAAAGAAGGACAAATTGCATGTTAAAGGCACAAGAACTTACTTTCAATGTTATAAATTAAACTTGTAATATTTAAGGTATTCCTATCATTCCTATCCAGATGCATTTAAATCAAGTAATAAACAGTGGTATTTGTCACACTCATGTACACACACAAATATATATGTAAATTATTTCTGCATCCTTTCACTCTTATTCTTTGCAAATATATTTTCTTTTCCTTTAAAGTTATGAAATATTCAGTTAATCAAATCCATATCATCTAAATTGTTAATCTTAGGGGTGGATAGAAAGTAAAATAAATTAGTGATATTTTTTACATGTGAAAATTTGTCTTCACAGGTGATTTGGTGAGGAATTCAGACTGGATCTAAATTTTTCAGCACTGTCCTAAAAGCTCAAATCATTTTCCTACCATAAAATATCTCACTAAATGTAAGTATGTAATTGAAAAGTCTTTTTGTTTTTTTTTTTTTTCTTTTTTTTTTTCCTTCTCAGTGTATTCTCTAAGCTACATAGCTGCTAAAAGTTATAGTAATCTTATAATTATTCCAGAGAAGAAAATTTCAGATCCACACTTAACATGTAAAAGTTCAAAACACTAAAATACTTTAAAAAGTAAAGCATTTTTGCTTGTTTCTATCACTAGCTAATGCGGTTTTAAGATATAAGGCATATGGCCATAATACATTCTTTGAGGACTGTTATGGAACGTTGCACTCAGAAAAATCAGAATACTGTCTTTAACAAATCAATTACTGAGTAAGTTGCTTTAAGTTCTTCTTGACCAAGATATAATTCAATTTCTACAAATAACAAGAATAATCCTCAAGTCTGAGGTTACAAGGTTTGATTAAAATTTGGTTACTGAAGAGAGTTGCAAAAATAGAGTAATAAACTTCTAAGCCCAGATAGGCACTTTTATAAAGAAATATTTGTGTTTTCAGGTTTGTGACACAGTCAAGGTTTAATGTTATTTTTCAGCATACGCTCTTTTTTTGAAGAAATAATGTTGTATACCTCAGATAGAGGGTTAGATAGAGCATGAAGAGTTTTAAAAAGAGCAATGGCTGAGCTTCTAAACATAGAATATTTTAACGGATGTTAATGCTTCTAAACTAATTAATATTCTAAATGAATTAATATTATTGAGTTGCTCATATTAAAGCTGAAATTTAAATGAATATAAATTCATAATAGATGAATCTTGCATCATATTTAATATGAACAGAAGAGTCTGTAATCCCCATTGAGTACCTTTATTTAAATGAAAGTTAAGTGTTTGACATGTTGATGTGTTGCATGCTTTAGTATTGGTGCATGTATCTATCAATGCTGCCTTGCATTTACTTCCTTTTTGTTATAGTTTTTATTGTATGAACTTAGTGTTTTGAAAGGAACTTCAGAACAGCTACATTACTAACAAGTTTGGATTTTTTTTTTCCTTTTTTTTCTTTTTGTTGAAACACACACCCACAGAAAGAGCCCAAACCCTCTTAGGAAGGAATGTACTAATAAAATAGTTCACCTGTTAGCAAAATCAACAGAGCCAAGTTACCTACTAATTACATCCACAAGTGAAATCCTAAAGCGAATAGAGTTTACATACACTATACCGTTTAGAAAACTGCTTTCTAGCCTTCCTTTTCTGCTGGTTGAATTTGGGTGTTTTCTTGTCAGGCTTTTTGTTTGCTTGTTTTCAGCATAAAGTTCAATTCGTTTTGTTTACTTTTATTAGCTGAAATTAGCTGAAATAACTTTTTGCTACTGGATATTTATTCTATTTGTATCCTTATGGATAAATCCACCCACAGATCCAATCTCATTAAGTCATAAAAGTGATTATAGCTGTTCATATACTAAATACTTCATCATTATTTATCAAGGTTATTTATTTGCATTTGTTTAATTGTGTCAACTGTTTATGTTACTGCCTCTTATTATCCTGATATTTATAATTTAAAGTTTGTTTCTATTCAGATTTTGGTCAAAAGACTCTATGAGCATCTCATTCCACCCCTTTCTTATATTTATACTTACTTATGACTGTGCTTCACCTAAGTATAATGAATTACTGTTACCAAAGAAAATCAAATGTGCTAATAACTTCAGTGTTGAAACCGTCATGTCTTTCTCATTTTGTTTCATAAATGGAGAAACGACACCTGTGACTATACCTATTCTGTATATCTACATCATGGAAATTATTTTCTTTGCAGTTGCTGAGTTTTGCTGGATATTTATGATTAAAAAAACCTGAATGAATTTACTGCCAACATAATTTGGTCATGGTTAATACTGTGGGTTTGCATTCTGGTTTTAATTAATTGAATTAGCATAACCCCATTTTTTTGCACTTCACAGCTTCTTCTTTTCACTAAATAATCCATTTTATCAGCTCTAGCATCCAATATATTTAGTCTTTGCAACAAAACAAATCATTATAACTGAAATTGATTAAAAAGTGTTTACTAACATAAATCATGCTTTCTTTCCTTCTTTTACAGTAAGGTCATTTACTGTATTTGACAGATGCTAGATACTCAGTAATACAAGGAAAGTCAGCAAACACATGTTTTCAGGCAGAAAATAAGGTAAGCAATATATCGTCTCTCATACCGTAAGAAATGCTATGCAAAGTAGAAGGCTTGAGTCTCAACCCTAATGAAAATTGGGTAAAGAAGTACGGGAAAAAGTCTCTGGAGCACCTTTAACTATAACTACTAACGAAATGATGCAAAGGTATATATTTTGTCAAAACTGAGATTCTTAGTTGGATACTGTTTAGATTTAAATTATTGCACTAAAATAGATCATCTTTTTAGGGCATTCTGTGGAAGTTTCATAGTGAATCATGCATTAAATAAGAAAAAAATAATGCAAGAGGTTTTTGTTTATCTAGTTTCTTATTTTGTTTTAAAGATCATAATAATCTATGATCTAACGCATAAAATCAGTGTGAATTACATTCTCTTCTGTGTAGAAGCTTTTCAATTAGAATGTTATTGCTCATTGCTGCAAATGCTGAAGCAATGTGAGGAACACCAGTAGCAGGATGTAAGTAGGGAAGTAGAGGCTTGTCTTAACAGGGTGAGTTCCCTAAGCATATTGGATGAGACAGTAAGAGTCAGAGCCTGAACCCAGAAGTGAGTGAGCTGCAAACAGGCTAAAGCAAACAGCTGATTACAATGAAAGACATCATGTATTACCCAGCAGGAAAGCAAGATGGTGTCTGCCTGGCAAAAACAAGGAGATTTCACTTCTCCTCATCTTCCAGCAACTGGTAGAACCAATGCAGCCACACTGAAGGAAGTCCTGTTCGAGTATCTGACCACGCAAGTTTGTAGCTGTGTGTATATATGGACACAGTGTCAGGATCTGTTTTGTTTGTTTTTTCACTGGGAAGAAAGCAGTGTCCCAAGGGATAAGGAAGGGAGAAAGAAGTTTACAGCACAGACCGCTGTAAGAGAAACCTCTCTTTATCCTCTAAGATACCCTTACAGAGTAGATATGAGGCCCTGGGTATGATAGATAAAGTGCACTGGGTAAAGAACTGGCTGGAAGGACAGAGCTCAAAGAGTAACATTGAGTGATCAGTCACTAGTGACATTCCTCAGGGTTCAATTCTGGGTACAGTTCTGTTTAAAATCTTTATCGATTGTCTGGATCCAGGAGCTGAATGTGCCATTGGCAAGGTTACTGATGATACTAAACTGGAAGTTGCTGCTGACTCTCTCAAGGGACAAAATGCCTCTTGGAGCGATGGAGAGAGATTAGAGCAATGGACAATGATCAAAAGGATGAAAATTAACAAGTTCAAATGTATCCTGCACTTAAGGTAGAGTAACGCCAGGCATAAGCCTAAATTGGGAGAGGAAGTCAGCATTGCAGACAAGTCTCTGGGGGTGATGGTTAACAGTAGGAGTCAACAGTGTGCCCTGACTGCTACGAGGCCAAACCCCATCCCGGGGTACATCAAACACAACATCGCCAAATCATCAAAAAAAGAGATTATCTTGTATTCAGCAGTCATGCAGCCTCTTCTCAAGTATTGTATACCATTTGGGGCATTACTATTTAAGAAGAATATTAAGGTCCTTAAATGTGTCCGGAGTAGGACAACAAAACTGATGAAGGGTTGGAAAGGAATTTCCTATGAGGAGTGACTGAGAACTTTGGGCTTGTCTTGTTTGGAGAAAAGGAGGCTGGAGGTGACCTCATTTGTGTCTACAGCTTTCTGAGGAGAACTGCAGAGAGATTTGCTGGTCTCTTTTACCCAGGATGTGTGGGAATGGTTCAGAGATGCACTGGGGAGGTTCAAACTTGACATTAAGAAGCTTTTCTTCACTGAGAGGATTACCAGACACTGTAACACTTTTACTAGAGAAGTATTCGATGCCTCAAGCTTGTCAGTGTTTAAGAGCCATTTGGACAATGCACCCAACAACATTTTGACTTACATTCAACACTGAAGTGGTCCAACTGAAATGTTCTATTCTGATATGAATTGATCCATTAGGGGAAATAGAGAAGATATCAATGGAGAAAAAACAGGGAATACTTGTACCCTTTCTGGAAAGGCTGAAGCAGAATATTTATACAAATTGTGTTCTCTAAAAAAAAAAAAAAAAAGTTCATACAAATTAAACAAATTTTAAAATTTTAATTCAGACTGGAATTATATTTGTTCTAAGCACTTTCACATCACAGAAATTTATTTTTTATTACTATCATGTGTCATTCTGTATCTGTTTCAACAGCAGTCCATGACATTCAACAGGTGAAGGTTCAGAATTGTTTTTTTATGGAAATGGTAAAGCAACTCTGAGATTTTTAGTCTGTTGCACATCCCCCCTTAAAAGACAAAAATGGTTCTTCATAGCAACATAACAAGACTAAAACTGTGACAAGTAATTCAGTTTGCCTTATTGTTGTTTAACCATGGAGGGGGTTTGACTGGTGTTATTTCTGCTATCTGACAAGAGTATGAAAATTAATGTTCTGAAATGTATTGTGTATTTAACTACAAGTTATATGAAAGGGAAATAAATGCATATGCAAATGAAGAACACATCAAGCTAGATATGTCTCAAGGCTCTGCCAGATTCCAGAGTGGTTGCAACCACAACAAGAGACAACAAACAAAAAAACAATTGTTGAGAGCTGACCAAAAAAAACCTCACAAACAATTCAGAATCTGTCAGCCAGGGAGGTACAGTCAGTATAACTGCTAAGCTTCAGTTGCCCATCACATCAAAGAATCCCCCAGGCTCAGTGATCAACACTGATGTACATTTCTCTGTTCACTGGGTTAATGGAGACAAGATGGTGATGTGTGTTTTTCATCTTTGCTGGCAAGTTAACTACTATGAGGCAATAGAATACAACTGTACTCTCAGGCACATAGTGTGACTCTTGGGGATGGTCCTGTGCAGGGCCAGGAATTGGACTCAATGATGCTGGCTGGTCATTTCCAACTCAACTTATTCCGTGATTCTGTCTATGTAGTCAAATTGTTAGTATGGTTCCTGGGATAAACTATATTAGTCCTGGAGAATTTACTGTCTTCAATAATTCTCGGGTACAGTCTAAGCAGATAGCAGGGAGCAGAAGCAAAAATCCTGACTACAACTGTTCTGTCCCAAAGGATAGTACATTTAACTGCACAGTTTTGGCTACGTCTTACCATTTGACACCTGAGTCAGAGGAATGTCTCCAGCACTGTTAACTTATTAGTACAAAATCAAATTAGAATTTCACAGGGATATTACTTGAGGTGAGCATGAATAAAATCTACTCATAGAAACTAGTAAAGAGTAATAAAAGAAACAAAGTACCTTACGATGTGCTACGTAATCCTTTGAAGAGCTGAAATAAAGCCTTTTTTTTTTAATTTGTACTTTCTGTTTTTCCATGTTACTGTATTTTAGTAATATGGAGTTAAAACATTGTTGAAGCATCAGCTTTATAGTAATTATGTCTCTGTTCTTAACCTTGTTAAGAAAGTTACATTCATTTAAGGGAATCAATGTTTACTGCTTCTTTATATTTTGCAACACTATTTTGACCTCTTTGAACCAGCGAATAAAACTAGAACTGCTTTTAGTTGGCTCCTGCTGGTATTACAGTTATGATATGCCTCCAGAGTTAGTAGCCTACCTATCACTGGAGTTAGCATTTTCAAGGACAAAAAAAGAAGCTCTTTGTTTGTTTTTCTTTTGCTTTCTCTCTCTCTTTTTTTTTTTTTTTTTTTTTCTCCCAGGATGTGATTTCTAATTCAGTCCTTTATTCCTATGTGCAGCCAACATGATGGGTAGATCAGCTCCTGAGAGTAGGAGATAATACAATCTGAGGAGTGCTATGGACAGAAACACAGAAGAGTGGAAAAGAGGCTGACAGAGTTGCCAAGAGAAAGAGTGTTTATATTTGCAAAGCTAGGAATGACAGAGGTACAAATACGATTCAAGAAGGATGTGGCTGTATGCTATTTCAAGATTTTGTATTCTTACGCCTACATGTTATGGGAATTAGTACTAATAAAGATCTAAATAAACATTAGTATTTTTACAATAGTTTCCACAACATGTGATGCTTATTAACCACTTTTAATTAAAAATCAGACTTGTTTCTACAGTGCAAAATAATTTTGTCTGATATTGTATTTTATTTGTCCTACTTCCTGTGCCATTTTTCCTTCCTACTACTTATATTTTACTGTGTGTCTTATAGCCCAAAATCCAATTCCAAATCAGAGTTCAAATAAAATTTTGCTAAGTATTTTATGTATTAGGCTATAAGGTTACTTCATAATTTTTTTATATAAGTGGAAATGTTGATATAATGATAAATACCACAATTTTTAAAACATTTTTCCATGTTATGTTGTATGTTTTCTGGGAGTTGAATTTTGTTTCACTTCACAACTTTTATGGAAGTTATTAAATATGCTTGTATAATCCATTTTGTTTCAGGAGCAAAAGTCTTCTCTTCCAGGGTATGAAATAAGTTCTATTTTATTTCCTCAGCTAGAGTCCTAAGTGTGTTTCCTGGATTCCAGGCAAAATAATTAACTGAAATGAAGTTTTCTTCTTTATGGAGTGTCATACTATCTTTCTAACTGCAGCTGATAATGTTCTAAATAACAAAGGAATACTGAAGTAATGCTCAGAAAAATATTTGAAGCTTGATCCTATACTATTTTTTACTTCATAAAATTTTTATGTTTACTGTATTTCATGTTGACATTCTCTTAGCAATATTTTTGAGAAAAACTGTTTAGACAGCATCCTAGAATACTTATATATGTTTTTGATGATAGTCAGAGGGGTCAAAATTTGGAATAAGCTATAATTAATAAATTAAAAAACTGAAGTTATAGGACATCACTGGTCACCTAGGTCCAAATTATGAGCTCATTATGGTTTAGGGGATCAAAGTTTATAGATAGATAGATAGATAGATAGATAGATAGATAGATAGATAGATAGATAGATAGATAGATAGATAGATAGATAGATAGATAGATAGATAGATAGATAGATAGATAGATAGATAGATATTCTTATATTCTTAACTACATGGAAGCATTTTTTTTTTTCATGTGCATGTTCAATTTTGTTTTCTTCATAAGCCTGATATAAACATTATGATAGAGTAACACCAGTATGTTGTCTCTTGAGATGATATTTTAGGGTTATTTCTACATAAAACAAAAACTCCAAAACTCCTGAACGGGGGGATAGTATGGTGCTGCCTGCCTTTGTCATTCCTCCACAACTCAAAAAGTAGTATGAAAAGAAGAGTGAGATACAGAATTGCTGAAGATGGCAGAGCTACAGAAGCCACAGACAATTACGGCTTTGTTGCTTACATTAAGAAATTCACATTGCAATATGACAGGGTCTTTTTCAGAAAAGATCTATAGTTTTATTTAAAAGAGCTTTATAACTCTAGTACAGTTTCCTTTCTTTCCCACTTGTGGCCCATATGTTACATGTTCATGTCAGAGTAGTTAAATGGTGAGGAGAGGGCAGAGTTACAAAGGCAAGGCATGATTTTGAAAAGGATTGTATGATCAGTCTATATAAAAACAGCAGAGTTCAAGTACGAAGCAAAGGCCCTGAGACTTGACATGGAGAGGTCATTGTAGGCCTTGATGTTAGCATACCCTTGGTGCACAATAAAAGTCAAATTAGAGAGGATCTATGTTGCACTGAGAGGAAAGGAAGTCAAGGCAATTGCTATAATCTGAGTTCAAGAAGTTCACCGCTGAAGGGAAGAAGCGACACAGAAAAGAAAGTAGGACTGCAGGATTGACTTTCAGAAGCTGCTGGATATTACAGTATGATTATATTGTTAGGAAAGGAAACAGGAGAAAGGACATCAGGGCTCAAGAAGTCATGGTGTTGAAGTGGGAAGAAATGGAGTCACAGGCAGGAGCAAGGGCCAAAAGATGGAAGGAGGATCTAAGTGGAGAGGTCACATTGGATCTTGTAGATCTTTACAAGAAACTACAAAGATAATATAGATAAAAGGAAGAACCAATTCTTTTATATGACATAAAAATAATGGTCCCACCTCCTCGTTTGGGCTGCATGCTAGCAAAGATTAAACATCAAAAAGAATGGCATTTGAGTCATACTCAGCTAATAGCCAAGCTCTGTAAATGAGGTAACTTAATAAAATTAAGCTAAATCTTGTGGGAAAAAAAATTATATTCACCTATAATTGAACAAAGCAGCCTATCGTTTCTGTAGTATTTCAGGGCATCCATTTGTGTTGGGAGAATGAAGTGGAGAAAAGGAACAACAAAGAAGAAAAAGACCATAAAATTTCCATCCTAAAAGAAGAAAATGTCATGATATTACGAATGTTTTCATGAGATAAATGTAGATGAATTTTCAAGTGTTCCTACATTTATATAAAAACTCACTTCTCCCAACAAATAATAAATTTCACTGATTCCTGTCAGAAGGTAATACAAATAGGAAAACTTAATGGTTGTAGCCAACTCATATACTAAATTAACTATAGTGCAAATATTGATTCCAAAGAGTATTAGCTGGACAAATAGTCCCAAAAAATTCTAGACATTCAAGTACTGGTTCTTTTTCATTCAAAATAGAATAGCTCTTTTCATGCTAAATAGTGTGATCAAACCTTGGAGTTTGAGAAGTACACAAAAGGCTCACAGAATTTAAAATAATGCATACTCAACTCTGGTGCAAATCTATATTATGGGAATTTTGTAAGAAATTATATTTCTTTTTCGTCCAGTGTGTATATTTATAATGATAATGAATTTCATGATGCACATCAGAAAGTATTTTTTGGAAGTCTTTACTGTTTTCTACTCCCCTCAAGTTCTGTTTGTTGTGAACTCCAACATTTTTGTAAATTATTTGACAGAAATAAATTCCCCAGAAGATATTAAACTGTTTCATAAAAATCTGAAAGTTTTACATTAAATGGAAAAGTGGGAGAAATTAAATTTAAATAATACAGAATCAGATTAAATCATACTTTATCAGATAACAGTGTAGATATTTGCATCTGCAGTGATTGAATGTAGCATGAGAACACTTGTGTTGCCTATTTGATTTCCCTAGCCTATGGAGATTTTGCTGCAGCTGCTATATAATGATCTCAATTTACACAATAGATAAATAACTACTTTTCGTATTCGCTCACAGAAGCAGCAATACTACTCCTCATAATAACTTCCCATGTACTGTGCCTATGGCACAGAATGATTGAATGCTGCATTTTACAATACTGAAGATGACAAACCACTGTTGTGTAGAAAGTGCTATTTAAATAAAACATTGTGTAAAGAATGGTGCTAGTACATAATCATATGCATCCATCAAAAGAAGAACAAAATGCAATTTTTTTTTGTATTAATTGTGAAGTTATATATCCATCATCTCAATTTTTAAAGTAAATATAGTTTAATTGTTATTGTCAGACTCGTCCTCCGTACCTTTCTTTCCAGTGCATCTTGAGGGCAGGAGTAGATAGACTGGAGAGCAGAGCTAGGATCCAAACCTAAGGGTACCAAAGCTCTGTTGGAGAACTGCATGTCTTGCCACTTGAGAAAAGATCAAATTCTTCAAAAAGAGACAGTGTAAATTAATTCATATCAGATGCTCAGAGAAATCAAGAGGAATGAAGGAAAAAAACCAATCCTGCTCTCCATACTTTCTCTGAGGGAGAGCAAACTTTGAAAACATGATTGTTAAAATCCTCCGTAACTGAGCTTCCCAGGTATGATGGAAACCGAGGTCATGGGTCAAGAAATAGTATGCTTGATTATCTGTTACGTAACTCAAATGAGAAATATGCTCATACAAACTTATGGCTTCAGAAACTGAGGAAAGCAAAGTTAACTGTCAGTCTCACAAGTGCATTTTTAAAGGTTCAAACAACTCATTTGGAAGTCCTACAATTGCACTAAACAGATACTTCTGCCAACTTGCTGATTCATCTTTTAGTGGCTGACTAACAGAACATTGATGAGTCTGTGGAATAAGTCCACTTACAGGTGTTTTCAGAAATATAAGAAAGTTCTTTATGAAAGCTGACTTTTTTTTTTTTTTATTCGTTTTTTCTGAAGCATCCCAATTTTTTCTGGAAGCCAAGAGGAATAAGACTTCCAAAATTCATACTTCGTACTTTCACTATCACTGTGGCAATTGAAAAAATAAACCCCTACCACAAAAGCCATGGGCATAAGGAAATTTATGCCAAACTTTTCCTACCCCAAATGAAAATCTTTTAAATATTTTCAAGTGACAGACCACTCATTTCCAATGAAGTTGTAGGTTTTTATACAGTAGTATAAAACTATCAAAACTAGATTTTCTTCTTAATGTCTTTTAGCACTTTTTTAAGTGCTGAGAAAAAAAATACCTCCCTCATCTGCAGTTCATATGTTTAAACTACCACTCCAAAGTTGAAAAGAAAAAACTCTTCAAATCATGTTTCTTAATTTTTTTTTTCCTCCTGGTTATGCTCTATATTCTTCACTGAGCCATCTGAGGCAATCTTTCCTCAAATACAGGGCCTACATGGGACTTAATAGAATGAAAAAATTCACTGCCATGACTTCAGCTTGCAATAGGATTTAGGACTTTTTTTGACTAATATTATTCCTGAGATTACCTATAATCCAACACTTTGGCTTGGTGGAAGCATTCAAGGAGTTGCAGGTGGTCGTGGTAGACGACCCAAGATTCAGACCCATAGAGAAGAGTAGACAGTACAATGGCTCTGTAGACACTGATCTGCATACTTTTCTTCAGGTGTTTATTGTGCCAGACTCTTTTTTCAACGCTGCCTCCGTACAATCCTAAACATCCACTGGTCTGATTACGTGTCTAATGTGTCTGTTCTGGAACAGGCAGAGGTCACCAGTATTGAGGCCATTCTGGTAAGAACCCAGCTGTGCTGGACAAGGCATGTCTCCAGGATGGAGGATGACCACCTCCCTGAATTGTGGTCTGTGGTGAACTCACCACCAGCTGCCACAAGAGAGGAGCGCCGAAGAAGAGATACAAGGACTCACTGACACAACACCTCAGCCTTGGCCATATTGACCATCATCAATGGTCCACTCTGGCCTCCAATTGGGTGACGTGGAGACACACAATCTATAATGCTGCTGTCTCCTTTGAAACAGCACGCAGAATCAGCCTGAAGGAGAAAAGACAATGCAGAAAGAACTGTGCCTTGCCAGTGCCACCTACGGAAACTTTCTGCTGTGCCTTTTGCAATGAGATTTGCATATCTCTCGTTGGTCTTATCAGCCATCACCACGCTTGTAGAAAGCATGGGTAAAACCCTCCCAAATCTTCATTTGTGAAGTCTAGCCATCATGATGATGATGATACCCTGGCTCGTATCAGTAACAGTGTGGCCAGCAGGACTAGGGAAGTGTTTTTTTGACCCCTACTCAGCACTAGTGAGGCCACACCTCAAGTACTGTGTTTAGTTTTGGGCCACTCAATTCAGAAAGTGATGCCTAAAAGCATGAAATAAATGAACTGCCTAGAGTCAATTTGGTCTTTAAGCAGTAAAGGTATTTATTGCAGTGCTAGGAAGCGAGACAGTTCACACTGCACAAACTCGCTTCAAAGTTTCAGCAAGAAACGAGGCAATTTATCGAGTTGACATTCAAGATTACAGCATCTTAACATGCATATTCATGAAGTTGTGATAGTTAATTATCATATTCATAGGAAGCGGAGTTAGGGCAGAGCTTGTGGCAGAGCCTTCAAGGATCTTCTCTTGGCCCACTTTTTAGGTGGTTTGTCTGGCCTTCAGCCTCTCTTCAGTGGTCATTTTCTCCTCTTTTTCACCATGACCTCTTCACTTTTCTTTGTTCAGTGACCTAGCTAGACAAGCTTGCAAAACTCCTTGGCTCAAAGCCTTCCTAAGTTATTCAAATGTCTATGTTGCCTTGATTTATGACCACTAGGTCCTACGTACAGCACTCCCAGGTTCCATCTAAGATTTTGGTCTAGTGAACAGAACAGAACAAGTCAGATCTTAAGCAGAACAGTCATTTAACAATTTTCTAACGGGACAGGGTACTCTTATTAACACAGTAAACTCTTTTTAGGCCTTACTTTTGCTTCAAAAGGACACTGATATACTGGAGTTGGTCTAGTCATAGGTTGGACTTGATAGTCTGAGGTCTTTCCCATCCTAGTGGATTCTGTGATTCTTTTTCAAGTTACAACCACCTGGTTCCTGTTCCTGTACAAATTCTCACAAGTGTCAGGAACATATCTTCTTTCTCTTGCAGGGAGTATTCATGTATTCATTTGAAACTCAAATGAATAAAGGAATCAATTCATTAATCTTTAAGTACGATAATGAAAATTTGCCATGACTCTCTCTTCCACTTAACTACAGGTCCTGGGGAAGGAAATAGTACATTCTAATCATGGTAATATGAGTGGTAGACTGTCTAGAGATGTTGTTGTTGTTGTTGGCTGGACTTCATGAACGAAGATCTTGGGATAAGCCTGCGCAATGGATTTTTTAGGTGAGGCACAGTGTGTGAGGAACTGGCCCCACCCCCTTTACTCCTGAGGTTCATCTTGCCACGGCCGAGCACGCTCGGACGGAGACAGCGAGTTCCTCCAGGGTTCGAACCGACGTCCTCAGAGGAGGAGCCGGCTCCACAGGCGGCGACCTACACCATTCGGCCAACGCCCGCCACCCATTTCAGATTAACATTAAAGAAAAAAACCAAACAAAAACAACAGCAAACAGAAAAGCAATAATGTGAGGTTGTTGAGCAATCCTGGGAACCCACGTGGGTCAGAGCACCAGGGGAAGACCTCGCCTTATCCTCTCTGCCACCGAATGACACAAACGTGGCACTGCAGCCACGCCTGCAACACAAGCTGGGGCAGTGTCTAGAGATGTAATCTTGACAAATATGTACTGACTCCAATATTATGGGGCAGAAGCATTGTTCAAGTGATAGGCTAAAATCTTTTTATGGTGTAGAAAAGAATGTCTGTGGATTTCCTTAAATCCAGTTTGAGTATTATTCCATAATAAATTGATCATACCATACTGTTATTTTAGTCTAATAGGTGTAAAAAGGTAGATTCTCTATATTGCATAATTTCATCCAGAAAACAGCAAAAAAACCCAAACAAACAAAAAAATAGATTCAGAAATACCATTAAGAGTGGAAATTACAAAAAATCAAGAGCAAAGGAAATGCTAGAAGCATGTGATAACCTGATAGCCAATCATTTTATTTTGTCTGTGGAAAATAAAATTTAAATAATGTGGGAAAAGGAAAAGGGAAAGAAAGTAAACAAAAAGGGTTTACTTTAAATTATTAAATAAAATAATAGTCAAAGATAACAAAAAAAATCTAATTCAGTTTTGGGCTCCTTAGTATAAGAAAGTCATTGACTTGCAGAAGTATGTCCAGAGGATGGCAACAAAGCTGGTAAGGGGTGTGGAATACGGGTCCAGGACCATCATCCTTTTCACATCCCTAAATTTGTAAGACTAATTATGAAACATTTCATCTATTTTTCTTTCCCGGGGCTTATCAATTATCTAAAATCATGGATCATTCAGCATCTCTGGATTATAATGTTCAACTGTGAGACATGTATTTAACTAGAGTTTATAAAATGCCTGAATGTTGCCTTTCGCTTTCTATCTTTTCATTATGTTGTTGAATATGTGCTCATGTCCTAAATCATGATTCAATGCAGCAGTTTCTCATTTTATTTATATCATTTTTTATTTTCTTTAGCTAGATACTTATCCTATTCCTAAGAGAATCAGCCATTAAAAACAAACATAACAAAACAAAAACAAAAACAAAACCAAACAAAAACAAAAACAAAAACGTGCCCTTCCTGAAAAAATTAGTGATAACATATAGTTCTGCAGTCTTGTTTTTTTCATATCTCCCTCTACTGTTGTTGTTGGCTAGACTTCGCAAATGAAGATTTTGGGATAAGCCTGCGCAATGGATTTTTTAAGTGAGGCACAGTGTGTGAGGAACTGGCCCCACCCCCTTTACTCCTGAGGTTCATCTTGCCACGGCCGAGCACGCTCAGACGGTGACAGCGAGTTACTTGGGATTCGAACCGGCATCCTCAGAGGAGGAGCCGGCTCCACAGGCGGCGACCTACACCATTCAGCCAACGCCCGCCACCCATTTCAGATTAACATTAAAGAAAAAAAAAACAACAAACCAGCAAACAGAAAAGCAATAATGTGAGGTTGTTGAGCAATCCTGGGAATCCACGTGGGTCAGAGCACCAGGGGAAGACCTCGCCTTTTCCTCTCTGCCACCAAATCACACAAACGTGGCATTGCAGCCATGCCTGCAGCATGAGATGGGGCAGATTTCCCTCTAATAAGATGAAGTTTATTAGTTTTGTGGACCTATAAGGATTGTAATAAGAATACATATTTTTTTCTAGACACACTTTTTTCCCTCTTCTTTTTACGTTGTGTACAAGAACTGTTTTTAAGAAAGGTATATCCCGATAGGATGCCATTTACAGAGAGCAACAGACTCCAAACTTTGTTTTGAAACTTTCTTTCCAGTAATAGTTGAACACAGCCTTTTTGACCTATTATCCCTGTACTGATCCCTGTCTCATGTAGTCATTGTGAAATTAATTGTAGGTCACAATTACATAGTCATAGATCTAGTTACATATTTGAAGAGAAAACTAAAAATATTGCTAAAAGCTCACTCCCAATTCATAGTGTAGAATTAACATCTGATGTTTTCACTTTTTCACTTTTACTTTCTCCTTTTCAATAATAATGTGGGCAATGAGAAGGAATTGGTAATTTGACGATTATTAAAATCGTTCCAATATTTAGTAGAATAGAAATATATAATAAAACTTCTTACTTTTAAGTAAAGAAAAAAAAAAAAAAAAAAGCCCATCCTCAAAAATACCCCACTGATTGAGAGCTTCTTCAAATTAGGAATCTAGAATGAAGGTGAGATTTCATATTTCCGAAATAGACACCTTCAAGAGTAATTTTTGGTAGTGAATTCTATTGAAGTAAATAAAACTGAAATGAATCCCAGGTACTGCCTGTTAATCTTGAAGTATTTTGTGAATCTGACAGTAAAAGAATACAATGCAGAGAGAAAGTGTATTTGGCCTGAAGACTTGATCTGTAAATACAATAGACTGCCTTCTTTCACTATACTATGTAGAATAATTAAAAGTTAATTACAGTGTAACATAGGAGCCAAACCATCTTTTTCTGAGACTTTTTATTCAGTATCTTAATATTGAAAATAAAGAATATTTATGGAATGTTCCAATTTTCTTTTGAATTTTTTTGTTTCTTCTTTAATTTCCATGTGTCAGTTTGTTCCCCTCCTTATACTAAGAATTTGTTTGCAATAAATAAATTTTACTCCCTTTTCTTGTCTGTAAAAGCCAAACCAAAATGCTAAGAGCAAATTGATTTGAATATATTGTGAAAGATCACTTGATTTTCAGAGTATGAAATGCAAAATGACAGATTTCAATGATTTCATTTACAATTAATTCAATCTGTGAATCACCAGTTACATTCAAGATTATGAGAGTAACATTGTTCTAGCTACAGCTTGGCTTTACTCAGTTAACCTCATCACATTTTCATAACCTGCATACCTAGACGTTTTCAACTTTTATTTTTAAGTTAACTGAATTCTAACACTAAAGAATCTAAATGCTGCTTCTTTTGGAATGTGTCCTAGTCTCCTAGTCCCCTGTCAGGGGAGAGGCTGTCAGGGATTTGGTGCCCTGCGTAAAAACAATAAACAAACAAACAAAAAAAGCCTCCCAAAAAAAATAAAAAAAAAAAAAAATGGAGAGAAAAAGATTTTAAAGTTTTGGTGGAATGGATATATTTGAACACATTTTAAACTGTATCTGTAGCCATTTAATTTTTTTTTTTTGTGGTATGGAAATAAAACCTAGCAAGTCAAAATTTTATTATCCCCACCTAATTAAAATGTTTATCTACCTAATGAATACAGAGAGTGCAATAATTATGTGCAATATGTGTCAGTACCATAGCTATTATTATTTATCAAGTGGAGTAGACTTATGCACTATTTATTTGTTGCACTTAATGCTTCTTCGCTTTTTATTCATAGAAAATCACCTCTGAGATCAATTAGGTATTTGGAACTGTATGCCATGCATTCAAGCATGCAAAGAATAATAAGCTTAATGTCATATCATGTGTTTTCCTAGTGTTCCATAACGTGACACAAACCAACTAGCTACTACATAGTTTATTAAGAAAAATCCAAACCCAAAAACACCCTAAACAAACAAAAAACCCCATGAAGATAGGTTTGAAGCTTATTTAAAGCATTCATATTATACTGAAAATCTACAGTAATGACTACAAGCTAAGAAAAATAAATTATCCCCTTTACAAATAATGGTCTGTTATTTAGAAGGCATGAATAAAGCCATTAAAAATAATTGCTTTTTTTTTTTTTTTTTTGTGTGTGTGTGTGTGTGTGTGTGTCAGAAATTAAAATGTTTCTTTGACTCTAAAAAGTAAAGGGATAGACTGACCCATAGAACCTTCAATGGCATGGATATACTTTCTTGTATTGATCATTTCATATTATGCCAAGTGTCTGTTCATCATTTTGTAGATAAAGATCTTGTATCAAAAGAAGACACACATCCTATTAATTAAAAGATAATCTGGTCCCTATTATGTATTTTTTTTAGATGATATTTGGCATAAACTGAAAGTAGCTCATGCCTGCAGGAGTAGATCTGAATGCCAGCAAAGCCAAAGGACTGTTGCATAGTCTCAGCATTGGGCTTTAACACAGGCCCTTTGAGAGTTCAATAAAGGCAGCACTGGTGGTTCAGTGGTAGAAGTCTCGCCTGCCCTATGGGGGCCCCGGGTTCGATTCCCAGCGGATGCAACATGGCGCCTGGGGCAGGATGAGCTCATCAGCCACCTGGCAACCATCCTAGGAGAAGGGCAACTCTGACTTCAAAACCTACATCCTGAGGACCTCGCTGTCACTGTCCAAGCTTGCTAGGCCCTGGCAGATGAACCTCAGGAGTAAAGGGTGGGGCCAGTTCTGCACACGCTGTGCCTCACCTAAAAAATCCACTGCGCAGGTTTGAGGGATTCATCCACTTTGCGTGGGTAAAACACTCCCAAATCTTCATTTGCGAAGTCTAGCCATACATACAAAGAATAGTATTCTTCAGGTTTGTGAATAACATGGAAACCAAGCAGTAATTGTAACCCTTGCAATTAGTATTTTTCCATTATAAATATTACACATATTTAAAATATATAACTGTCATATTTGTTCTATATTAATAGATACTATAAATCTGTTATAAATATATAGACATGAAATTATGTACATGTATCTATTATAAAAATGCTCTGTATAAACACATACAAAATCAATCTTCCAGAGAAATCACTATAGTTAATTTTGGCTCACATTTGCTTTATAAGGGCAGTTGCCCATTTAAACAGGATAACAAGCATTTTCCTAAATCCTTTCACTCCTCATTATGGATTGCCACAGTTCTTAATAGTAAATAATAGTAGTAAACTAGTATTTTATCTTTCCACTTGCTAATGGGAGATATTTCAGGTATGTAACTTACATGGCTATTATAAGTTTGCAAATATTATAGCTGATTTCTTAAAATCCTGAGCTGGCTGTAAACAGGAGAAAAAAATTACATTTTTCTTCACCTTTTTTCTTATTTACCTTTTGTTAAATTTGTAATTTTTCCTTAGCAGAGGCTAAAAAGAGTCTGATTCCCTCACTCTTCAGGAAAAAAAAAAAAAAAATTAAAAAAATGTTGGATGGCTGAGTTTTTAGAAAACTGTTTTAAACCTTGTTATGTTCGTTACTCTTTTAAAAAATGTCCAATCAGGATATGGGATTTAATATTTACATTATCTGTGAATTTCTTCTACTGTTGTCATGCAGAGTGCCCCAAATGGCATTTTCTTCCACTCTTCAGTTGATAATGTCATCAGTTAAATAATTTGCTCACAATTCATGGAATTTTAGTGTATTTTCTTGGCAGATATAAATGTAGTTAGAAAATAAGCATTTTTTCCTGTTTTTGTGCCTTTTCAGTTTAAAGGAATGCATTTACACACAACCTGAATGTCTAAAACTCCAGCAAGGGGTTAAGGGAGAAGGCTCTCTACATCAAGGGATGGATTGAGTGTGACAAGACCTGAAGGTAATATTTTGCCTTATTGCAGACTTCTAAATGCAGACACGTTGCTCTGGAAAGCAGTGCTACCCGCACCTGCAAGATAACTGACATAAAACTGGATATATCTACCCTTGGCTTTAAAAATCATCCTTTACACAGGGAATATGCAAAGAGTGTTTTATGATAGACTATGAAGTAGGGCTGACATTGGAAGTAAGATGGTGTCTATTATAGTTATAACAATTGCATTACTTGTGAGATGGATAGCATTTTCAGAATTCCAGTTTGTTAAGAACTACAATATTTTTTCTCACTCTAATGTATATAATAATAATAAATTAAAAAAAAAAAAAAGTTTTATTTCAGAGTTCCTGGCAATGGTAGGGAATTTCTCAGAATTTCTGTGTGCATTTTTAAGTACAGTTTTAAACTGAGTGAGCAATTAAAGGTTAGAATCAAAGATAATAAAGAAACATGAAAAAATTATAGACATAACAAAATGCAAAGCTCTAAGTTTCACACTCCTATATTCACTTAGGGACAACAAATAAAGGTCATTTTCCCTTGACTTAAACAAATTTTCTATATAAAATTAAGGAAAAAAAAAAAGAAAAAGAAAATAGAAGGAAGGGTAGGAACATTAGCTATATCAACTTCTGTTTGTTAAAACAGCATTATTTTCTCTTCCTCTACAAATGCAAAACAGCTGTTTCTATTTTTCTGTGACTGATTTGGTCAGCTACAGGTATGAATCTGAATGAGATGTTCCTTTGCATATTTTTAACAGAATCTAATGATTTCAAAAACAATAGGTCTAATATTAGATCTTGATACTGCACAGTATTGTCTTATATTTGTTATGTCTGTAAATATAAAGGGCATGCTAGCAATGATGATTCAAAATTACAGTTTGTTTCCAACTGTGCCTTCACAGTGTCTCAGTGGTGAAGAGATCCTCCCTCTCATTTTCCCTGCCATGACAGGCCAGTCAGATAAAGTAACATTGTGAGTGATGCTGTTTGACAGAAAACAGTGAGGGACTGTAGGAAAAGTGTAATGATGCTTCACCTTTAAATACTAACAGGAAAAAAAAAAATCCCAAACCACCATATTGGATTTTTTGCCTACATGATCACACTTACACAACTGATAAAGTGAGACACTGCAAGAAAGGTAGAATGAAATTTGAAAGGTTATTAATTATTATAGAGAAACCACAAAAAGACAATTAGTAACAATAAAAAAAAATTAGTTTGATTCCACAGGACTTCTCTATTTCTTTTTTCCACAAAAAATTCCACAATGCACTGACTTACTACGACTGTCTCTAACTAGCATACCTCTTCCTAGTCTTTTTTTAGCAGCCTGGAGGAGTGCATTCTCAAAATGATATTTCTTAAAAGGCACAGTGTTATTTCAAGTTATCATGCAACTCTATTACTTAAAAAGCGAACAATTTACAAATGTACTTAGCTGTGAAAAAAAAAAATGGTCTGGGGTTTGTCTATATTATTGCAAGCATACATTTTTTTCCTACTAATTTTCATTTCCTCAAAATTTCATCCAAAACAGTCTTAATACCTTTATAAATTTTTATGATGAATTCATTTATGTTCTGATCTAACATTTTGCAATAAAAGGAGAGAAGAAAAAGAAAACAAAAACAACCAAGCAAACAAAAATCTTTAAAAGATTTCCAGCAGCGAAGATACTACACTTGGTTCAACTGTTATTTCTTGACATTGATAATCATATTTTTAATTTGCTCAAATGTATGTTCTGTGCACTTGTTCTTGAAAGTATGATTGACGTTATGATTTTTCAGAAACACCCTAGAATATGTTTACTAAGGCTACAAAGAATAATTGTTTACACTTTGTTTCCCACGTTGGCTGGGCAGCTGATGTTACCGTTTGTTCCCACCTCTACCAGGCAAGAGTTCCTGGTGCGATCGGGGAGTGTTTCATGGCATAACTGCTACAAGCAAGGGATGCTTTACCACTCAGTCAGTTTGGTCAAGGCTTCTCAGAAGTTTCTGAGGTCCCAGAACTGACATGATGATGGTGGGGAAAGGCGAGAGTTCCTGTTTAAAACTGAATAAAGGATGCTTGTCTCTGTTGCCTTTATTAAATTCTTAAGTAGAACCTAAATTAAACAATTCAAATAAACCATATGGATCTAAAGCATTTTAGATTTTTATGACTACTTTTTGTAGGTTACTTTACAGATTCCTTATAGGTCAATGGTGCACTTTCCTATTTTCTTCATTTTTGTTTAATTAATTTATAAATAATTTCCTCTGAATTTAAACAATGGTTTTCAGTTAAGTGGGATCAATGTTTAAAAGATTCCTAAAATATTCATTTGATTCTCAGATGCTTCACTCAATTTTTAAAACTGAAGAGACTACACAACCTGACTACTTATGTAAATTTATATTTGACAGTGTCAAAGACTAATGCCACTAATGTTAGGGCTTGCTAGGCTTGAAAACTGTGAACTCCAGACTTATTTGAAATCTTGTGTACTATGAGGAGTTATTTTTGACTATCTTTCCAGAAAAAGTAAAATCAAAATAAAATAAAATAAAATAAAAAAGGCAGCTGTTCAGATCACCCTAAAGACACTGACTGTGTTTAGAAAGCCAAAAAGCTCATTAGACACTGCTGGGTGTGAATGGAACAAACATTGAGATCCTGGACATCTGATGTATAGCTGGGTATCATGGCCTCTGGCTGCCACCATAGATGTATGAGTTCTCCATCAGTCCTACATCATGAAATCTGCCAGCCCTGTATGTCAATAATACAGCTAGACTGAGATATCTCACATAGTCTCAGATACACACATTTAGGCAAATGAACCAAGTGTGCCTTTTTATTTTGATTAGGTGACTGTAAATTCCAAAGGGAACTTGAACATCTAGTTTAGGTATTTTGAATTTAGTCACCACTGCCTGTCTGCATGAGAGACATAGTTGGTTTTTTGTGGATGGACTGGTTCAGCCGGAGGAAGATAAAATGCTTAAATCAGGCAAACAGGATCGATTTTCCAATTACTTCTCTCCAACACTAATATTTCATATGGTGACTGCTTTTCTTCCTATTTTAGTTACGACTTATTCAGATTTCAAAACAGCTTTGGACTTTTCAGCCTTGAATCTGAATACATGTCACCTTTGATTAATTTCAGACCTTCATCAGCTAGGTCAAGCTGAACTTTGGATACATTTTTCTCAAGGAAAATATTAAAAAAAGTAAAGAAGAAAAAAAAAGCAAAACAAAACAAAACAAAAAGAATACCCCAAGCAACTCTATCTTATTGCTAGAAGAAGAAACCCCAAATTCATTGGTAATTCTGTGGGTCAACTTTGTGATGAAAATAATAATTTTAAAGATTGCTGGAATATTTGTCTCACCAAATAATTAACCTTCTCTTACATCAACACTGTATCCATTCTGTATTGGATAAGTTAGTCTTATTAATTTATTTTTTGGCAAATAAAAAAATTACAGGGAACTTTCTAAGAAATAGAGAAGTAAATGTAATACTTTATAAATCCTATACCTGAAAGACATATTCAATTCTTTACTCACTTTAAGTAACATTTTCATTTAAGTAAATACATAATTGAAATTAAAATAATTTATTCACAAAAGAAACAAATAAAGAAACATAAAAAGCCCAACAAAAATGAACCACCAAACCCCAAGTGTTTTCTGACATCTTTTAGATAGACGTACATAAGTCCTTATTTGTCCTTATAAAAAAACAACCAACCAAAGAAACAAAAAAAAGAGAAAACCCTCAAGTACATGAAGAATTCCAGATATCCTATAAATCCTTCCCAAATAATACAGAGGTCACATTTCTTGTGATTAATACAAACTCTGATTGTGCAAATGATCATCTATGGTCGTTCAGATAACAGACAGCAATTCTTTAAGGTGATATAACATTATTTCTGTTGCTTATTTCTCTGTTCCCCTCAGGGAAAGGTGTTTTGCATAAATGAAAGAGGTTTTCCATCATGCATTGTTTTAATGATCAGTATTTCTTAAGTCCCCAAATAGTATAGCAGGTAGCACAACAAAAGGAATTAAAGATATCAGAAGCAGGATAAGCAACATGCAAGTGATCAGTGGGAGCATAAAATAAGTAGTGACTATATAAAATTAAAAGGCTTATTATTAATAATATTTTGTTAGTCTGAATAATAATATGCTAAAATAATCATAATAATTGGAAAACTAATCATGGAATTATTATTATATTAACTTTTTTTTTTTTTTTTTTTTAATCAGAGACTCTACTGGCAAGATCCACTTATCAGACAGAAAATCATTATACAGTTCTCCAGTTAATAAATGTTTGTCTTTTCACAGATATGTCTTCTCATCTAAGGAAAATGATAGCACCCTTTCACTGTTCCCCAGAAGTTTTATGAACTGCCATTATAGAGAATGTTAACATTCTTTAATAAAATAATTTGAAGAGCATTGGATCATCTGTATTTTATTGACAGTATTAACTAGTGGAGCTAGACTTGAAAATTTGGCATAACTCAGCAGGGAGTTCCTTTTCTTCAGTATGCAATGAACAATATTTAGTGGCTCGTATCAACTAGCATACTCTGGTTAGAAATGACAGCTTGGGTACTGGCAGTCTTAATTAACCTGTTCAATAGAATATTTCTCTTAGGGAATAAAAAAATAGTTTGATTTTTTTTTTTAATTTGCATTTTTCTGGGACAAGGAAGTCTACTCACTCTTTCCTGTTTAAAAGAGACTATTAAGGCAATCCAAACTTTTGTTTTTACTGATTTGAACTGTTACAGAGGATGAGTCAGAGATGATGCCTAATACCAGGAGGAATTCATTCTTTATTCTTGTAAAGAAATGTCTTATCCAAAGAAATGAGAGATACTTCCCCACTAGAACTTTCTGGCATAGTTCTACAAAATTATCTGCAATAAAGCAAAAGTGTAACTATTAACCCTTTTCTGTCACCTAGCTACTTCTTCCTAAATTGCCCATGAAACAGTAGCAACTTGTTTAAAAATGATTCTTGTAAAAAATATGTAATCATCCAGACAATCTCACTCTCCTATATTTAAAATGGAAAATTCCATAGGCATCTTCTGAATATTTTTACTTATTGATTAATTTCAAGATACATTGTCAGTGTGAAAGGAAAAAGGAATTTTAGATTCAACAATCTATTTTAAACTGATGTAAAATGGTTACATTTTCAGTTTACTTTTCTATCTTTAATATTACATCTCTCTTCCCTCCCCTTTTCTTTTCAGCCTTACTTATCCTATGCATACCTTTTCATCATAAATGGCTAAGGTTATTTTTAATGGGTGATACTGCTATTACTTCACTAATTCTGAGTTCAACCCAGTGAGAACAAAAGACCAGCAGGGAACATGTACAGTTTCATCTTTGGAAAACGAATTTCTTATAATTGGGAAATAGTAGTTAATTCTCTTTGAACATTTTCTTGGGGTTTTTTTGTGTTTTGTTTTTGTTTTTTTTTTTTTCTTCTGGCCTCCACCTTACTCAACATTACCTCAAAGACTTCAGCAACATCATAATTTATTTGCTTTGAGATGTCTTGATATGAAAGTTTTTCCAGGGAGTTATTGATCCCAGAATATATAAAGGACGGATTTAGTTTTGGGGTATCTTTAAAAATCCTTGTTAAACCACAGGTACTCTTTTATGGGGAGGAAAAAAAATAAAATTGGTTATAAAAGACATGGTTGAGGACCTTGGAGGTTAGTCAACTACATGACTGAACCAACACAAACAAAATATTACCAGCACAGTTGGAGTAGTAGTATAAAAATTAGCCACTGTGGTTGCCACGCATATATGCCGTAATCCAGAATGGATATAATTATGAAATTTTTGGATGAGCAGAGAACAGAAATCACACCATTCTGATACTCTGCTACCTTGGTTTGTTTTTAATCTCCTCTAAATACAACTTTGTAAATATTTTGCCATCAGATCTTGCTGAAGAGGATGTTACTGAGGTAGGTGAATTGTTTTAACACTTGAAACTTATTTTTCATGACTGTGACTATTGGAGGGCTTTAAAACCATTTAGATCAAGATGAAATAGAACTTCTACATTATGAATAATTACAGACTGAAGGGAAAATTCAAACTGTAACTACTCAGCAATGGTAATTCATGACCAATGAATGATTTGTCATGGCGTGCCAGAACGTCTAATGAGATGATGATAGAAGATACACCACAACATTCTTTTCAACATTCTTTTGCAGCAATTATGGAATGTGGATGCTCAGAGGTCACTTTTGATAAATAGAGCTGCCACTGGGGGTTGAACCCAACATCAGGCTGAGGCACTTGATATTGACCTTCATAGAATTGGTACCAGTGCAAGAATATATAAGCAAATGTCCTGTGCCACATCTTTGCTGACTCCTTGTAGAGCCACTTATGGTGATCAGATTCTGCCCAGTGAACTGTTCTCTACAGCTTTTTATAGTTAAGCACAAATGTCTATTTAATTTGCCTCAAAAAATAAAATAAAAATTCCTGAACAAAAGCATTGACAACCTTATATAATAGTGTACAGTGGTAGGTAAGCTCCTCTTAGCCTCTGTACAGGCACATATCCTAATACAAAAGCCTGTCTTAGTACACAATTAAATGCTTATTCTTTTGTGATCTTTGGATGAAAGTTGTGAAATATTTTCTGTGTTAATTGATTATGCGCACGGGATTTTACGTAGTTTCTAAAAAAGCTTGAACCACTACTAGAGCACTCCTTCTTCAGATATCAAACAGAAATATTATTGCTTCGATTGATCAAATGAGGACATATTCATGCTTAGAATCTATCTCATATGACTAAATGTATTTAAGGCCTCTTTTACACTGCTAAATGAATTTAACAATTTACATCAGATATTTTCTGTAACCTAAGAACTAATTTTACATGCTTAGAGATCTCTTTAATTGCTAGAGGTGATCCTCCTAGTTTTATAGTTAAGGACTACTTTCTAAATGAAAATAAATGTCTAGAAAGGACAGTAAATGTGCAAATTACTGTATAACTTAAAGAAACATAGCACAAAACTTTGAAATCTTCATATTGTCTTTTTTTTCTCCAAATAATCAAGATCATAGTTTTTTATATGTTATAGCACAAGTATTTTTATATTATGTAATGATTTGTTACTATTTTCTTCAATCTTTATTTATTATTGTCCTTTTATCATACTTTATTATTATTGAAAAATATGATGCTTAAACATAAAGGTTGACTTGTTATTTTAAATTATTTGGCATTAGAGTCGTTAGTATCAGTAGAAGTAGTAATAGTACTGGCAAGACAAGCAGTAGTAATTGTAGAAATAATAGTAATATATTAAAAAATTATGTAGTTATTATAACTAGAGTAAGTATTTTAATATGTCACCAAGTTACAAAAAGAATGACAAGTCAGATGTTCACATGTGAAGTAGTTTTTAGGATAACAAAGGAAGTCACATATGTTAGAACCAAAGTAATCTGAACAAAAGCTAGAAATTACTATACCTACAGCATCCATCATAATTATGTGCTGTCACTATTACCTTAAATAAAATGTCTCATTATGTATAATATATTTGCATACAAGTATAAATCAAGGGCAAAAACAGACATAAGCTCAGAGTTCTTTCAATAGGAGCTCTCTTTAATAATAACTAAGAATATCAACAGATATAATTAAAAAAAATAATTGACCGAGTTCATTAATTTACAGCAGCAGTATATTTCACCTGTTTATTTTCCATTTATTTATCATAGTTTTGTTATAGTAACAATGAAATACTTGAACAGTGTCTGTTCTGTAAATGCAGTATTTAATTATCGGTTATTTTCTAAATAAATGATACCGTTTGTATTAATTGCAGCACAGTCTTATCCTGGTAGTAAGAAATAGCAGCTATAATTAAACATTCCCTAGTGAAATTCACAGAATTCATGACTAATGATTGAAGACAGAGTCAAGACATTGGAATTTTGACTGTAGAGTTTTAACACTTGTTTTGTGAATGACAATTCTGAAATATGCAATGTCCATACCTCCTGCCCCCCAACACCATGTGTCCCACCCCACCCCTCCAAAAAAAATTGTAGACTGGGGAAAAAAAAAAAAA
>VXAU01003580.1:64217-74896 GCA_013399695.1 Formicarius rufipectus
TATAATTCCTAGTCCATTGATGAGGATGATGAGAATGCTAATGATGGTGGCAGCTCATAGGATTCTTATAATTCCTAAGTGCCATTAAGTTATCCCAACAATTCTTCAGCTGACTTTTTGTTTTTCATTAAGTTTTTCCAGAGCGTTTACTTTCAGTTCAGGCAATTTTGACAAAGTGGTCTTGAAGTTCATTTTAATCTCTATTAATTTCTTACTTATATTTGGTTTGTTACATTTACCAGTTCTTTGAAATAATTTTAAGTATTCTGGGCATTGGTTGATAAGATGTTGCATTCCTATTGGTTATATTTCCCTGGGGATCACTTACTGTTTATTTTTGGGTTTGTTACTTTCATAAGTCCTGTCTCAAGTACAACTGATATTTTAAAAGAAAACACCCATCCTGCTCAGAAAAAAAGACCACTCTTTTTCCATTTTCAAATTATTTTAAAAAAACTTAATTGCCTTGTACCACAAATATGCTCAAAGAAATCATACCCACTAGCAAAATGTAAGAAAGGAATATGAAGAAAGGTTTACCTGCACAAGACCTTTTCAAGCAAGGAATTTGCACAAACACTTATTTTTGTTTCAGTCTTATAGATGAACCTTATAGCCAAAGGGTGGCTCTGCTTATGCTATCAATTGCAGGAAACTTTTGTAGATTGTTCCACCATTCTGTGCATGACCAAGGTATGGATTCATTGTAGTATGCCTGGAAAATAGTACAACAGAAGGTTCCTAATTTTCAAGATCCAAAGCTTTCTCCAACAGTAGATTTCTGTTTTTCTTCAGGACATAACTTTCTGATAGCACAATTAATGACACCATTAACACAATTAAGCTATTCATACTTCTTTGCTATATGGTCATTACTTTTGTTATGCCCTAAAACTGCCTCCTTTCAAGGGCTATACTCCCTTAGTGATCAGTAATTGTCCATCTTTGTTTATAGCCTTAAGATTTCTGCTATCATCCTGTGCTTGTATCCTCAGGGCCCCTAAATGAAACATTCACTCTACATAAATTCTTATTCTAAGGTCATTGTTAGTTCACTCTATTCAACAACAGTTTCTTGGGATACTATATGTGAATATGTATATAATACCTTCTCAATTATATGTTATTAAGAACTATTCATTACAACATTGATTGTGCCCTGGTTTTGGCTGGGATACAGTTAATTTACTTCTTACTAGCTGGTACAGTACAGTATTTCAGACTTAGTATGAAGATAATGCTGATAACAAACTGATGTTTTGGCTGAGTTTTCTGCTAAGTAGTGATTACTGTTCATCAAGAACCTTCCAGTGTCTCATACTCTGTCATTGAGGAGGTGCACCATAAGCTGTGAGGGAGCACGGTCAGGACAGCTGTCCTGAACTGACCAAAGGGATTTTCTATACCATAAACTTATGTTTTGTATATAAACAGGGGAGGAGGTGGCCAGGAGAGGCCATCTGCAGCTTGAGGCCTTGTTGGCATCAGTCAGTGGATAGTGAGCAATTATATTGCACATCACTTGTTTCTCTTGGGTTCTGTTACTCCCTCTACCATGATTCTTGTTGTTATTAATAGTGTCATTATTATTTCATTTTTCGTGGTTATTTTTAAAGGGGGGGCTTTACCTTTTCTTTCCATTTCTCCTCACCTCTGTGGAAGTGGGGCAGAGTGAGCAAGCAGCTGTGTTGTGCATAGTTGCTAGCATGGTTAGACCATGACAGATTGCCATTATTATACTTTTTTGCTTAAATTCTTTTCATTCTTTTCAAGGTGAAAAATGAAAATCGAGAATTAGCTAGAGAAAATAATTCTTCCTAGATGTTGGGAAAAATAAACATGTAAACTTGACAAATGCCACATTCCTCAATGTGGATTAGTCATCACATTGACCAAGGAAGCTACCTTAAAATAAATGCTTGCTAACAGGTAAAGTTTAAGCACTTTATCTCTGAACCATCATAGCAGACTAGAAAAAACAGAGAAGCAAAAGTAATGGAAATTCCTTTTTGCTCTGTTGAATACATAAATTTGAGACATTTTTTACTTCTCTAGGAAATACATAAAACAAATACTTCATTGTATACTTTAGGAATGACTTCCTTGATTTTGCATTAAAAATAAAAAATATCACTTTTGTATTAGACATTTGTATATTGATTTTGCTTGGCAAGCTTTTATTATCAAGGGAGCTGCAGGGGTGACTTCAGTGAGAAGCCACTAGAAGCTTTTCTTATGTTCAATAGAGCCAATGCTGGCCAAAGCCATGCCCATCAGAGATTTTGGTAGCATCTCTAGGATGATTGATTTAGGAAGTGAATTAAGTGCTATGAAACAGCAGCTGGAGAGAGAAGCAAGAATGTGTGAAACAACTCTGCAGAGACCAAGGTCAGTGAAGGAGGAGGATAAGGTACTGTGGGCTCCAGAATAATTTACTCTGGAGCCCATGGTCCAGACCACAGTGACAAAGGCTGTTCCCCTGCAGCCCCTGGCGGTCCATGGTGGAGCAGTTATCCACTTACAGTCCCTGGAGGCAAAGACCCATGTTGAAGCAGTTAGTGAAGAATTGCAATACCTGGGAAGGGCACATGTTTGTGAAGTTCTTGGACGATTGTCACCTGTGAGTGGAACCACATGCAGGAATAGGAGAGGAATGTGAGTTGGAAGAAGCAGCACAGACTTGTGATGAACTGATTGCTATCCCCTGCCCCAGTTCCTCTGAGGAGTACAAGGTAGGAAAATCAGAAGTGAAGTTGAGCCTGGAGAGAAGGGAGGAGTGAAGAGAAGGTATTTTAAGATCTTGTTTTAGATTTCATTATGCTATTCTGACTTGACCGTTAATTAATTTCCCTGAGTCAGTCCTGTGATGGCAATTGCTGAGTGATCTCTTCCTGCCCTTTCTCTCCCCTGCCCCATTAAGGAGGGAAGTGATAGAGTGGCTCTAGTGGGCACCCGTTGTCTTGTCAAGGTCAATCAATCACAACATGGATGAGTTCTCTGTACAAAAATTAGAACGTTTTAAATATGTGAAATTTCATTATTCTGACTTTTTTTTTTTCATTTCTTATTTATTTGAGGGTTTTTTGGTTTTTTGTTTGTTTTTTTATTCAGCATAACTTGTAGCTCCCTGCCACTACATTCACAGGAGTGGGCATTTCATAATAATATAATAGAAGAGAAATATAAGAGGAAGGTGTATTCAGGAGAAAAGAAGGTTGACTTGAAAGGAACATTAAGGATCACCTAGTTCCATCCCCTCTGCCATGGATGAGGACCCTTTCCACTGAAATAGGAATAACCTCCATCCAACCCAGCCTTGAACACCTCAAGGGCATTCAAAATGTCTCTGGGAAACATGTTCCACTGTCTCATTACCTTCACAATAAAGAATTTCTTCTTAATATCTAATCTAGACATACCATCTTTTAATTTAAAGTCATTCCTCCTTGTCCTATCACTACAAGCCCTTATAAAATTCCCTCTCCAGCTCCCTTGTAGGCCACTTCAGGTACTGGAAGGCTACTATAATGTCTCCAAGAAGCTTTTTTTGCATGAAGCATGAAGAAGTTTTCTTCTCCACGCTAAAGAACAACCACTGTCTCAATCTGTCTTCATAAGAGAGGTGCTCCAACCCTCTGATCATCTTTGTGGTCTTCCTCTGGATTCATTATACTTGGTCCAGGTCCTAGTATTTGGGGCCCCAGAGCCAGAAAGAGTACTTAAGATAGGGGTCTCACAAGAGCTGAGTAGTGGTTCTCGGTGGCTGCCTTAATTCCAGTGGATATTTTGTATCTGTATCTATATGCAGGTATGTATATGTACACATATATATAGTCTATCTATACACAGTTATGTACATAAAGTAAACTTCATGTAATTAGTATTTTACACATATGTATACATGTACAAGTGCACACGCACACGGGCATATATCCAGTCAAATTAAAATTTGGAATTATAAGTTTTCTGTTCCTACATATTTCTTGCTTGTGGGTTGGATCAGTAATACATTTTCTTTTGAAGCTGAATAATTAATGAGAACTTTTAGTGGAATGGGAAATCAATAAAATATATTTTGGATTGTATGTGGTGTACAGGGAATTAAGCTTCTCCTCCTTCACATTTAAGGAGAGACATTTAATGCAAAATTATCCCACTTAATTCTTTAGATATGCACAAAATGAGATGCCATCTGTTTTGCTACTACTCTTTCAATGTCTAAATATGCTAAATCTGTATGATACCTAAGGTTGTTTGGGATTCATGGGACAAATACTCTCTTACCCAAGGCTTAGAATGTCTTCATCTGCTAATTATTCTCAGAGCACATGAAAGATATTTTTCTTACTCAGTCCAGCAAAAAATATTGTACTTCCAATAAACTTTTATAGTACAAAATTATTTAGTACTTAATTTATAATGGTCACAATGGGAAGGGATAGTCTCCATTCTTTTCCACTGGTGGAGTTTCAAACATTTACTTTAAACTTTTATGAAAGTAACAAGCAAAATATGAAGGGGGGATACAGAGAATATGATTAGAAGTTAAAAAAAANAACAGAATGTTATTGTTTTTAATTTTTATACCTCTCTATAAAGATCTAGTTCCTTCTAGGTTTAAAAGGTAGGGCTACTAATAGTGCCTTCTTAAAAAACACAGTCTAATTTATTCTTACATATAAGAAAATTCCTTCTAAAGTTGGGTAACACATCAAGTGAAATAATAAGACAAAAATTAAAGAATTCAGAAAATCACCACCCAGATCACAGACTAGTGAAACAAGTACAGTGCTTATTCATGGAAATTGTCAGAATTATGTCTGTTCAAACCTTTTGGTCATTCTTCTCTCAACCTTGATTTTAAACAACATATATTTGAATATTCATAAAACAAAATAAATAAAAAATTCCCAATGCACATACTACCCCTCCACGCCTACATATTGCCTTCATAACTGTAGTGAACTTCCTTTTGGTTTTCTGAAATATAGATAACTAGTATAAATTAGAGTTACTTTCATTGGCACTTGCAATATTATAAATCACTTTATAGAACAGTCATAATGTATAGTAGAGTGGAGTACACTTTCAATTTGCTTATTTACTGAAACTAAATTTCTAAAGCCTGCAACGAGGTTTGCCAGAGTTGTATCAGTCTTATTCATTTATTTACCATAATATATTTGTCTTGTAAAATATTTATATGTATATAAATTTATTTTGACTGCATGAAACCTCATGTAATATCCAGTACATGTAATTCTTATAGTTTCACATAACTACATCACTCCCAGTATGAGAAGATAAAATGAATTATATAATTTACCTGGCTTTCTGTGAACTTGTCATGGGGTTAACAAAACCACTTCTATAATAAAAAAAAAAGCACAACCAAACCCTAAGACACATGGCTGTTTCCACAAAACAATATAGGTTCACTGTAAGCTACCTATAAATATAAATGAGACAAGGACAAGATCCTTGTGTATCTGAAAGACACAAAGAAAACAACTACAGAGCACCCTGTCAGTACAAGAAGAAAAATATTCTTGCAGAACAGTCACTATTTTCAGTTATATGGATTTTTCTCTACAGACAAAGAATCTTTTTCAGCATGTTTTCTAGCAGACAACATTGAAAGCGAACAAACGTTTAAAGCAGCACTTGTCAGACCTTGATGCTTTAACCACCAAATATGTTATCTCTGTTTGTTTACTAAAGTAGTAAAGTAGCAGCGGATAATTGTGTTGCCCAGGAAAGACGCTGAACCCACTTTCAGCTGATGTAAATGTAAATGTAAATGCATGTTGAAAGCATGATGGCTTATGTAGGCTGACGCTCTTCAGATCTTATATTGAAAATATTGAGGATTTTTAATATTTTGTGATCTTTTTAATAGAAAAAATGCAGATACCTACTAAAACAAATGCACAACTCAGTACTTCCATTTTTTTCTTTTTTTTTAAATTATTTTTCCTATGGTGCCTGGGGGGAGGTAGGGATAAGGAAAAATAAAAATGAGATCTAAAGACATAATATATGCCTTATCTGAGAAATTTAGAAATTTTGTGTCATGAAATTGCAACCTAACCATATTTGTCACATTTTACATGTTTTGAAATTAGAGTAACTAATGTTTCAGAAAATTTTACTGAGTCTTTCAAAAACAGGCATCTCAGTTGTTCAGGAAACATTCCAAAATAATGTACTTCTTTTAAAGTCAGATTTGTAATTTTTGAGATTTGTATTGTGGTTTTTACTTCATACATGTTCAAACTGTACAAAAACAGGAAGAAGGAGGGAAGGAGGGAAGGAAGGAGGGAGGGAAGGAGGGAGNGAAGGAAGGAAGGAAGGAAGGAAGGAAGGAAGGAAGGAAGGAATACAATACAATCTAATAACTTAGTCCAGAGTGAGTAACTTAGTTTTGAGGAAATAAGGTATTGTATGAATCAAGGAAAATTTTCAAAAAACATATATAATCAGTGAGAAAGCTACTTGATCCTATCTGATCCTGTCTCCTTTAAAGTTTCTCCTCTATCTGCTTTTACTGAGAAATGTACATACAAGGTATATAACAAAACAAAGAGAGTTTTACAACAGAACAAGATCTTTGTGTTTCCTTTCAGTTAGTGGTAATAAGATACCATAGACATATGTAAAAGAAAAATAAAAACCATTGTAGTGGGTTGACTGTGGATGAATGTCAGGTGCACACCAAGCCAGTCTATCACTCCCCTCCTCAATGGGACAGCGGAGAGAAAATACAACAAAAGGCTCATGGGTCAAGGTGAGGGCAGGGATAGATCACTCAGCACTTATCATAATAGGCAAAACAGACTCAATTTGAGGAAAATGGAATTAATTTATTGCCAAACAAATCAGAGTAAGATAATGAGAACTAAACCCAAATCATAAAACACCTTCCCATTTCATTCTTCCTGGGCTCAACTTCAGTCCTGACTTTGTCTACCTCCTCCCCTTCAGTGGTGAAGGGGAACTGGGAATGGAAGTTTACATTAAGTTCATCACATATTGTCTCTGCCACTCCTTTCTCCTCAGAAGAAGGATTCTATTCCTGGTTCAGCATGGGGTTCTTCCTGTGGACTACAGTTCTTCATTAACAACACCATCATGGGTCCTCTCCACAGGGTGCAGTTCTTTAGGAACAGACTGCTCCAGTATTGGTCCACCCGATGAGGTCTCAAGTCCTGCCATCAAACCTGCTCCATTGTGGGCTCCTGTCTCCCTGTCTTCTTTATTTCCCTCTGATGGCCCTTGTACATTCAGACTTCACTCATTGTACTCAGAAAACCTTTTAATCTTACTAAATATCATACTGTAAATGAACTCATCAAATTAATGTCAATTTGAATAAAAATGGAGTTTGGTTTCTGGCTCACTTTTAAGAAAGAGACCTGCATCTCAAACAAAACAATTCATCCTCCCTCCATGTCCCACTCCCTATATAAAAATATGCTATATTTTAAATAAAGTCACTTAAAGCTATGAAAGTTCTGTTTAAAGTACACTTCATTCATCACTTTAACATGGCACAATAATTTTGCAGTTCATCCAACTCTTTATGAAAAGGGCTGTTTGTTGCTCTGTTCAGCTAAAGGCAAACGCAACTCAGGTAGAGCAGAGTAGGTCACCTGCCCACACTCCTCACATCATTAGCAATATCCAGCATAGCAGTACATCCTTCAGGCACAAAATATACACGTCTCATACCACGATCATGCCAATTTGACTCTACTGGCAAAATAATTCATCCCCGAACCATATTAATTACTGTGTGTTTGCCTTTCTGACTCATCAGCCTCCAAGCTTTATCAGGCTTCTATCTGAACTAATTTCAGCCATCAACAAGCCATTAGTGTCACAGAACATGGTATCAAAAGAGTAATTAGTTTGTTCGGCTGATATTTTCATATTTTCACGTATTTACATATTTTCAGCAAAGTATGTCATTTATGCTTGCTTCTTGCCATAGTTTGACAAATTGCTTTAGAATTGCCAACTTTGCAAAATGGAGATAGAAAACACATTGCACTTGCTTATGCTTAGACATTATCAGCTGTTTAAAAGAGGCAGATGAATTTTCCCTCCTTAAGCAAGAAAGTCTTCCCAGAAGCAAATCTGGTTCTCTATCTAGCTGCTCTGCTTCTTGCAAGCACTTCTTAGAAGGAACACAGCTGCAAAATAACACTGTAATCAAGAAGGGAAGAAGTACCAACACTTAGAGTTCTGTAAAATACCGGGGTGAGGAAGCCCACTTTGTAAAACTCAAAGAAATTAAAATTAAGTTTAGCTGTACAATAGATTGGATCCCAATTCATACATACAGAATTTGATTTTATTTAAAAAAAAAAAAAAAAAAAAGATTGGAATGACCCTGATATATTTGAGCTGTGCAACAAGCCTTGGGAATTAAAAAGGTTATTTGATTGCAAAGTAAAGTGCCAGTTTTTACTGAAAAAGAAATTAGAAACAAATATAATTAGGCACACATTAGCATTTTAGCCAGTGCTACAAGAATAAAAGATATTCCCAAAGATTCTTCAGAGTATATTTCTAACCTAATGATAAATGTTAGAATGCTGGTGCTGAGGCAGTTTGAAAATAGAAAATACTCAGATTTTTTTAAAACTCATCTCATCTTGTGGAACATATTTTTTTACACAGAATGTAGAGAATTAATTAGCTTTCCAGTTTTAGTACAAAAATACACCTGAAATATGCTTTATACATATTCAGAAAATATTATTTGCATTGATGTCTAGATTGCTTTAATTATCTTGGGTTGTGGGGTTTTTTTTGTGTATGTGGGTTTTTGTTTGTTTTTGTTGCCTTTTTTTTTTTTTCTTTTTTTTTTTTGAAAAAAAGGCAGAAGACTAAGGCTAATAATTTTACCACCTTCAAGATCTGAACCATGCAATTTAAAAGCTGATACATGCCAGACTGGGAACTGTGTGATCGACTTACTGAGTTCTCTGTTGCGCAAGTAGTCATATTGAAGTTGATTATTTAATTTGCTAAGTACTTAACACAATTGCACAGTATATCTCTGTTATTTCTGGCTCACTGGTGTCTAACACCTTGGACTGTTTGCATGACTTTGAACATCTTTACTGAAAGCTGACATTTAAGCACACACACAATGAACACATTGCTTTTTTTCTTCTTTCTTTTTACTGTTCTTTTATGAAGCATTGAACTCAGAAGGTGCAACCTGAGAAAAGGTCTGCAAAGGACTGTGGGAAATATGTGAGATCAGAAAAAGGTACCGATATAGCAAGTGTTACTAAGACTGCAGTAAAAGACACTGCTTTAAACCTCTCTCTGAACAGTTACTTCAAAGTAGGAACACTGTACTGTTGATCTACTGCTAGTAAAAATAAATAAATAAATGAAGTCAAACTACTCCTAATTTAAGCTGTTACAAAACAAGAGTTAAAGGTCACAGCCTGAGGTGGTAGCTGCATAACATGTCCTATCTAAGGATGTCTTATGCAGCTAGGACAGCTATGTCTAGGATTGTGATTTATCTGGGGTTTTTTGCTGATGTTCCTGAATGCATGACTTGTTCATTACTGGCTGATTGCATCCTTAATAAATCAATAAACCACTTTGATCCTGAGCTGAGCAGTTTTTTTCTTGAACAATTACCTACAACATTTCAGATTTTGCTTATTTTTTACAATGTTGTGGTATAATGCCTATTGCATGCATTTTATAACCAGCAAGATAATCATAACAAGCAGTTATACTGCTTAGAAGGAGCTGTCTATGACCCTGGAGTGAAATGTAGTGTAGGTGAGTATAGGCATGAGATTATATTGGAGAAAGGGGGAAATACCTGAAAGTTTCCAAGTGTGATTTTAACTGTATATTGCTTCATATATGTATTTGGATCATTACTAGAATAAAAACAATAATTCTTTGTTAGACTATTTAGACTTTAGTTAAACTAAAATAATAAAAATTCTTAGCTTGGCATAGGTAGTGTATATATATAGTATACTTCTTTTACCTGTTGTAGAATTTGACTATAACAAATTGGTGAGAATCTAGCCAATGTATTCTGTTATTTTGGTGCAAAAACTTGGAAACAGCTCAAAGGCTAGGCAGCAATTGAAAAGAAAAACAAAACAAAACACCTGCAATTGTGATTCACAGTTTTCAGAAAAATTGTTTTTTTCAAATAGTCTGTTTTAGTTTAAGTTAGTTGGGCACTACTTGGTTCTAACCCTATGTACTTATTCTCTATTTATCCTTAGTTCAGTCTTTGTCTGAAAACAGAAGATGACAACTATAACATTTTAAATTGCTGATTAATGAACGTAAGAGCAACAGTTCAGAATGTAGTACATTTATAACATATTTTTAAGCTGTTATGATCAAAAAGAACACCTTGGCTATCCTAGGATGCGGTAGAATGAAAGGCCCCACTGCTCTTTCTGGTAGTAGCACTCCAAGTCCATACAGTGTAACTGTCTTATTCTGTGTAGCACTGTGATTGCTTCTGCTTGCCAGGAACAGTTACTGGACCATCCCAATTTTGAAACTCTCCAGGAACTCTTTGGAGTAATTCTAACTGGCCAAAGACAAACATGTCAGGAAGCATTAAAATCAACTATGAGAGCTTGGTGACTAAATATAAATGAAGAAGAATTATT
>VXAU01003580.1:75083-95033 GCA_013399695.1 Formicarius rufipectus
CATTAATTATACCCTAAGGCTATACACTACAACACCTAAGCCAGTTTAGAAGGAACTTTCTTGAGGCTGCAACTGAAAGACCTATCAGTTATTATAAACTGTAGTGTAAATGTAAGAAACTTCACAGATATAGCTTATAATTCTGTACAATATACCCCATAGCTCACTGTAGACATACATGATTTCAACTATATTTAGGAAGTGAAATAAAATTGACTATATTTTCAAAAATTTTCAGATATTGACAAATCCTTTTTAAATTAATGAAAAAATACACGGAAGGTCTTACACTGGGAAAAAAACCCTGCTGTTTGAACACTAAAATATTGGTTTAGAATATCATTTTGAGTGATTTGGAAAAAGAACCCCAAAACAAAGAGACAAAACAGTTGCTGAAAAGCTTAAACTTGGGAAGAATTTCCAAGAAAACTGTGTGCGCTTACACCATTGTCGGAAAAACAATATTGTTGCTAATATCACAATTAACATCATTGAACAATCAAAAACTCATGTAATTGTTTTCTTTTCCTAACAAAAGTACTCCAACAAGACCCCAAATATTTGACAGGTACTACACAATGCACGTTAATTAAACATTATGGCAAATATATACTGAGTTTTTAAATATATTGCAGTTTCTGGAGAAATTATTATGGAGAGACAATTAAAAAGAGGTTTTATTGGTACTATTTTTTATACATTTAATTAAATTGTAGTAGAATAGCTTTAGAACTTTGACATAGAAGGCTTAGATATAGGATTACACGGCAGGTAAAAACATTAGAACAATTATATTAGAGCAAAACAAATGTTCCATGCAGACAAGCATTCTGTTTTTAACAGCGATCTATAGAGTCTTAAAATAAAAATGTAAGAAAAAAAAAAGACAAGCAGCTTCCCCTTTGAAATATTCTTCAAGCTTCTAGTCCTTAAAACCTTGTTGGACTATAGTGTTTACATGGAGTACATAGCCCAAAGCTATCCATTTCGAAGTTCCATACTTTATTTTTTAATGCACTCATACTTCTACAGTTACTTGCCAGTGCAATTCTTAAAGTAACCATGGTATCTATAAATTAAAAGTTGTTTTAAAACCTTCTACTTTATTATATAGTAAGAATAGTTTTGTAGGGTGGTGGGTTTGTCTCTTTGGTTTTGGTTTTATCCATCCATAAGCTTACACCACTAGCATATGCTCTGCTGGCTACTATTTTACAAGGTGATTGATTCTACCTTATTTACTTTTCTTCTTGTGAAAGTCATTCTGTACCTCTGATTGCCTTTGGTTTTCTTAGCAACTATTTTATACTTGTTTTGTTGTGGTAAGAACTTTAAGCAGTTTCCAAGGACTGTATGCCTCCTAGATCTCTCTGGTAACTGCATTATGGTTTCTATTTCATTCCCTTCATTTTCTAAGACATCTTCACACTATTTGCCAAGTAGACTAATAATGATCATTTAACGGGTGCTTTTGGATAGTTATCTACAAAGACTGAAGTATGTGAACATGGTCTTCAAAAAGCAACTATACAGACAATAACATACAGTGTTTTTCTCTTTTCTGTGCACCACTTAAGAGACTCTATAGTATGGAATTATAAATGTGGTTTTAGTAGTCAAGAGCATTTTTTAGCTATCAGACTTTTTGACTGACAACATAAAACATTATTAAATTCCTGAACTGAGGATAATTTGTGTTTTTTCTCTGAAGATAATTAGCCAAACTATTTTGTAAATAGAGATTTCACTAATGAGTGAAGAAATCTTTCTCCTAAGCAAGAAAGGAAGTATTAGCTACTTTGAAAGTACTGTTAATAATTGTCTTACCTAATTTAGATACCAAGCAATATTTTCATTCACTGAAAATAGTGTTTCAGTTTCAGCTGTTCTTCTATCAGAGAAAAAAAATAATTTAAGAGGTACAAAGTCAAAACAAATTGAAAAATATTATTTTTACCCCTGTTTATTATTTCAATGTATTAAATAGAAACCAATTTTCAGCTATTTGAAAGCTTTAACCAAGAGTACTTGCACTATCTTAGAAGGACAATAAACCACTATCTGTTTTCCTATCTGTGTGGGTAAACAGAATTCCAATAAAGAATAGGTTTGAAAACCAAGAAGGTTAAGGAAAGGTGATGATGCAACTCAGTCACCTCTGTACCCTCACAGGAATACAAAGCAGTTAATAACACTACGCATATTGCAGATGAAACAGTACTTACCTCTGAATCTAGTTAAATATCAAACCTAAGAATCAAACTTTCTTTGTAATGTAAAAATGAAAAACAGAAGATGATAGGTTTTTGTGTTTGTTTTGGTTTTGTTTTGGTTTTGTTTGTTTGGGGTTTTATTTGTTTGTTTTTGCTTGTTTGTTTTATTTTGTTTGCTTTTTTTTTCTTAATTAAATCAAGGCTGAACAGAATGTGAAGCAAAAAGCTGGATTAAAAATGGTGGCAAATTGTAGAAAATTGAATAGCCCTGAGTTTTGATCTTGAAGAAGTAGAGTTTATGGGCTTGGTTTTCCTGATTTATATTGTGCGATTTTGCAGACTATCTCCTTTTCTATGCAGCATTTCTTTGATATAATTTTACAATATACATTCACTGCATTTCCATTTCTCCAAGAAGTAAGAATTCAGATTCAAATTTTAAATATCAGTTCTTTTGAAAAGAAGCTTAGATATAGTACTGACAGCTATATTCTGAAAATTCTGATTGTATAATATGCCATCATCACTCTTTGTGATATGTCTGGTTATACTAATAGCAAACATCTTTCATGCAACTGCATAGTATTTTGGATAATCTATTCATGCTTTAGAATGACATAGAGAATGGAGAAGCTATTACCCACTGTATGGGCTACAATGTCTTCAGGTTTTTTGCATGGATTAATTTTGCCTCTTTCTCATTTTTTCTTCAATAGTAAAACTAGTCTCAAATTTCATAAAAATTGTAATATCAGGTTTCTAATTTTGAAGGTGTTGTAAATTAAAAATCTATTTGCCATGAAACTCTAAACAGTCGAATAAGATAACTTTTAAAAGAATAAAAGAATCTGTTGGAAAAAGAGCTCAAGAAAAAAAAATATATTCAGATGTTTCAGACCACACAGTAGAATATAAGTGAAAAGTATATTGTCTAAGTCATAAGCAGACAAATTCCACTTATCTAAGTGTAACAATCTTTGGAATATACTCTGATATGCAATGGGGACAGTCTAAATTAAGAATATGCTCTACATTCTTATTATGGTGTTGCTTTGTGCCTTGTTTAATCTTGTTTTTAGTAGAAGACAACACACATTTTTAAAATTGTACCCTTCCCTAATGCTTTGTATTAAAATCTGTAGTAACAACGGTGGTGAAAAGTTTGAAAACACAGCCAATATGTTCATGTCTCATTCATGCAGCTACCTGAAGATTTCATTTTAATTTCCATTCTCCATTTTAAAGAAACCAAGTGAAAGGGTGACATCTGAATTGTTTAGAGATTAAAGGAAACTTTGTAATGATCATATGTGTTTCATTTACATGAGAGAGAATGCAAGCAGTTACTGCTTTCTGAAATTGAATGCAAGTAACAACTGAATGATGACAAAAGCACCTTTGAGGGGATTAGTCTTTTTCTTTTTGTTTGAAGCCAAGAAAAATAAGAATCACTTGAACATAAAATACACTTGCAATACATAAATTGATTCACTGGAGAGGTAAATAATGTGTTTAAAGTTAAGGCATAAAATTAAGGCATAGTAAGTCTATTGATTTGAGATCAGAAGAATTTTCATCACTTACTGGGTAAAGCTTATTTCATAAGTATCAATTATTTATTTATTTATTTTAATTCAAAGAAATGGCTCTTTTGGTAAAAAAGAAAAAAAAATCCAACAAAGCCAATAGATATTCATGTCTAAAATTTAGTCAAATTATCATGTTTGGTTCAATTTTTTGACTGGAAAAAAATCACCAAGATGATTTGTCATCTTCACAGTCTTCAGAAAAGTTTTTTTAATAAAATAATTCAAATAGTGCCCTGCTTAAAAAAGACCATTTGCAATTTGGGGTGCTGAAGTATAATTACTTTAAATGAACTGTGTGTGAACTTCAATAAGAATTCCAAGAATAAAATGCTTTGTTCACAAACTTTATGTAACATGTGTCATCTGTTTCCTTTAAAAGAACAGAATCTGTGGCATTTAAGCATTCCATTTTATACACTAAGCATTAGACTTATCTAAATTTCCTTAGATTCAACAAATCTGGAACCAATGGAAGTTGTATATTTTTTTAAACACAGGAACTATGCACAACTTTTTATTAATAAAACTTTATTAGTAGCCATATAAATACATGTTTTAAGGCACAATAATGAATTCCTACTTGTGTTTATAGTAGGGGCTTGGTCCTTTGAATTCTGCTGTAGGAGTAGGCAATCAGGCTCATTCTGTCACATGGAAAGGATACCCAAGCATGTGGTCTGGAAGGGATTCTTGGCATGCTCTGGCAATTCCCTTGCTCTGAGTATGGCTAAGAGTGAAACACACAGCGCCAGTTCCCCAACACCCAGACCAAATTATCTATCCTGATTATTTACTGAAATAGTTGCTGGTGTGCTTTCATCACAAACTGACATGCAATTTCCTAAACAGTTCCTCAACAGGAACAAGCATGAGTCAGTAACTATTTCTAATATAAAAGTTGCAGTGATTATAATATTTGGGAGGTCAAAAATATTTAACAGGATTGTGCACTGAACGCCACCAGTTAGTGTCAGTACCAGAGAATAGTTTAAAATTTAATTAGTTTATTAGTATATAGAAAGCTAGGAGAAAAAAAAAAAAAAAAAAAGCAAGGTAAAATACAGATCTTCCCTTAATTCAGAAACATTAATTTTGATAATGTTATTCATTTACCTTTTGAATCATGTTCCTTTTTTCTACTACAGTTTTCTTTTTATATCAACAAAAATTCTTAATTTCTTCACACCACACTGGATGTTACCATCTCTGCCTGTAAATCTCAAGCTGGGCAACTATTTCTTTTTTATTTGTAGTTAATATATAAATATAATTCAGCTTCACTAAAATTCACTTGACCACCTCAAGTGTGTCAAGATCTGTGAAGAAAATTTCTTTTAATTTATTAACTGTCTGTCATTGAAGGAAAAGGACATTGCCAAGCTGCATTTATGAAATGGCATAGGCTGGGTGAGGAGAAGCACTTCACTCACACAGATGCTCTTACACAAACATACACACAGTGTATGTTCCAGGAGACTGACACCTGGCCCAGTGACCATAAGAGTGGGTCAGTCTTGCCTGGCTTGAGGAGATGTGACTCTCACTCCCACCAGTCCCTGATTCAGGTTATGGGCACTTGAGTCCTCAGCTTCTGTGCATTGCAGGGTGGTATGACAGCATGTGATTGCATGGATTTATAACCAGATGCCAGGAAGGTGATCAACCAAATCACTCAGTGATGATATCATGGGTTACCTCCTTGCCTTCACTGACCTGTCATCCACTCTTCACTATATTCAGTTACTCAACTTTTCACTAAGCAAGATCATAACATCTACAATTTTTGAAGAGAGCAGAAAAAATCACAGAAAAAAGCTTTATTCTCAGTCTATTTTAATGTTTTTCAATGATTGTTGCTTTTTCTCTTCCATACAATAACAACAGACAGACTGAAAATAGGGTTATTAGCATGAAAATCAGTGTAGAATATCTGGTTAAAAATTAAGTCTTTGGAGACACTCTTTCCAAAGCTTTTGCATATGTCTTTCACAAAACAGCCTGGCATTTCACTGCTTTTCTTTCCATCCCTTAAGCATGAAAGCTTGTTTGACATTTCTTTTAAAAACTATGAATCAGAATGTTACTCAAAAGAGAAAAGCCTCCCTTCCTAGAGGAACTTTAATTCATGAGAGTTTTGGTAGATTAGATTTTTCTGTATAATTTCCATTTGATGTAATTAACAGATAGCTACATTAAGCTAAGTAGAAATTAAATCTGGAAAAGCCTTCTGTAAGGCAAGCAAAAACCCCAAAACATTTCTAGTATCTATCTAGATGTAAGATAAATATAATGGACATAGAAAGGAAGAAAGGCATAACTGATATACACCATTGTTTCTTGCATGCTAACACTTTTTCACTCATAATATTGTTAAGGAAAAGAAGTGGAACAGACCTTACTTTTTTTTTTGTTAGATTTTTTTTCTTAATTAAGTGTACCTGGCATATAATAAGTTTAGTAATAGTAGTCCAGTTGCTGTGATACTTTGAAGGGCATGTGGGAGGAGAGAATGAACTTTCCTCTAAGGATATATGATTAAGGGCAGCTTAAATGCAAAAAAAAAGGATAATGAGAAAAGAAGGAAACCATAAATGAGAACCTATAGGACACAAATCTTACTGACCAAGGATAAGGGAGGCAGTAACAAGAACCAAGCCTGCTCAGTCACACTAGCTAAATTGCACACAGAATTAGGGAACAATTATTTCAGTAAGATTAATTGATGCAGTACCTTGTCAAAGGGGTAACTGTAGAAAAGGGGAAAGCTGTAAGCAAAACATATAGACAAAATCTGGCAATCAAACATGATGGAGACAAACACAACGAACATCCTTAGTCACATGAATCGATAGGCTATCAAGGTACTACAGGGCAAATTGGGACTTTGTAAAAAGTAAAGAGGATCCAGAGTCATGGAAGGTGTCACTGTGGCTGCACTAACTGATGAGACAATGTGCAAGGCAAGGTAGTCTGTGAGATGAAAACAGAAGATGTTACAAAAAGATCTGGTCTCATGTAAAACATGAAAGGTCAGTACACCTGTCTGGCTGAGCTCTCTGCCTGATTGCTGCAGTCTGTTCTGTCTTCTTTTTTTAACTCTCTTTATGCAATCTCACTTCATATCCCATGTGTGACACTGTTGCAAGGACTCAGTCCCAGCTGCTGGCCTAACTAGATAATGGAATTGGTGCCAGGTGTTAGAGTCAGATTAGGACTACAGGTGTTGGCAGCCTGTGGTGCCAGCAACTGGAATGAACAGGAGTCTAAGCTGTAAGAGGACACAGGCAGTCAGTGTTTAGAAGGTGGTCGGGGAGACAAAATGGGAAATAGGAGAAAGGGGTTTAAAAGGTCTTGTGTAGAATGATGTCCATCAGTGCAGCTGTCTGGGTGGGATCTGGGTGGTGAGGGTCAGCATTGGTCCTCAGGGAAACTACAAAGCCTGAAGAGTGTGGTGTGTCTGATGGACTAGTGACCTCCTACCTCTGCCAGCCCAAGAGGAAGAGGGAACATGGCTGCCTGAGATTCTGTCTGATGTGGAGAAAGGCTGAGAGAGTTGGGGTTGTTCAGCTTGAAGCAGAGAAGGCTTCAGGAAAACCATACTTCATCCCTATTGTTTGGAAAATACAGGGATGGTCCTGTGCAGGGGCAGGATCTGGACTCAATGTTCCTTGTGGGTGCCTTCTAACTTAGCATATTCTTTGATTCTGTGATTCTACTCAATACTTATAAAGGGTTTATAAGAAAGATGGAGGCAGACTTTTTCATAAGACATGCAGTGATAGGACAAGGAGGAATGGTTTTAAGCTGAAAGAAGCTAGAAGGAGAAAGGACTTAAGGAGAAAAATTTTAGATACTGAGGGTAGTGAAACACTGGAACAGGGTTCCCAAAGAAGCTGTGTATTTCCTATCCTTGGAAGTGTTCAAAGACAGAGTGGATGGGGCTTTGAGCGGACTGATCCCTTGCTTATAGCATGGGAATTGAACAGGATCATCTTTAAAACCTCTTCAAACCCAAATAATTTTAAGACACTAGCATAATTTTCACTGTATTAACAAACATCATGACAGAAAAAGAGCAACAAAACCTTGAAAATTCACCCAGGCCTGCCTTCTGATACATTAATTGTGAGATCTGACTCTAAGTACTACTGATATCACGATGGCTTCTTTAAAAAATAATTGCTATGTAACTCACAGGGGAGGTGACTTCATAAGTACATTAATAGATAACTGTAGATTCTTGGGCTGGCAGAGGCAAGAGGTCACTAGTTTTTTTGGGGGGGGTTGTTTGTTTGGTTGGCTTTTTTGTGTTTTTTTTTTTGTTTGTTTGTTTTTGTTTTGTTTGTGGTTTTTTTGTTTTTGTTTGTTTTTGTGTGGGTTTTTTTGTTGGTTTGGTTTGGTTTTTTGGGGGCTGGTTTTGTGGGTTGTTTGTTTGTTTGTTTTTTTAATGTGGTGGTGTACAGTGGCTACCGACCAGCAAAAAAAAAACTCCAAAAAACATAACAAATTTAAACACGAAAAAGATTTGTATAAGTTGTAAGAAATTGAAGATACAAACCCCAGCTTCCTAAATTTTATCTGTATTTCAGAAACTTTGCTACTTATAAAAATGATGACATACTGTTTTCTTTTATAATGGCTTTTGGCTCTGTATTGGCTTTTGAATCAATATTTTGTCAGAATCTAAACATTTGAGTAATTTTCTAATGAGAACTGTCTCCTTAAATGGAATAAATTTGCCCCAGGTTGTGGAGTATTTATCCTTGCAGACAGTAAATATCTAACTGGACATGGCCTTGAGCAACATCCCATATCTGACCCTACTCAAACAGGGTACTGGAGTAATAGCAGTTCTCTAGAGATCCCTTCCATACTGAATGATTCTGTGTTTCTATGTGATTATGTGATCTCTCTATTCGAATTAAATTACAATAGAGGTTTAGATGAAATATCTAACATAAGTGAAGGTGGAGAGAGATCAGAGAGAAATGATAGCAAAATTATACACCTCTTAGTTTCTAGGGAAATAGAAACCCTACAAATAACTTTTTCTTATTCTTTTTATTGGACTAGTAAGGATTTGATACAATGAAAAAGACATTGTAAGTCTTTGACAATGATAAATTGGTAATTGCTGTTTAAAAAAAAATAAAATCCAGGTATAAAATTGTTTATAGGTTATCGGTATTAGAGACACAAAACAATTCCTATGAGAAGTCTACAGTGTAAAAAAATTATACAGAAATTCTCTGAACAAAGGCAGCTTATGAATTCCTGACACTATAAAAGATATAGGCAGCCCGCACATTCACTTAGGGTGTAATTCCCTCTGTGAAACACCATCAGAAACCTATAAAACATTTACCTCCCACTTACAGTCAATTTGAAGTGTTTAAATGGGACATCAAGGCTGTGTGTGCATCAATCTGATGGTCTTTTCCAGAACACAGGGCCTGATCAACAGGCTGATTCATATGGATGTACTTCTGTATTCAGCAAAGTGATTCAATGGGGCTCAGCATAGATCCAGAGAAATACATTACAGATGCATCAGCCTGAGTGAATCAGGGACACATTCTTCTGAAAAAGTAAAATTTTTACAGACTTCATCATTTCTGAAGTTCTGGATGGACTTCTAACAGAGACCATATTTTCCTGGTTTCGTTACAAAGAAAACAAAAATCCGTCACTTTCAAAAAGTTAGCATAATCTATATTTATGCAATGTAGCTAATACTTCTGATAGTCAAATTATGTTTTTAATTAGGAAAAGCTTTCACATTTCCCAACTGTGTTAAGTACCATATCTTCTTTTTTGGATCAAAAAATATATTAACTATTCATACTTTAACCTCACAGAATAATCAGACATTCTTCTTAAGAATACATGGGAAGGCAAAGAAACGGGAAAATTTCCTTTTTTGTAACTTTTGATTTGATCTTGTTTGTTTCTTTTTTTTTTCAGATACAGGTTGGAGTGTGTTTTTTGTTTGTTTATTTGTTTGTTTGTTTGCTTGCTTGTTTTTTGTTTGTTTGTTTTGGTTTGGTTTGGGTTTTTTTTGCTTTTTTCCCTGTATTTTTATTCTGCTGCAATTATTCTTCCTTTCTGTGTGGAAAGGTTCTGTGAAGAACATTCCTTCCCCCAAATAAAGTTCAGGGACAGTTGGTGCTAAATGTAAAAAGTAATGCTAGTACATGTCCCCTCCACAACTACCACTCCAAAGGTCATTACAATGAAAGGGAGGAGAAGGTTATTTACTAGTCCAGGCAAAAGACTGAAGATAATGAGGCCGTCTCGTTTCTATATGCAATGGATTGTTTGGAAAATGATTCAGCCTTCATGAAAAAAAAAAGCAGTCCCATGAGGAACTATAAGCTTGCATACATGATATGGTTAGTGGCATGATGAGGGATTAATTACATAGTTTAATGGTAACTTGGTGGTGTTAGGTTAACAGTCAGACTTGATGATCTTAAATGTCTTTTCTAACTTTAATGATCTGATGATTCTATAATTCTATATGCCATCTGACATTCATCTGTCTGTTGAACATATGCAGTTTAAAAAACTTTGTTATGGGAGAGAAGAACTACTTTTCTCTCCGTTGCTGATTTATCTCAGGGTCAAATTCTGAAGCAAAATATTTCCACATTGGATATCTAGAGCTAAATAAGTAGGTCAAAATACAAACATCTCAAAGTTTTGATATACAGAAATTGAAAGCACACAAAGTAAGGACTCAGTATGCTGGAAGGAAGGGATGCTGTCCAGAGGGACTTTGACAGGTTGAGAGGTGGCCTGTGTGAACACTGTAAGGTTCACTGAGACCAGGTGCAAGGTCCTGCACATGGGTTAGGGCAATCTCAAGTACAAATACAGGTTTAGTGGAGAACTGATTGAGAACAGCCCTGAGGAGAAGAACTTGGGGTTGTTGATGGATTAGAAACTTAACATAGAATCATACAATGTTAAGGGATTTGAATGGATTGATGCAGTAGGTGCATCTCTTCTGAACCAATCAAGCAATTGATTCCTGATTTGAATCCTGTGCTCCTGAATGCATGTAAATGTACATGAGTATAGTCTGGAACTGAACTTCTGAACTGTAGATCCCTAAATTTAGTTGTATGACTTAATTCTAGAGAAAATTTTCTTGCAAAACTAAAATACTTAAACTCTCAGTTTACTTATGACATTTGCATCAGTCATATGTAAAACCAGATTAAAAGCCAGCAGGTCAAGATTAATCTAGATGTAACTCCAAGTTTTTAGGAAGAAGTGTGATAATGACATCTTGCAAAAAGTTAATGTACTTTGTAACATTAATGTTCTAAAGGAATCTTAAAATCCAATTTTATACTTCAGTAGGAATAAGTAAAGTCCTAATTTGGTCCTAGTCCATTAGATTCTGCAGTTCGTTAGAAGTATGTTTGCTTGACATTGGAGCCAGTCATTCTAAGCTCCTTTCTTAGTCACTGGAGAGAAATAGATATTTGTTCAAATGTAAATATGTAAAATAGGTCAGCTGAATCAGACCCTCTTAAGTACCAGTTCTGTCCATTGATTTTATGAGAGCTGTACATGACTGGTGCACATAAAGATTCTGCACTGTGGACATCTAGTAGGTGAGATAAATCCACCCTGCCGATTTATATTTGTTTGATGAGTTTAATACTTCAGTGACAATCTGAGTTAATCTTTTCCTTTTAGAAACTCAAAGGAATGGTAATCAAATAATGCTACTATTTACCTTCTTGAAAATCTTCAGTTCAACATGGCAATAAGTGAAGAGGCTTTTTTTTTTTTTTTTGATTAAACTAAAGAGAAATATTTTGCTATATGAATGAAAATCTACCTTTCAATGGAAGAACTGTGTTAAAAATTGTTAATTTTGGGGGGAATAACAGAAGCTTCATTCCATCAGTCCAGCAACCTATGCAATTGTGTTTAATTACTTTTGATGTGATTCTGACAATTTATAATAAAAATATTCTTTGGTAAAACTAATATGAGTTGATATGTATCTCATTAAGGAGCTCTGGTGCCAGTATAATGCACAGAGGAGCGGTCCAGCATGTGCATGGGGGAGTTTTCCACACAGGGGAAACCTCTGAGGAGCGGAGAGAGCTGACTAGAGCCTGCAACTTGCATGGTAGTGGCTGATGGAACTTGTCAGGGACAGGAGCAATGGTGACAAATACACTCCTGTCCTCAATAAAAGAAGCCTCTGGGTGCTGCCAGCGATTCTCTCAGGAGCGCTGAAAACAGAATGCGCAGCTAGACTGTGGCACATCAGCAAGGACATGGAGCAGCAGTTCACATGGAAGAAGCTGGCACAAGAAGGGCATGAAGGAAGGGGACTGCAGCTCTGCCACTTGACCAGGGAGCAGTGGTATACGTTTGCCAGAAGCCGTGTCTACTCTAAACTCTGTACCCATGATGACTGTCACAGCTGCCCAAACAAAGCCTCATGCTGCCATCAGTATCATATGCAGGGTGTTTTCTGCTCTTACACCAGAACCAAATGGCAGCAGTTTGCGGGGAGGAGGTGGGGAGGGGTGGGGTGGTAAAGTACAAGAACTCCTCTGCCTAGCGAAAGAGCTTTGGGAAAAGGAGTGTAGGTTGAGAAGCACCAGGGAGTATGAGGGAGAGATTGAAACTTCACTGGGACGCTACTGGAATTGCACTCTGCCTTTCTTGGAACAGGTCCAACAGGCAGACAGGACACATGATATGGACGATTCTCTATCTGCTCTCCACCTGTCTGAATGTGGAGATCTAAAGGTGTAGGAGGTAATAGGAATCAGTTCCTACCTGGCACTGCAGGTGCATCTCCTTTGTACTGCCCTACCTTCACAGGTGCCTTGGCAAGTGGAACCAATGACAAGGACTATGTTTCATCATGGTTGGAGGCATCTCCAAGGTTGTCAGTCCAGGCCCTGTGTCAAAAGTGCTTCCATAAAGGGAAAGAAAGAGATGGTTCACTTACATAGGAGACTGTCTTCTAAAGGAAACCAAGGGCACAATATGCAGCCCAGACCCACATTTTATGGAAGTTAAACATGTGAAGAGGAAGCTTCCTGAACAGGTACAGCCCTCCGAGTACTATTTTTTCAGGTAGGCAATGATGAAGTTGCAACAAGTCCAAGTGCAATGGAAAGGCAGGTCCTGCTTGACTCACCTGAAAGGCAGGTCCTGCTTGACTCACCTGATCTCATTCTATGAGGAATGACTCCCTTAGTGGATGACTGTGGATGTGGTTTACCTGGATTTCAGTAAAACCTTTGACACTGATTCCCACAGCATTCTCCCAGAGAGACTGGTAGGATAGATGTACTCTTCATTAGGAGTAAAACTTGCTGGATGGCTGTCCCAGAGAGTGGTGTTGGATGGAGTTTCATCCAGGTGGCAATGAGTGGTAACAATCCCATGCAGCACTACAGGCTTGGGGAAGAATGTCTGTTCAACAGTCACTGAACATAAGACAGCAGTGTGCTCAGGTGGCAAGAAGGCCAGTGGTATTCTGGCTTGTATCTGAAACAGGACCAGGGCAGTGATCTTTCCTCTGGACTCTGCGCTGGTGAAGCTCTGCCTCAAGTATCTGCCCCTCACTCCAAGCAAGACACTGACATGCTGGAGCATGTCCAGAGAAAGGGAACAAAGATGGAGATGGGTCCAGAGCACAAATCTTATGAAGAGTAGTTAATGGAACTGGCAGTATTTAACCTGGAGGCAGGAGGCTTAGGGCTGAGAGACCTTATCACTGTCTACATCTACTTGAAAGGAGGTTGTAACAAGATGAATGTTGGTCTCTTTTCTCAAGTAACAAATTATAGTGGATGAGGAAATGTTTTAAAGTTGTGCCAAGGGAGATTTAGATTGGCTATTTGAAAAAAAAAATCCTCATAAGAACAGGCTTTCCAGGGCAGTGGTTGAGTCCTCCTTCCTGGAGGTATTTAAAAGACACGTAGATGTGAGGAATGAGATGCTGGAAAATAGTGCTGTGGGAAGCAACCTGGGGATCCTTGTTGATGACAAGTTGAGTATGAGTCAGCAGTGCTCTGGCAGCCAGAAGGGCCAACCATGTCCTGGGGGGCATCAGGCACAGCATCACCAGCCCGGTGAGGAAGGGGATTGTCCCACTCTGCTCTGCACTGGGGCAGCCTCACCTTGGATATTGTGGACAGTTTTGGGCACTACAATACAACAAAGATATTAAGGTCTTAGAGAGTGACCAAAGGAGGGCAAAGAAGATGGTGAAGGGCCTTGAGGGGAAACCATATGAGGAGTGGCTAAGTCACTTGATCTGTTCAGCCTGGAGAAGAGGAGACTGAGGGGAGACCCCATTGCAGTCTACAACTTCCTCATAAGGGGAAGAGCAGGGGCAGGCAATGATCTTTTCTCTGTGGTGGCCAGGGAGAGAATCCAAGGCAGTGGCCTGAAGATGTGTCAGGATTGGTTTAGGTTGGATTTTAGAAAGAGGGATCAGGCTTCCCAGAGAAGTGGTCACAACACCAAGCCTGTCAGAGTTCAAGAAGCATTTGATGATACTTTCAGTCACGTGATGTGAGTCTTGGGGTTGGTCTTGTGCAGGCCCAGGAGTAGGACTTCATGATCCTTGTGAGTCCTTCCAACTCAGCATATTCTGTGATTCTGAGAACTTGAAAATGGAGTGGGGCTATGAATCATGGGATCTTGTATATTTCAGTACCAGCACCTTGAGACATCTGGGGATCTGGAAGCAAATACTAGGTTGATTGAGTGTCTACAAGTTAAAATGTATCTAAGTATCTGTATATTTGTGTATATATAGGTATTCTGTCATTAGACTTCAGCCTTGTTCAATAGAGAGGAGACAGCTATGAGCCCATCCAAGCTTGAGAGCTATGTTTTTTTTTGTCTTTTCTGATAGATGTGGATAGATGTGGTATATGCATATTCTGGGTGTGTGTATTCATGCATGTGTGCCTATCAAGAATTTGCACTCACTCTTGCCTCTGGCTGGACCTGGGTTCAAAGAGCAGTCTCATACTCAACAGGCAACTGGAATCAGCAACCTGTCACACTTGTACTGTTGATGTTGTCAAAACCCATCTTTTTTATGTAACCTTCTTCCCTTCACTACCTCACTTTTGATTTCAGGAAAAAGTCGGGAATATGACAACCCATATGTCTGATTTCATATTGTTTGTATTTTGGTTTTTTGGGGGGTTTTGTTTGTTTGTTTTTTTATTGTGTGCATCATCAAGATTTCTAAATTAAATCTACAAAAGCAGGTTATGAGCTGAATACTATATAGTTATTTCTTTCCTTGAGTGCAATATCTGGCTAAAGAAGATAATTTTATGTATTGAAGTGGCCAGTTTTCTTTCAAACCAGAAATAAAATTATGTGAAAAACCTCACAATATTTTTTTTTCTCATATCCACAGGTTTCTCATGTATCTCTCCAGAAATTCCATAAACAGTGAGGCTGTTGTGCAGAGAGTTTACTGCCTCTGGCATGCCCATGTTTGTCACCGGGATCCAGTTAAGTGAACTGGAAGAGGATGAATGAATTGGGCACAGTGATGCTGTACTCCTGGTGGGTCCATTCATAGGCAGAGTACAGCAGTCAAAAGCATTCTTTTTCAGGCATAGCAAGAAAGAATAAATTTTTTAGGATTTGGAAGAACATTTTCTCTACATCATCCCTTAGAATAAACACATGACATTTCCATAACAGATAGAAATGGGGAAAGGTGTTGCTCATAACAATGAGCAACATTGCTCATAACAATGCTCTGCTACCGGATCTTATCATGGCTGTAAAATACAAATGCTGATTATTCATATCTCTTCAAGAAAGGATGTAAATGCCTCCAATGAAGAGTTATCTATCACCCCTTCTTTATGGTCTAAATTGTTTTAAATGTTGTCAGAAAGACTGAATAAATTGTCATAATTAATCTACTGGGCTTCACTTAAAAGATAACCTCTTTGCCATTCTAGTATTTTTCCTCTGAGAAGGAGGGAAAGGCTATGTACATCTGTTTGCTAAAGCAACATTTATTTATACTTGATAGCATGAAAAGGGTCTTTGACATGATGTGGAGTCTTGCTTAGAAGTAAATTATTCTTTAGTAGCACTAATTAAATCTTCAATGACACTAAGAATTCACCTCTAAGCAAAACTTCTGAGTGCTTATAAAGCACTCAGAAAATAATTATAATCTGAAATCTGTGGCTTTTTTAGAATGAAATATTCAAAAATTTTCATAGGAACATGCTACTGGTATTACTTGTTTTTTAACTCCAGCAGTTTCAAGGAAGTTGGCATATAATTTAATAGAAGATTATGTTGATTAATTGCAACAATAATAGAATAAGTTTGAATATTCCAGGTAATGAACAATGTTTCATAGCATAAAAAAAAAAAAAAAAAAGAAAGACTCTTCTGGACTAATCATAAGGACTACTTTTTTGTGCTCAAAATTTTAGCTGACCTTCTGAAAGAGACAGAAAAGTTTTCTTCAGAGTATTGGGAGAGACTTCCAAAAAAGGTGGAGCAGCTTTGATGTCTGAGTCATGCATAGAAAGTTGAATTAGCCAGCTCAGTGATGCAGAATAGCTGCACTTTCTCTCCTCTCGTAGAAACATCTCCTCAGGGTTGAAGCAGGCATTGTCTAATTGAATCATTTCCTTATTCAGCTCAAATACAGCAGATATGTAGTTCAAATGCACAATACTTCTTGTTCAATGGATGTTGTGATTATTCATCATAATATAAATACTGGATATTATAATTCAACTCAGGAATTATTTTTCATTTGAAATAATAACATGAATATTATCAAATTTATCTTCCAAGTCCATTTGAAATTGTTACTTAAAGAAATTTATAGATGTGAAGTTCATTCTTACAAATCTCTGTGAAATGTTTTGTATTTCAAGACATTTGCCCCTTCTTTCTTCCCTCTCTATATCATCTTTCTTCTACTTCTTCTGAAGTCTTTATTGATGAAACTGAAAAGTCCTGAAAGCTTTATCTATCCTGCAGTTTCAACAAACAGTTCTGTTCCTTCAAAGTGCATTACAAGTATAGAAGGTAAAACAAAAGGTGCAATACTGAGCCTTTGTTGCAGGAAACTACCTATCCATCACCAAAAACCCATCTTCCAAAATCAATTTGACAGTAGTCAGAGCAGTTCTTCTGCCTTCTCCCACAGCCTTCTCTCTGTGCTTTGGTTGACTGTACTCTGACACCTAACAGTGTTTCTACATAGTCTTGAATCAAATTCCTGGAAAAATTGCTGAGTTGTGAAAAAGATCTGTGGCAAAGCATGTGCACTACATACTTGCAAGATAGGAAAAGTAAAAGCTCAACTAAAAGTAAGGTTATTGAGATTAGGATAAGTAGTAAATCAAGGACTCAAGACAAAAAAACAATTATATTGAAAAGGAAAAACAAAAAGATGTAGTGTGGTTACTCAACAACATCCTGAATCAAACTGTTTCAGGGACCATGCCTACCCCACACCTTCTTTACCTGCAAGACAGCTGCCTGGCCAACAAAGATCTCACTGAGTTGGTGAGCATAATAGTGCTGAACCTTCTAGCTCATTAGTCTCAATTTCATGTATGGTGAACAAATAATTTGCTTTTCATTTTTACTTTGTGTATAACTGTACACAGCATGTTAGTAAAATTTTCCTGGAAAGGCCCAGGGTGAGATGGTTACAAGGTAAGCAGAAGTCAAAGAACTTACAATTTTTATCAAGAGGAAAATTTTAAAGAGGTAACAAAAGTAAAAGAAATGAAGAGGAGTTTAAAATCAATGTTTCTGTTACCTCAAATGGCTGAGCTAATGAAGTGCTTTATTAAATCAGTACTTAACAAGAAAAGAAGAGTTAGGAATGTATGCATAATACCAAAGCAACAAAAACATTGTGAATATACAGTTTGCTAAGAAGTTGTTAAGAGAGTACTCTTAAATGAAGCACAGTACCTACCACTTGGCCTGGGTTTTCAGTGTTCCTTCATCTCAAAGGTGAACAAGCCACTACTGAGTATTTATGAAAATCATAGAGAGTTGAAAGGTAGGGGTTTGTTTTCAGTAATTTTATGTTAGTGTGTATTAATATCTCCTACTGATATTTCTTAATTGGTCATAACATTGGAAAGTAATGCAATATGTGTCAACAATGACTGTGCTTTGTCCTTCAGTGCCACCAGCTACGACTGCTCCTGTAATCCAGTGTGTACTAGCCACGAGTGCACCTGCACACAGACTATCTTTATGCAGTTCAAAGGGTAAAGAGTGGTGTGAGCTAGAATGTGCAAATGAAAATGGGATTTAATGGAATATCTTGGATATTTCAAAATTATGACCTTTTTCCAAAAAAGGAAAGATATTTTGTTCCAAATAAAAGTAGCAGGTAAACTGAAAAATTAAACATTCATCTTTTTAAAATGTAGCACCAGATTGTATACAGTGGAAAATGAGATTTAATCAAACTTTCTTGTAATTATATTTCTTTAATTTGTTAGCACAGACTATTATCTGGTTTAGAGTTCAACGTGATCACAAACCATGGATTTACTTTCTTCCTTAAGGTAACTTTTTGTTACACTGGATACCTCAAAACATTAAACCTAGTGGTAAAGATCAATTTTATACACTTTACTAGTACTACAACTGACATCAAATGTTACATTATTGACATTCATTTAAATGAATTTTATGCTTGAAAGGAGGATGCTGTGGTGAATTTTATATTATGGACTATATAAGGGATATATTTTACCAGTATTTAATTCAGAAGTTGTTATTCCAGTATTTATTTTATATAAAAGTAGAATAAATAAGGTACAGAAGCTCTTAACTCAAAGGAATTATGCATAGTTTAAAAATAACTAGGTTCAGTGAAACTAGAGTATCTTATCAACTCAGATGTAAAAGTACAGTACAAGACAGGTGTGGTGTATATATTAAAGTAAATCATAAGTGTTAGAAAAGTTTCAAGTCAGAAGAATATTCCTCACCTGCCCTTTAACCTTGTATCTTTGAAAGGTTTAAAAATGTTAATGATATTGTGGATGAGTATGTAGACTCTTCCACTCTGCAGTTTAAGAAATTATTAAATGCTGAGAACATCAATCCAATCTCCCAGTCAGGTCTGTTTCAGTAACTACTGATATCTGTTAGGCTGTTTCTAAAATTTGCTATGGGTTCAATTGTTTTCAGGTAATTACTCTCTCGGAAGTAGTAGGACTATATGAAGATCTTATGATACCACAATCCCTGTTTTGAATAATAGAAGTCTACTTCCACAATATAATTCCAATGACAAGAAAAAAGGACCAGTGGTTTTGGTAAGCTCTGAGGCATTATTACAGCATAGTTCAATGGTTCAGCCATTAAAGTCTTTTATCAAAGATCAGCAATAGAAAAGTGCCCATAACCTTTTCTAGTCTTTCACAGCTAATAATGTGTAATATCGTGAATTAATGTTTTTTGATAACATGTACTTAATAAAATGTGGACTTGCCATTTCAACCAGGAGTACCAGAAGTTCTATTTCACTATATTATGATAATATGAATAGGTGTTTGCAACTGGAAATGATAAGCACAAGAGTTCTGTGGCAACGATTTTGAAATCCAAAATGGATTATCTGTGTATACCAGTCAATGGCCTGTCTAAAACATTAATATAGTAACATTATTATGACATTTTTCATACTTTTCCATTACTAAGTAGTTGAAAGTCTGCTACTTTTTTCAATAAAATTATAACAAATATTAATATCTTTAAAATCTTTAATATTGTGAGTGTGGCATTAGCACTCAGTAATAATCCAATTTATCACCTTTTTATTACCATTTAAGTACAACTGTATTGTTCATAGTGATTATTTAAATTAATTATAAGTATTGAAGAGATGCTTTTCCCACTAACAGTTGTATGTTTTATTTGTCTGAGAGACACACTGATGGCAATTCCAACCTCAAACAAGGTAAATGCCTTGTACATGTAGTACTCAAAAGTTGCCCTTGCTGGTATGTTGTGGATGAGTTTGTCTTATATTTTTGTAATAATGAAACAATGTCTTCCATATACCATTTTCTTCTTGCACATTTAAGAACTTGAAACATTAAGGATTTCTT
>VXAU01003580.1:95063-110980 GCA_013399695.1 Formicarius rufipectus
TTTTTTTTTCTTTTTGGAGACTGCTGTGATTTAACCCCGGTAGGCAAGTAATCACCACACAGCTGCTTGCTTATTCCCTTCTCTGGAGAGAGAATAAGGGTAAACGTGGAACAGCTCCTGGGTTGAGGTAAAGTCATTTTAAGATGTTAAAGTTAAAGCTGCATAAACCAGCAAAACAAAATAAGGAATTCACTCACTATTTCCCATTAGCAGTCATGTATTTAGTCATTTCCAGGAAAATCAGGGCTATGTCATATGTAGCAGGTACTTCAGAAGACAGATGTATATAGAATTTACTCCAACTGATCTTGGTCCATTGGGGTCAGCTCTCCCTGATGTGTAACCTTCCACCTTCCTAGTCAGTTCCATCATCTTGCTGCCTCACTATGGGGGCAGCATGCGAAACAGAAAAGGCTTTGATGTTTGTCATAAAGTACTCATAAAGCAGCAGCAACAAAGGTATTAGCAAAAATATGTTTCATATAAATGTGTGAAAGCAGGAGTTAATAGAGTTCTGGTACATATAGAGAAAAGTCAGATTGAAATAAATTTAGAGTGATTTATATGGAGACTGGGGATGTAAAATTATATGGATGCAACAGGGGAGGGAAGATCCTCATGCTGAGTCATGAGGTTCAGAGAAGACCCATCTGGTCTGGGATATCAGCCAGGGCCATCCTCAGGTTTCAGTAACTGTTTGAGTATCACAAACTTGAGTTTGTGATCTCTGAAAGCATCCCTCCCATAGGGAGATGATGGTTGTAGCCCGCTGCCGTTTATTGGACCACAAAGTGATTGACTTTAGTAGTCTGAAAATCTCCATCCTAGCTGTAATCCTAGCTGTGCATTCTGGAATTTTTTGAAAGTCTAGTAACAATAGTACTATACCACTGTGCCCATGATTCAGGCAAGTAGTGTACTAAGGGAATCAGGGAATGGCTTATTCTGTCTCCTCCCCTTTCTTGGTCAGGCAACAGAAATTCCTGATATGGACAGTGTTCCTCATAAGATCAAGGGCAGCTTTTCTCCCAAGAGCTATTAAGCAAGGTCAAGTCCTAAGAGGAATTCTTGAGATCATAGTATGTCACGAGGATGAGCCACCACAGTGTTCTGCAAGCGCTGTTAAGCAATAACTAAAATATCAACAACTCTGTTTCCATCACTTTTTATATCCAAAACAAAGTGCCATATGTGCTACTATGAAGAAGAGTAACTATTACAGTCAAAATCCCTGGTAAAGCGCCATGAGAAAGCATATTTGATGCCTTGCATTTAGTAGACATTTTTGAGTAATAAGAACAGGAAAAAGCACAGGTAACCAAAGATCACCTTTTAATTTTAGATGTTTCCACCACTATGTAAAATGGACATCGGGTTTATGACACTAGCTGAACAAGAATATTACAAGTACACCTGTATGTCTTGGTTTCTCTCTTTACATATATTTTCCAGAATAGGCCAGTAATCATATGCCTTTGTAATGCAGCTGCAGTAATTCATAACTCTTGCTCTGTGGAGCAAGTGAGGCACAGCTGGAGAATTTGCCTTTGGCCACTTGCTAGATCTACATGCATGGCACTACCCAGGATGTCTGAGATGGCCATCCTATCAACCCAAATCAAAACACAAAGGTAAGTAAAGAATATTTTAACAGATATATTCAGTACTGAGAAATTTCACTTTTTATTTTATTTTTTTTTAATATGAATCCCCAGTTTAATTAAACCTGTGATAATTTCTCCCATGTTGCCATACTACTGCGGTATCTGAATTAAAATATTACCCCTCCTACTATGAGAAGGGCAGATTAATAGCTTCTCATGTACTACTAAGATGACAGGTTAACAACTACTTGCATAATCAACACAAATTCTGCACCAGGCAGTACAGAACAACGCAGAAGTAGAACATTTTCTGGATATTAAGCTCAATTCTTCACTGCATCAACCTTAATTTTCTATGCTTCACTGATAAAATAGGGTCTTCCAGCTGGTAGCATAATGAGCCAGACTAGACTATTTTCACATAAAAATGGACTGTAAAACAAGATTTGAATTCTAAAGGTGAAAGGCTAGATTTTATTTTTCTTTCTCTCTCTCTCTCTTTCTTTCTGACAATTCATGCCATTTGATGGTTCACACATCAGATAACACAGAAGAAAGAAAAAAGGTTCAGATTTATTAGAATAGAAGCAAAGTCTGACCTATCTGTACCTAAATTCTGTTTTATTTTGATTGCATTTTCATCTTGGGACACAATATTAAGCTGAAGATGTTCCTGCTAAATTTGGACAGACAATCCATACAAATATTTTTGGTAGATTCTTAAATGGACACGATCTTATGAAGCAGTGTCTGATAACAGATAAAAGGTAACCATGAAGTATCAAACCACTCACAGACTTCTGTTTTTACATGTTTCTACACAACATGTATTTGGTGGAAAATGTCCTTGCCTCACTCTTCTATGATTTTGATGCCGTAAATATGTAACTCTTTCTGTAACACTACCTTCTGAGATGTGGTCTTTGAGTTACTGCTTAAAAAAGGAGAAGAAAAAAACAAAACAAAACAAAACCAAACCACAAAAAAACCCACCAAAAACAAACAAACAAACAAACAAACAAAAACCAAAAAACCTCTTGTTCAACACTATCCATCTGCATAGATTACCAACATAAGCAATAACAATTTGTTCATCTCTTTTGCTTTTACTTACACATACTCTTTCTGTTAGTCTACTGCTACTGTGAAGTAGTTTTACTACATCTGTTAAAGGTTCAACTTGGACATCAGGAAGACTTTTTTTCACTGTCGGGGTGGTTAAGCATTGAAACGACTATCCCCGAAAGTATTCAAGAAACACCTGGACATGGCACTTAGTGCGATGGTTTAGTTGACATGGTGTTATTCAGTCAAAGGCTGGACCAGATGATCTTGAAGGTCTTTTCCAACCTAGATTCTATGCTTCTATACTGTTATAGGATGTATTTTATCCTTTACTTATTCAAGTAAAGTGACACAAAAATACTTAGCAAACACTTTGTATCTTTGGAGTTGCATAAAATAAGTATGACAAAAATGAAACAAGTACTATATGAAGAGGAAATCTATTTTTGTCTTCAGCTATAACTATTAGGTCAGTTCTAAAAACAAAGTCATAAAGCTTATGCAAAGTGTTGCAGATTTGTTTATTTTGATAATTATTTTGTGATATATTCAATAAAACAATAGAAAAATAGAAAACTAACACCCTCTGAAATTTTATGTATAGCTGAAAAAATATTAATTCTAATATTAGTGCAATAATAATATATCTGCTAATGAGTTACAATTTCAATGAGAACAGCCACACCATAGATATGTTAGTCCTTGTTCACTTCTATAAAACTAATGAAATAAGACTAAACACATTTAAAAAATTGTTTCAAGTTCAAAAAAGACGTTTTTTAATCTTAGTTTGGAAAAACATGATACAGATTCAGAAATACTTTTGTTGCATTATTCTCAGACAAAAAGTTGAGCCCTGAGCTTAGCTTCAATTTTCCCTTAAAAATATATAAGGTTTATGATAGATCAGCGCCTGCTACTTTATACACTTAGTGATAGCAGAAGAGCAGTAATTTGGTAAAGCATTCTGATTTCATGCTACATCTGTTAGAATCTGAACCATCAACTAATCTATTCTTGCAAGTCACAAAATACTTCCACTCTCTCTCTGTTAGAGACTAGTAATCACAATTCAGCTTCCTAAAGAGAAGGATATGAAGGGCCTGATTCTCAGCTATTACAAGTTGTCAAAGCTCTATTATTTGCTGTCAAGACCTGTCAGTCTGTACTGACAGAGGTTCTTGTCAATAGCTATATTTAAATATTCTGCTTCAATGATTTATATCTTTATTTTCACATAAGTCTCTCAAGGGAAGAAAAAAGGTTTAGGCAGCCACACGTCCTTAGGTTTAGAAAGTGTGATTTTAAGTTTGGTGAGTTGACCACAACCAACATCCAAAGACCCAAACAACCATTTAGTCAATCCCTCTCCTGGTCAGATGAGATGGAAGGCAAGAGGACTCAAGGAGCAAGATAAAAGCAATTTAACAGGAAAAACAGAGCTGTGAACTTCCATAGAGCAATGAAAGATTTTATTCCCTACTTCCTATCATTTCCATACTGGAATCACATCCTACCTCCCCTGTGGTAGGCCCAACTGACAGGATGTATGACACCGAGTATTCCTTATCCTCTCTACACCTGGATGAATACGGTGACTCAAGGGATAGGAGCCAATGGTGACCAATTTCTGCCTGGTGCAGCAGACACATCTTATCCTGGTTGGATATATGGGGTGATGAAGCCTCGTTGGTGTGTTGGGTGGTGGGATGGTCACAACGATATGAATTTAGGCTCCTATGCTAGGATTTTAGTCCATGCATCTAGGAGAGGGTGCGGGGGTGCTCTCCCCTGGTTCCCCCCCCGGCCACGTGGTGCCAGAGCCCTGGGCGAAGGACAAAGACACCACACCAGCTTGGGGAGAGAGGGAGAGAGAGAGAGAGCTTTATTCAGGAAGTAGGGACTTTTTATAGTCCTTTGGAGGGGGTTCAGGTTCTCCAATGGGGGGAAAAGGTATTGTGTGGCTTTGGGCCAACAGGGATGAGGGGATTAACATATAGGCGGGGAAAGGTTTCAGGGAGAAAGGTGGGTCACGCCCCTCGGTTCCCTGGGGGGTGATCTTGGAATGCCGAAGGGGCTCTCTGGGAAGGGCACATGGTTTTGAGGAAGTGGTACAAAGGGATTCTGGGAAGGGGAAAACATGGATTCCAGAGGGGGACATACATGGCAAAGGCAAACATACATTTTACACAATATTAAAGCATCAGTTCAAGGTCTTATCAGTTACATTCTGCATCATTTCCAGGTGTTATCAGTTACATTCTTAATCATTTCAAGGTATTATCAGTTATATTCTTAATCCATTCCCACAACATCTCCTCTGTGACTGCCCCACCTTCACAGGTGCCCTGGCATAATAGGTACAAGGTTCTGTAAGAGGAACCAAATGATGGACACACCAGTTCACTCAGCTTGAAGGTCTCTCCAAGGTTAAATCAACCTATTCCCTGCATCAAAACTTCTTTCATAAAGCAAAATAAGTTGTGTCACTGTCATAGGAAACTCTCCTGAAGAGAACAGAATGCTCAGTATGCAGCCTGGATTCACTTCTTAGACAAGTCTTCTGCCTTCCCAGAGTTCGGATTAAAGAGGTTAAAAGAAAGCTTTTTACTCCAATATAGACCTCAGATCAGTAGATTATTTCAGGTAGGCAGCAATGAAGTAACAAGTAGCCCAAGGGCAATCAAAAGAGACTTCAGGCCTTGGGATAACTGGCTAAGGGATCAGCAGCATGACAGTGCTTTGTCCTTCCAATTGCAGGGAATGATGAGAAGAATCAGGAAGAGTAAGAATATCATTATCTGGCAGAATCTGATGTTGATGGCAGAATTTGGCAGTTCTGATCAGAGGTCAGTTTAAACATCACTTCAGATGGTGACAGGGGTGGTGCACCTGCATCAAAGAGGGAAAAGAATATTTGTACAGGAGTTATCAAGGCTCATTGAAAGAGCTTTAAACTAGAACTGAAAGGGAAATGGGATAAAACAAGTCTGATTAGAGATAAACCTCAGGGAAGCACAATATTTGAAGGATGATGTGCTAGTGAGGACCTTTGCATAGTCTTTCAGTGGAGATAGGGGATGGATATCCATGCTGTAGCAGAGATGCAAGGGTTAACATGTTAGATGTGACAGCCTTGTCAGGTTAGAGAAAGAAGCAGGCACACTTCTGAGGACCAAAGCAGAAATGGCAATTTATTAAAATGGTGTCCAACTTCTATAAAGCAGGGCACGGAAGTTTCCAGAAGGAGGCAGAACTTGAGAGGAGTCAGGGAGTAGCCCGAAAAACAAGGGGATGGCTTTTCTATATAGGGAATAAGCTACAATTCTGCAAGGACTAGCCAGTCATAGGGCAGGGTTCAAGGCCATGAGGTAAAGGGGGGATTTTTCCAGTAATTCCAATTGAAACATATAGGGGTTTATATAGAACTTGTAGAACACTTAACAAAACCCAAACCACAATTAACAGAACAGTCCATGGTAATGAAAACAGTCCAGTGGGCTTCATCCTCTGTCTTCTTCATCCTTGGCAGTTTGTGGTCCAAAGTTGTCGCTCCAGTCCTGTACATTCACACTCCTACAGTTAGACACCATAAGAGTCTGAGAACAGTCACGTAGGGCTTCTCCCCCAAAAAATTGTCAGCATCAGTAGCCCCAGTGAAGTTCACTACACCGACATTTAATATCTTATGATTAAATTTGTGGTACCTGTAAGTGCTTATTCTCTTTTCTCTTAATTTAATGTAAGGACACATAACTCTACTAGCTCAGGCTTAGATTTAAACCTTTAAAAGTTTAAATTTCTGCAGTTGAATTCTAACCTCTTTTCAACCCACCTTGCTTTCTTCTTCCTATGTCTTAATATAACAGAAATATCGAATTCTGATAATACAGATCACATAGGGGTATATGAATAACTGCTTCTAGATGCCTTAATTATTTAAACTTCTCCAGAACCAGTTTAAGATCTAACCTTTATCCTAAATCTAGGGCATTTCTTTCCCCCTCCAGTCAAGTTACTATGAGAATTAATAGGTACTCCAGAAGAGTGCATGACATGCATTTTTCAAGATCTATAAGCACTTGGGACATAGAGAAGGACCATGAGAGCCTTTCACTGCTAGAGGAGAATCTTTCAAGGGTGCTGTCACACAATTATTAAAATTCTCTTTAGATGTATTATTATTTTAATCTGCAAGTATATCCTTATAATATTATTGCATTGTGGCAACAGCCTACAATATATGGACACATTTCTCAGTTTCCACACCATCATACAGGAACCATTTTCCATTGTACCAAGTGGAGAATTACTTTTACTGCCTAGTTATGTTTCTTTTCCTCCAACAACAGGAAAAAAAAAATCAAGCATCTACCAGAAAATGGTCCTGTTGCTGTGGTCTGAAAGGCAGCAAGAAACTTGTGTTCTCTGGTGCTGATATGGACAGGTGATAGTAATAAGAGACAAGTTGTTTGGTTTTGGTCTGGTATCCCAGAGAATACACAATACAATCCATTGTCTGTTTTTCATGACTGGTTTCTAAAGTATCCTATGTGGAAGCCAGCAAAGACAGCTAAGTGTTTTACAGCTAAGGACTTTTAAAATGAGTTGTTCCAGAAATTTTGAAGCAGTGTTATGCACACCTGAGAGAAAGTAGTTTGTGTTGGTGTAGTGGTTCAGTGGGAGGGGGAATATGGTATCTGACTATCCAAAGGCTTCTTATCATAATATGCAAATATGAAATTCAAATGTGTGAATTGTCCTCCAGAAATAGCAAGAAAAGTGAGTTTTTCCTTATTAGCTTTGCTGAATTGTGGCCTAAATTACCATGCAGTTGCTGCAGCTATATATATAAAATATGTACAGCAAAGCATTTTTCTGAGGCTTTTAAATTAGATGTGGTACGATGACTTAAATATTTTAAATGTAATTGGAATGCAGAGGTTTAAATATGATAGTACAGTGACTTCTTGCAGATACTAAAACCTCTTGAGAATCTTGGAAAATATAAACTTTATTATTGAATTGAAAATGTATGTATATTAAGAAAACAGAGCTTACGATTTTATATCCATTTAGCACACGGTTAATCAACATTACCTCACTCGTTGCCATCTAATTTTATTCCCATTAGATTGTAGTTGTGCCACTACTGTCCCATTTAAAGAGTACTAGTCACAATCATTACAGTGAATCATAGTTACCTAGGAGATAACCTAATAAAACAATCTTCATGGTGCAGCTTCTCCAGTTAAGCAAAGTACACTATAATAATACCCTACATTTATATGGCACTTTTCATCCCGAAGCACTTCACAAATTATATACAGAGAGCATCACAAAACTGCAGTAGCTTCTAAGTTGTGAAGAGCATAAGGCAACCAGCTTACAGGATGCTGTCTGAGGGAAATAGGGAGGAGGAAATTCAAGTGACTCTTTTCCTGTTATTAAATTGTTCCTGCATTTTCTACATCTGCACACACAACAAAACAACTTTATTTAGCATGTTTTCTGGGGTGTACATGGAGGCAAAAATAGAATGAGAGACAATCTGAAAGGAAATAACACAATAAATGTGCCAATCTTGCTTAGGTTTGAAACTTAGTCTTATAGCAGATACAACCCTGTATTCAGAGTAACAAGGTATTTTGTTCCACTGACATACAAGCTTGATATGAAAAAGTAATCTGCAGTTGTTACCACACATTTCTCAGAAATATATATCCAAATAACTGCTATCTAACATCCTGAATACCTTTTATTCCTGTAATCTAAATGGCATGATCTTGCACATTCCACAGATCAGGTTTGCACAAGTCTGAGGCACTTGTGACAGCACAAGGGGAGAGCACTGTTGGCATTTTTATCTAGCCTGCTGTTCCATTCCTCCTACCTATCATAATAAATAGATATCATATAAAATTCAGCTTAATTTAAGACTCAAAATATGTTTACAAGTATAACAATACTGATTACAAGTATTAAAAGTAAAATTTAAGTGTCTGCAATTTCTTCCTGAGTAAGAAGCAGGGCTATACCTCTGGGTGTTAAGACTATCTTTATTTTCTTTATTTTGGATTTGGGAGAAGTCATACATTTTCCCTATATCTCATATTGTATACGTGACCTGATCTTCATTAGTGACATAGATGAACTGTCACTAGCAGTTTTTAAAAGTCTAGATTTTCTAAAAAGTAATTTTTACCCTTAAGAATATAAAGAACAACCTTAAATTTACAAATGGTCATTCCTTAGTTTTACAAGTTTTAATTTACATTTACTGGCACTGTTATTTTACTGGTTTTAAAGCACCTTTCCCCTTCCAAAACAATACATATGTACGATTTCGAGCAAACTGCTGAATGCTTTCAAAAGTACAGTCTTCTTCAAATCTGCAACAGCCTTGGAAAAGCGGACATTCATCTCACAGGCATTTAAAACATAGTCTACGTAGCTGCAATTAACATGCAAGGTACAAAAAAGCTGAAACTAGATCTCATGAAACTTAACATTTAAACAAGAGAATTTTTTTTGGCAACACATCTACTTTAATATTAATCTGACATAGGAAATTTATGTCTCAGATATGAATAACTGAGACAAGTTGACCGTAAAACCTAATTTGTTAGAACCTTAAAAATGGGGTACAAAATTCATAATTTAGTTTTTCAATAATTCTGCACCTGAAACTTGCTTTTAAAGTAGGATTATTATAGCACAAGCATGGGAAAATCAGAATGATAGAAACACATTATGTACACATAAATGGAATAATAACCCTTGAAAGAAGAAAGAAAAGTATCATTAAAAGCCAGAGGGACTACATAGAGATTGAAATCATTGAGTCATTGATGCAAAGCGTAAGTAATAATAATTTCTTCTGGTACTGAATACACATGAAAGGATGATATTTTATGTATGTAGCACAAAATTTCCTCAGATTAGGTATATACTGTTTAAACATTTAATTTTCTCAGTTGCCTTCTTAATTCTTCCAAAACAGTACAAAAAGTTATAAATTTAGTCAAATGCTTGACTGCCTCCTGCAAACTGCTGGTTAGGCTATAATTTGAACATTCTGTATTGTAATAAATCTCTATATTTGGGATGCATCCATATTATATAACTGTACAAACAAACATACATTTAGATGCTTCAGTATAACTCATTAAAAAAAGAGTTAATCTCATTTAAAAAAAATATTTTCTACTTTGAAATTTGATACCTACTGCACTAATGCATAACATTTTAATTCCCTGAAAGTTTCAGCATGTAAAATATGAAAATATAGACTGTTAACAATATTTTTAAAATGAAGTAAATTCCTGTCTTTCTTTTAAAATTAGTATAAATATACTTACTGAAACTTTAGCTAGTATAAATTAATTTATTTATAAACCATGTGATATCAATCACCTGTGCATGTGGCAAAGGAGGTGTCTGTTTCACATTTGACAGGAGTGGGAGCAAATACAGCTAATTTAGATGATTTTCATTATATTGTAGGAAGGTGAACTACATCTTGCTCTTAATTTTCACTTCTGGGGCCTACTTGTCAGTTTCTGCATTTCTAAGAATAAATAGTGCTAAATTTATATGCTTTTATTCCTTTTCTTTCCCTCTCAACTTCCTTAGTTGAAATCACATCCATAGTTAAACACTGGGAATTAACTTATTTGTAGCCAGAAATACCTTCTGAGAATGGAAAATCTGAATTTTGTGAGACCCTTCCAAGGCAATATAATGCAGTAAGTAATATTTACTTAGTCAAATGAACCTCCTTGCAAATTCTCAGATTATTCTGCAGCAGATCTAGTCCCAGGTCTAAACTGTCTGTTCAGTTTCAGGCCAGAGTGTGATGAGATGAAGATCAATAACAATTTCTGAGAAAATACAGGGATAAGGGTCAGAAAGATGGAGAGTAAATCCAGCTAGTCAGTACAATTTTGACAATAACCAATATAATGCACTACCTGTTGGAAGAAAAAAAAGATGTGATGCAGCACTTTCAGAGCAGCATTCTGAGGGAAATAAGGAATTAGTTGAACAATGAGGAGAGGTACTTGAAGCACAGAAGGGACATTAGTCAGAGCTTTGAGATGGATCATTCTAGATCTTTTCTTCATAATGAGTTACTCAAACTTCATCAACATAAAATAAATTACAAAATATGTCACAGAAAAATTGTATTTTTGAATGATAAAGCTTGAAATAACCAAAATAACCAAGAAGGACAGTATAGAAACAGAAGGGAAAAAAAAAAAAAAAAAGGAGGGAAAGGGCTTGCAAAAGCTCATGTCCTGCTCATTGTGTTTTTGCATCTCTAATATTAGTTGGTTTCAGTCAACTCAGTGACTAATTTGGAGCTAACTATGCAATTCTTGATCACAGAAGGATTTATTCTATTTCCTCTGATACTTTACTTTCTGTATCCCTATCTTTTCAGCTTTCTTTTGATCTGTAGTCTTGCATCTCCTTTCAGGGACTCTTCATTGGTACTGCCATATCCTTCAATCTTTGGTGTCTTCTCTTACTCACCAGGCATAGTTACTCACTGGGGAAGAAGCAGTGTCCTCTCTTCCAGAGAATTCATATTAGCAACTCACTCTCAAGGGAGGATACAACAACACAAAGAACACACATGTAAATCATATACTTACTGTCTGACAAATTGGTTGAAGTTTTCATGAAATGGAACAATTTTTTAAATTTTTTTTTCTGAATTTAAAAAGCATTAGCAATAATGCTGTTCTCTGTTTCAAGTTATGTGTTTTTCTCTGTTTTCATGTTATGTATGTTGTGTATTACTTATACATAATAAATTAAACACTCCACTGAAACAGCTATTCTGTTTGATTCAGGCACTTCAGAGATTAATTTACCATTCTGTAGATACAAGACGCTTTTGTTACCAGCTGTGTAGCTTGCACTAGCTTCATATATGGAAAGAGTTTACATAAATGCTTCAAAACACTGGCAAGATATCCTTGCAAGGTCATTCTCGAGTTGCATAATTAGAATACAAATTGGTTTGCAAGTACCGTTCAGCATTTTGACATGGAGCTAGGAAAATAATGCTAGAGGCTTCTCTCTATTTCAGCAGTGTTTCAAGACCAATAAAATTAGTAAAAATTATAAATAAAACAGTCTTATTGTTGCCTAAAGCAAGAGGAGATGGTTGAAAGCTAGTTTCATGATAATTACCCTTAAAACAAATGGACTTTTGATCAACTAACACTATTGTCAAGGAAGACCAAGGAAACTACCTACCGTAGAAATTTATCATATTTATGGTAACCTATGTAAAAGATTTGTACAGTCTTAAATGAAGTTGCAGTACAGTTATTCATTCACATTCTTTAAAGGCAGAAGGTTTTTGGGAAAAAAAAACAAACAACAAACAAACAAACTAGAGCCGTTTGCATGGATGTAACTTTTTATTTGCATGTGTGCTAAATGTCATTGGCAGAACTGCAGTTTTACTATTCTGACACTAAAGAACGTGACATGGTTGTCATCTTAAATTCTCTGCAGATTATCATGTGGGATCAGAGAACTACCAAGGCACCAAATTTAATGATTTTAGTGATGAATTTGTTCATCTTAGGCAAGTGAAGTGAGGGACTTTCTATGAAAGTGAAGATATTTTGTGATGACCAAATTCATCAATACCCTCATGAGATTAGATCCCTTTTAAATAACTATGCACCAAAACATCTGTTTTCTCCAAGGAGTTATGAGAAAAATAGACACTGAAGGTTCATTTGGAAAATATTCCAACAAATAGGGGAAATTTCTCTGTTTATTTAGTTGGCTATTTTTGCATTCTAATGTCATAACTACTAAATATAAAGTGATTTTATTACCATATATTCATGGATAGCTCCCATTTTATTGTATAATGGAAGTGTTATCAAGCAAACTTGATAAACTTTCTACAGTTAATTGTAGCACTATGTTATCTCTTTTTCTCAGCTTCATGGCGTTTCATGACATATCTCAGTTATGACACAACAGGGCCTGGTCATTAAGAAATACACACAGGGAAACTGTAAAATATCTCTGAGGGGCTTTGTCCTCTTAGCAGAACTAATTGCCTGTGCTTGCAGCTCCTCATTCCCATTGGCTTGTTCTTTCCACCACCTCTGTTTTAAAAATGCAGTCTCTTCTTTTGACATCTCAGAACTGAAGCAGAAGCATGTCTTTCATAGGAAGTGCCACAGTGCGAACATGGCTAAGAGAAGCACTTGCAGCAGGGCCCTGAGCGACCTCCCTTGAGTCTGGGTAAGCAGCCTAATATGCAACCATGCAAGCTGACATGAAAAGTTGTTGGGAAAATGCCTGAGAAAAGCCTTTCCAGGAGCTTTCTTTATCTGTCATGTCTTACCCTGCCTTTGATTATCTGTGGGATTGCTGATCTGAACCCAAAGCTTCTATCCCTGTCCTCATTTCCATGGTCAGGCCATCCTGGGTGAGGGGACCATGATTCTCTTCTCCAGGTCTGATCTGGACCCCAATCCACAGGACCATATCAAACCCTGGGCATCAGCTGATCCACATCCCCAGGGAGGTGACCATTGCTTGAGGCTGAAACTGAAACTGTGCCAGTGCCCCCCAGCTGCCCTGCCAAGTCCTGCCCTGATAGACCCTGTCTGTTTTCTAGTTCCATGTCCACAAACACACAGTCTGAGCTGTATTGCATCATAAATCTCTGCAATCAAAAGGTATTCTGAAAATTACAATGCAGCTGAAATGATGAAAAGAAAAAGAAAAGTAAATAGAATTTTCCAGGTAGTTTTACAAAGGATCACATGAATACAGTTATGTGTGAGGACAGAGGCTGGACTACCAGCGAGGAATCTGGCAGGATTGTGTGCCAAGCCTTGGGAGACCATTGAAAGCCAGGAAGTTTCCCAGGATGATAAACTTAATCCTGTCTCAAGACATAGCAAAAGCCTCTATAAACATTTGACAAGATTGTAACTTCTCTGCCTCCACTGGTGAGACAAGAAGCGTCCCCTGCCCTATGTTGAAGCCTGTTTGGCAACATCCTATTGTTCCCCCTTCCTTTGTGCTCATGAATTAGCTCTAGATACCTGCTCTCCCCCTGTAATTAACATAAAGTAACTCCTTAGTTAGCATGTTCCATCCCTCATTTAGCATAACCCGGCCTCCTAATTACAATGGCCTGCCTACTAACTCTATATAGAGGGATACATGTTTTTAATAAATGCGTTTTTGTTTTTACCCCAAAACAGAGAACATGTGTTTTGTGACCATTACAGTTATAAGTTATGTTAACCAATGGTCCCAGATGACTGTATTTTACTTAACAAGAAAGGACTGAGACAGAAACTTGAATGTGTCAGCTGAAATTCTTTGATTTGTCTGACAGTTTAAAAACATGAATGTGACTACTGCCAGTCAATTTGGGTTTAGAGCTAAAAAAATGCACAAAAACTTCTAATTTTTCTCATTGATAAGATTACAGGTTTGGTTAAAATAGAAATTATACATTGTAGATCCACAGCATTTTTGTTAAAGAGGTGATTGTCATACACTGATCTGATTGATTAATAACATTGTCTAGTGTAAAAAAAAAAAAAAAGTTATGTTAAAATAATTTAGAACAGTTAACAGGAATAGCTCAATAACTATTTATCTAAAAAGGATCATCAGCTGTTGGGGATTTTTCCATTGTATTCTGGCTACCTGCAATGCTGTTAATTAAAAAATTGGACAGAAATATAAATCATTACAGATAATACTTTCACATATAAAGGATGCTGGTACAGTGAAGAGTAATAGAAAGAGCAAATCAAAGAGAGATAGCTGGATAATGTGGTGTGCTAAGCTCATTCAAAGAAAATGCACTTTAATATAGCTAAAATAAAGACATATCAAGAACAAGTTCATGCTTACATAATAGACACTGTTCCAAAAATTAGTGATAGGATGGAAAGGTCTGTTCTAATGATCACATATTTGTGCCAGAGGAGAAAGTGGTGGGTTGTTCTACAGTTAGCTGGAAACAAAACAAACTCATCACTCTCTCACACTTCCAGTAACTCACTGCTGCACTCAGTGTGAGTCAAATTTAGGCAAGATAGATGGTCCCTCTTCCTCATTACAACTGCAAAAATGAACTTCATAGCATTATGACAGGTGTCCTGCCTTTTTACGTTCATATATCTCTTCTTATATTATCTTTCTTTCCCATATCTCCAGTTGCTAGAGGAACAGATGAGTGAGATCATCCACAGCTGCAAGGTAAATTAAAATATCATAGAGAGAGAAGACAAACATTCACAAATGGTAGAAATGGTATGCTGTCAGAAGGACTGGTCTGTATCATCTATGTCTAACAGTAAAAGACCAGAGGTAAACGAACTAGAAAAATTGAATCAGGTCCTCACTCTCATCCATGATTTCTAAAACTTTCCTCAGACTCACAGAAATGTCTGAACAAAATTGCTGGGGAAAAAAAAAAAAACAAACAACAAACAAAACAAAACAAAAACCCAAACAAAAACAAACAAACAAAAACAAAATCAATTTTATCTATACAGCTGAGAAGTCTTAAAACAGCTCTGTCTAATGATATCTTTGAATCTAAGAGAGGATATAGCTAAGCAGAATTAGTGCAAAGATTCTGCCTTTGTACTATGGTATATGTACTGTTAGACTTCAAATTCTGAATGTATTTTTCATTATTTTTATGTATTAAAACATATATTGAAAAACTGAGGGGAAGGGAGTAGAATAAAATTACTTGTACAATAGAAGAAACATCCTAAAGAGAGGATTTTAATCTCCTAAAATCTTAGTACATCATAAGAAATAAATAAAAAAGTAACCTCTGGTACAAATTGTGTTTTCTTTCCTTGATGGAGAGAAAATACTGAAAGTTAAATGATTCTTTTTTCTTCCTAGTGGAAAAAAAAAAAAAAAAAAGGTAAATTAAGAAATTAGTAGGTGTAAATTGATGTAACAAAATTCAAGCCTTTATATTTTTCTAAAGTAATTTTGAACTATTTTTAATAAATGGCTACTTTCTAAAGAGGTCACTGAGAACAACTTTCACCATCCATGGAATTATAAACTATCTGACTAGACATGGTCCTGAGCATCCTACTTGACCTGACTTAGCTCTAAGCAGGGTAGAGCGGTTAGTGTCTTTTGGAAAGACCTTCCAACTCATGTAGCATTTCATGTTTTATGCTTTATGGTGCAAATGCCCTTAACTTG
>VXAU01003580.1:116841-129721 GCA_013399695.1 Formicarius rufipectus
TTCCATGTCATTTTCTTCCAAAATTTAAGCATTTCACTAATAGGTCATATCAAGGTACTGTACCTATTCTGTTAATATCTTCCTATATATGCTGTATTAGGACACTGCTGTTTCAGATACTTAAAAGTCTTGCTTTAAGACTTTCTGCCAAGATATGCCATGAATGTCAGAGTGTTTCAAATCAAAACTGAAAACTGACTTGTTTTTCTCTTTGCTTCCCATCATTAGCTTGGCACCGCAAGCTGTGTTATTAATTATTGTACATCTTTTTTAAAGCACCTTGAGATGTCTTGCTGATACAAGGTACTATGTCCTATAAATGGAAGCTGTTCCCATTCAGTCAGAAATTAGTCTAAAGTACAGTAGAACAAAGTCTTTCAAAAGTTTCAAGTATAAAGTGTTAAAATAAAATAATACTATAAGGTTGATTTTAGGATCTGCAACAGAAGCATTTATATCTGTGAATTATGACTTTAAAATAATTATATATTCATAGTGACTCACATCAACTTCCATATCTTTATTCAGTTGCAACCAAACATATACAGAGAAGGGCAGAGGAGATGAAGATATAATACTGTTAGTATTCATATGATGAACTTCTGAGATATAGGATTTGCACCATATTTTACTCTTAATAAAGAGGAAATAATGAGGAAGGCAGATAACTCAGCCTAAGAGGATAGATACAAAAGCAGGACAGTTTCTTGAAGTAATAAACTTTGACTCTGTGGAGCTATTTTAGTTCTTTGATTGAACATCATGGAGCTTCAAAAAGCATGAGAGACACCAACATCTCATTTGAAAATGTGATTAGCAGTAGTTTTAGCCAACAATTGTTAGTTAAGAATAGTTTTCTACAGCAGGAGACATTTAAAGGTTAAAGAAGAGGTACCAAAATTATGAACTCACAGGGGAAAATGTAGAGAATGGAAATCCTTGACATTAGGGTTGATTTCACTCGTGAGATCAAAGCTTGTTCAACTGTACAGACTGACACCTCAATTATACAGAGGACTGACACATCTCAGTTATTTCACTTTCTGGCTATGTATGCAGTAAATGTCTAACTCATGCATCATTATTTTTTCCTGTAGATCCCAAATATTTAATATGCAAAGGTAATTCTTTCTCAGGAAGGAAAAATTATCTTTCTAAAGCTCAAAAGAAAACCAGTCACACAGATGGATGTTTAATTCATGCCACCAGTGAGTGAATGCAGTTGGGCTTCATTTTACTTTTATGAAAACATTTTTAGAGATTCTCTGATAAAGGCAGCATAGGTGATTATTTACAGAAGTACTCAAATGTCAGCAACTCTAAACCTTCTTAGTCATGGCCAGATGTTTATTAATATCAGCCATTAGTAAAAATATTTTGTATCTTAAACATGGAAATTAATAAAACAAAGTTAGAGAAACACAATCATATGATTCTTCTGAGTCTCAGAATGCCTGTCCTGTGTTTGTAATGAATGAAAAGCTATTCAGGCTACCCTGCGACTCCCTCTCTATTCCTATCTGCCAGTCAAGAATGGTATGTTAAATGTGGCTTCACTATGGAGATGTAAGAAGCAGATTTCTTGGTATCCACAAGAAATTCTCAGGGATCATTATGATATTCACAGGAAAAATCTTGCAACAAAAATGGACAAATTTCACAATTTAAATTAGGCAACAATAGACGAGCACAGGAAGTAGTGATTACAAAATCCCATCTGGCACTAAGAGACATAATACTTGTTGTCAGATCTAGCTTCAAATCAAGCTTGGTGGCTAATGAATGTTTTGCCATTAAGTAAGTGACGAACACACAGGTAAAAAAGAACTTGTTATGGTGAAGGTGTCAGTCATGACGACACTAATCATTCTAAGCCCACTCAAAGGAGTAAAAATGATGAGGTTGGGATCCTGGTGAACATTTTACTTATTTCTTGCCATGTATTTTTCCTTCCTCAGCAGTACATGGTCACAAAGTGAAGAACATCACTTTTAACATCAAGGACACAGATTTTAACCTAGTGCCTAATGATGTAACAGAACTGACTTGGGAGTTGATGGAGTCAGCAGTTTATTCCTATCTCTTGACATTTTCCGGTTCAAGACTTACCTACACTTTATTTTGCCATTGCGTCTTACACAATGCTTTAAAAAATATGTGCAGAACACAGACTGAGGACTTTAACAACAAAAGAGATAGAAAATATGACAATGTGATTCAGTGTGATTTCAGTTAAAGCATGCATTGCACTTTCTCTTTCATAATAGACTGAACACTCTGAAGATTTGACTTTCTCTCCACCCTTTTCTCATCACTGCATGTTATACCATTAGAGTTACAGAATCTTATTTGCCCATGAGCCTGATGTGATATCTTGTAAAAACTTGTACATTTCCAAAGACTGTATTTGCAAAAATTGCACTCATGCTGAAAATACTAAAGCAGGAAAACTGTGATGACATTTCCCCAAATGAGCCATTTTTGAAAGAACTAATTCATATTTATTTGCATTCATTTTCTTAAGATTATTTTTTTCTCTGTGAAGAAATTGTAAGTGGTAGTTCAAAAGAATCTTGCTATCAAAGCTGATGTTTGAACTGATTGGTAAGTTGTGTGCACTGAACAAGCCCTTGCAATATAATTTGCTGTGCACTTATGTCATAAAATGTTCGATTTCAAAAGCAAATAATGAGCCTGAATTTCTTTCAAATAGCTAGTGAGCTAGTAAGTAGACATTTTTTGGTGTTTATTTTAAATTGAACCTGAAGATTTAAATACTGATCCACCTACTTGCATAACTGTGTTTCTAACAAGATAGTTCAAAATAAATTTTGCTATTGACTAGAATGAAACTAAAAATCTTAATATTTCTTACTTTCTGGCCCTACTCTGCTCTCATTGACAAATAATTTCTGTTCTATCATAAGTGTTTCATTAGAGTGCAGATAGAGCTAATAGGGAATAAATAATTTTTCTTGCAATTAAATCTCAATTCCTTATTGTTTTAAAGTGAACCTAGACTTTATACTGATGGTGAATAAGAATATCTTTTAAATAAGATCTTTTCCTTTCTCATCTTCAAGACCTAACCAGCTTAAAATTGCTATCAAGATGTAGACCTTTTTAAAATAAACATTCAGTCTTTCTCCATTATTTCTTGTATATCAAGTCAGCAGTACATGCCTGAACAGCTTTGCATGCACCAATTTGAACTAGCTCAGAAGTCAGTTTTTCTATAAAAAGAAAATGTGCGATAACTTCATATTTACCTCCTCAGAGTTGCCATGAAGGCACATTTACATGTTCCATAGTGCTCAGCTGGAACAATTCTGCAGTACAATAGTCAACGGTCAACCTATCATGTGTAGTGTTACTTTTTTGTATTCAAATTACTATTCAATGCTCTCTGAAAATTCAGATGCCACTGCATGTTAATGTGAGAATAAGAATGAAAAATTCAGCTACATTAATTCTTCGTAGTGAATTTTAAGTAGCACAATCCATTATTGCTCTATAGCTGCAAAACTGATGGATTTTTTTTAAATTATGTGTCAATTACTCCTTATAAACAGTAACACTGTGATGAAGGAAAATAAAAATATTTTAAATAGAAATTCAAATGCTTTAAAATTCTATTAATTTTAGAAGAACTATTTGAAGGTATAAAAATATATAATTTTGACACTTTTCCTTAAATTATTCGTCTGAATTCTTGCTCTTCTTTAAACTAATCTGCAATTTATACAATAAAAACCAAGATGTTCAAATATGAAATAGGTATCTTGAACTCTTTTCTGTGAGAAATTTGCTTATAAACTTTCTCTTAAATTGAAGAAAAAAATCTTTATAAAAATTCTCTTAACTGAAACTCCTTTATAACAATAAATTTACTCTCACTCCATTCTACTTTTTAACTTTTCTCCTTTTCAAATGTGCATTTATCTTATTTAGTCTTCTTGATTTCAACAGCATTTCTAAAGAAGTTTGAAAATTTAAAGATTTATACTCTGTCAGATTCATAGCAATTTAAATAGTGGGGTCCATATATTATTTTAGATAAGATATGAGTATTACAATATTTTTTCTGACTTTATCTATGTCAAACAACTGCACTCACACTGTTACCCTTTACTGAACCCCAATAACTAATTATGACAAAATCATCTCTGCCAACATCTCTGACACTAATTAACTGTCCAATATTTTACTTTGCTCAGCTTCAGAAGCCAAAAATCAATTCTTGTCATGTTTTGGAATAATAAAGAGGCTGTGAGAATTTAACATTTTCTTACAAGAAACTAATAAATAGAAGAAAACATCTATTTTTCTCACTGATAACCTAAACAGTTCTGTACATTCAGTTCCCACTCAGAAGACTACTTTCTTCACAGCACACATATCATATGGAATTTTCTGTAAATTTCCTTAAATCTCATAGATGAAATTTCTAGTAGCTTGCTTTATAATACTATATTGAAATGTTGAAATATTTATAATATTATATTGAAATGTTTCTTCAAGGCACATGGACAAAAGCAGCAGAATTATCCTGCTCCATCCAGACCCCACAGCATTGGACTAGTATCTCATTCAATTACTTGTATACTATGTATACACAGATATCCCTCCCAAAAACACTGAAGTAGTGGGAAAGGATTCAAAAAGTTTTATTTCAGAGGTGAGGAAGATGAAAACTTACAGAAACTCATGGTGCTTCAAGAGAGCACCAGACCTCAGGGAAAGGCAGGTCTTGTGGTCCTCTGGGGCCTTGTATCTTCTCTCTGTCCTCCCCTGCCCTCTCCAGCTGAGGTCCTGCACGTGTCTGCGAACTTATCTGTCCTGCATACCGGAGAGAAACTGTGCTCGCTCACAGCCCTCTCTGAGATTTTCGCTGGAATGCAGAAGGGAAAGGAAAGAAAACTATCCAACCCTCTTGAGAGAGACACTTTGCAGGCAGGAAGGGCTGCCTAAGTGAAAAACAGCTCTAGCTTCCTGTTGCAAATACTTCTGAAAGCACATCTATCCCTACACCCATGACCCCATATTTTTTCCTATGCCCTAGCCAGATTAGCTCAGTTGGTTAGAACCTGGTGCTAATAAGGTTGTGGGTGCTAATAGTGGTTGTGGGTTCTGATCCCCATATGGGCCATTGTTATACAGCAGATCAGTTATTATGGGGTCATAACCACCTTGTGGGGATGTGTCTCTGTGAGTGTGGGGGTTGTGTGTGTGTGAAGGGCTGGACCAGTCCTGCAGACACAAGACAAGGCCTGCCGAGAACACCTGGGCTGCAGCCACATGACCAAGGGAGCCCTATGGCTGGGCTGGCAGTCAAAAAAGTCCTGCCCACTAACCCTTCCACACCACACCCTCTGGAGCCTCTGGTTGGTTGTGACACCCCTCACTTTGGCAGGGGAGATAGGGGAGTGGTTGGTGAGCTATAGGTACCACTTGGATGGAATGGCTACTGTGACCAGAGCAGGTAGGGAGGTAACATGAGGTCTCTATTGAGCTCTGGCCTGGGCTCTTTGAGGATGTCAACTTGTGACCTTCTAAGTGGTAACAATGTCCTTTCTTCCCTTGTTTTATCTCTTTTTCTTCTTTTAGTCTCTTTTCCCTTACTCTTTTCTTCCTCTTGTGGGTAACTTCAAAACTTATTTTCTGTAAGTTCTGGGTATCTAATTTAAATTGCATGGAGTTTGTGTTTGCTAAATGTAGCAAAGGTTCTGTATAGCAAGTTTGCTAATCCTGGTAATTTGTTGTAATGCTTTTGTGAAGTTGTGTGTTATCTTTGTAAAGCCCTTTTTGTGAAAATACTTATATTCTCACCAAATTAAAAGAAATCACTTAAAGAAGAATGTGTAGTCTTTCTCCAGATGTTAATTCTGAGTACCAAAGAACCAGTGGCTTTACAAGGGCTTGTGAAAGCAAAATCTCTTGAAGCCTGAAATTAAGATGTACACCTGGTAAAGTTTGACCGTGTTGTAAGAGCCATTCACTTAAGAGCTGGACTTGATGGTCCTTATGGGTTCCTTCCAACTCAGAATATTCTGTGTTTCTTTCATACTCTTCCCTGTACAGTAAGAATGACCTGTGTTCCTGGCTTATGTTTTTAGCTGGAAATCCTGTTTTCTTTTAGTGAATTCAGTTTAAGCAGTGACCCAGTTCATTCTCTGTGACTGCTCTGTACGGTTCATTGTTTTCCTCTCTGTTGGTCTTAGTGCTATCTGCATATTTTGTTGGGAGTGATTTTATGTTTGTTTCTATGCCACTGATAAAAATATTGCCAGATCTATTATTGTTCACATCAAAGATTCCACAAAAGTGTCCTCATTCAATGCTCAATTATCATAGGTTACTTCAATGGATATATCAGCCAGACGTTTTTATGCTTTAAATGGGTCTTTTACTACCATAGTGCTTTTCTGTGCTAAGCTATCTGCTTAAAATGTTAGTGCTTTAGTGTTAAAAGCAAATAAGAAAAAAATACCACTGGTGTTCTTTACAAAGAGTAAACTGTAAAATCAAGTATCTAATGAAATTGTTGAAGGATATGTAAGAAATACACAATGAAGTAGCTTGTTATGTCTCAATTTTTATTTTATTGAAAGACTCTTCTACAAGTGTTTGCAGAATTTGTGTAAAAAAAAAAAGTATTTTCTCACATCTATGTTTACATAGCTAGAACAAATATTCATATTTACCCCATTATTTTGAGTTCTACAGAACATGAACTATTAAAGCTGTCTTAAAATTTACTAAAAACGATTAAGGGAGGACAAAACCACAAAACTAGTGTCTCTAAACCTGTTTCTACAACTATATTCTAAGAAAGCTGAGTAAGTAATGTTTTGTTTTTCTAATTTCTTTTATGTCCCTGCTGTTTTATCTGTAAAATCATAAATCTTCTCAAAGTACACAAGAGGGCAATTTAGTGTTTGGTTGGGTTTTCTTTGTATTAATTAAAGGACATAATTTATATATTTCAATAAAATTATATTATTTCATAGCAGTAAGAAAATTCTAAAAAGCTTCATCTCTTCAAAAACTGCATTTTCTTTCATTAAAATCGTGATAAAAATTTTAACTTTTTCTTGGAGATCACTTTAAGATTGGGATCAAATGCTTGAATTTGAAACTTGCAAATTGTGGTAAACCACTCTGGTAGTCTCCCCATCCCTCTTACAAAATCTTACTTACAAAATATTTTTACACTAATACAATCATAGCTTATGACAACTCTGTGTTGCATCAAGAGTATAGAAATTTGGCAGAAAACGCCCCCCAGTTTTGTTCCAGCTGATCCTCAAAGATTAGAGGGGTGGGGTGTGTCTGGGTTTAATTTCTGATTATAACCAATTTGACACTCTGAGTCTCATTGCATTCAATAGGGTCTTCCACCATCACAGATTTATGAATAGTGCAGTTTAATGAAGCACCAGAAATACAATTTCAGAATTACTGCAGATAAATGCACTTTGAACATTAGTGCTAAATATTAACACACACAAAAAAAAAAAAATACAAAAAAAACAAACACAAAAAAAAAAAAACCACAAAAAACCCACAAACAAACAAAAAAAAAAACCAAACCCAAACAAACAAAAAAACAAACCAACCAAAAAAAAAATTGGAAATTCATTAAGATTTATTTTACCATCACTTAAGATTAATTTCACTGAAGTAGCCTCCTTCACAGTTGAAGATATTAGTCTTCAATCTGTGCATCCCTGCACAGGGGAGAGGAGAGGAGCAAGCCCAACAGTTTGCCTGCAAACATAAGTTTGTAGATGCAAACTTATCCTCTTTCATAGAGTATTTCAAATGCCAAATTCATACTTTTGGGAAGAGTGGAAATGAGATAGTCAAATAGCCTGTTACTGCCATCATAAACCTCTGGGGGCAGCCATTTCATATGGAAAGTAGGGATATTGAATGTTTTGCTTGTAAAGGTTGTTGGTTCTTGCACAATGGCAGAATGTGACCATAACATGTCTGTATGATTCCTTTTCACCTGGTTGAGGCAGCCATAAGTGTCATGCAGCGTCTCTGTGGTAACCTCTCACCCCCATCAGCAGGCTGTCCTGCATGGAGAGGAAGTGCTCATTTTAAATTACTTGATACATTTGTGATATTCAGATAGGACTGGTGTTCATCTAAGGAGGAAGACAGTGGTTAAGCAGAGTATCCTGATGTTTCTAAAATTCTGTGAGACATCTGAAGTCCACTGTTATTGTCAATAAATAGTCAACATATAAATTAATTAAACATGTTTCACAATTGGAAGTCAGATCAGTCATACTAAATTTTAATATTTGAAGTGTCAGACTTACACTCCAGCTACTTCTCCAGAAGGAAGCAGAATGTCTGCCAGGTCTAATGTCATACATTGCAGCTCCGGTGAATGTCTGAAAGGGCTACCTGAAGCTTGGAGGTATAATTATAAGAGCATTAGAACTTATGTTGAAGTGACTGTATCTTACACTCAGGAAGCTGGATAATTCTCCAAATACCACTGTTGATGTTGACTAAGAGCTCATTATGTTTGCCTAAATATATACATCTAATGGTATCTGAGATACCGTGTGACATCTGAAACATGTACAAAGGACTAGCAGATTTACTGTGGACCCTTTGGGGGATCCATGGTTTTCTCAAAGCCAGACAAGCAACTGAGCAGATCTCCAGATCTCCCTTGACTATAAAGGACATCACACATAGTCCATGTACAGCACTCAAACAACCACTACACTTAGATTTCTACAATCAAAAGTGAAACTCCAAACCACGATCTTGAATAAATTTCTCCCATGTAGGCATCTGGCATAATTTGAGATTCCCTCTGATGTCAGGTCTGGATTTTTGCAGTTTCAGAGTGGTGAGGGTCTTCCATAGGTACTATATAATACCTGCCAAATTCATGTCTAGACACCCTGAGTTGCCTAAAATCAATGCTACATGTGGACAAATGAATTAAGCTGCTTTTCACACATACTAATCAAGAATAAGGCACATCTTCCCAACTAAATTAAATTCTCTTTAAATTATCTTTTGTATATATGTGTATGTGTATGTTATTTTGTTTTAATTTGCTTTAATATTCAAATACAAGTAAGGTATCACACTTGTAACTTGTTTTTTGTACATGCAGAGGGAAAGTATTCAGCTTTTCTTCCTGGAAATGTGCATGGTAGCCACTTTCTCTACATTTATTTGAACAACAGTTCTCTGGAAATCATCTAAAAGTCTTCTTCATTTATTATGAAGTATTTGTATTTCTTATTAGTAGTATCATTATCTTCATTGTCATTAGGTATTCTTTATGCTTCATTTATTAGTTGTAATTGAAAAATTGCTTACTGACAAAGACCTGTGCCCAAACTCATATACATGTTTATTTATTTTAGTTAATAGTCATGTTTTAATTAAATTCAATGCATACTAAAAATTACCATAAAGTCATATGAACTATAGTGATAATTTCCACATATTTTGAACAAAATTATTATAGCTTTTTTTCTTTATAAATGCAGATGCTTCTTTCACTGTAATTGTAAGAAATCTATAAATTATGGCAGCTAGAACTATTGTCTTGGTCAATAACATAGGGGGAAATGTCACCTGAAAGAAGTTGCACAAAATATTTCACATTTGCTAGCCATTGAGTTTCCATTAATGTTGCCTATTCTAATTAGCAAAACTACACTGCATTGTTACAACAGCTCTTGCAAACTTAATGTTTGCATATTTCCATAGTTTCCTCTCATATCTGCTGAGAAATTAATAAATGTTCATGGAAACATGTTTAGAATCTGAAAGACAATTTTATACCACTTAAAATACCAGTAAAATCTTGAAAACCATCATTGTTTTTCATTATTTACTGTTTTTTCTTAGAGAGGACCAACATTTCATGTTACATGTGCTCTATCCTCGCATCAGTCTGTGTCTCAGCTTCTACCTGAAGATCTTCAAAATTATGATACAGACCTAAAACTTTTACTTCAAGACAAGGTAATTTCTATGTTCAATAGAAAATGAAAATTATTAGAAATTCAGATAGCATCTGAATAAAAAGCATCTTCCCTCTAGTTTTGATTCTTCATATCAGCCAAGAAAAACAAGATAGAATGATTTTTGTGAGTGTGCTATCAGTAGATTGCCACTTGCTGTGACCTATTATTAATAGATTGCCATTTGCCTGTCTTCATTGTATTCCTCCAAAGAAAATTACTGAAACAGACATTTCCTCTTTGATAAGGAATTGATTATACATAGGTTTGACCCTGAAGAATTATTCCAAATGCAGTCTGTAGTGGACCCACAGCGTACAGCCAAACAACCAAAACTTCCCCCACTGGCACACATAGAGGGGAGGTGGGGGCAACAATGCAGAAGAATGGAAGTGTGCAATGGAAAGGACCTGCAAGAGAACGAGAATTTACCAAAGCCTGAATCACCCTGCTTCTTGGCTCTGCAGACAGATAAGACCTGTTACATCAGCAGAAACGCTGGAGCTGAGGAAGGCATCCCATCTGTTCCTCATATAGCAATGAACAAAACTAAGAAAAGGCAAAGAGGAGTAGCAGTAGGTGATTTTCTTCTGAGAGGCATTTGTTGAGCTGATGTGCTAAGATGTACCAGGGTTTTGTATCAGGGGTGTCACCATAAGACTATCAAGCCTTGTACAGTTCACTATCTGCTGCTGTTGTTTCACACAAATACCAGTGAAACAGCCAGGGGCAGGCTGGGGAGCATCAAAAAAGATTAGAGTGCTGGAAGGAGTGGTAAAGGATGCCAGAGGGCGGGTAACTTTTTGTCAGTCCTCCCAGTCAAAGGAAAGGAGGTTGAAAGGGCCAGTGGAATCCAGTAAATCATCAAATTTACCAGATTTATAGTGAAACCCGGCACAGGACTGGTGCTACAGCCACAGATTTGACTTCTTAGAACATGGGACGCTTTGAGGAAGCTGCTGAGGGAGTCAGAAAAGCATCTTCAGTCACAGGCTTGATAAACTGGACAAGAGGGATATAAATTAAAGTTCCCAAGGGAATTAAGCCCAAATCCATCTCATTCCTGTCAATTTCATGGTAAGGCCATCAAGAGATGTCCAGAGCCTGGAGAGGGTTCTCAGATGATTTGTCATGACCCCCAACATGAAGTACTTTATCCAGCTCTGGTTCAGCCTGGACAAGAGAAGGTTCCAGGGAGACCTTCTAGCAGCCTTCCAATACCTAAAGGGGGCCTTCAGGAAAGCCAAAAATGGATTTTTTGCAAGGGCATGTAGTGGTAGGACGAGAGGATAGGTTTAGATGTTAGAAAGAAAATCTTTACTTTTGAGGGTTGTGAGACACTGGAACAGGTTTTGCAGAGAAGTAGTGAATGACCTTTAAGTGTTCAAGTTGGATAGGGCTTTAAGCAACCTGGTCTAGTGGGTGGCATCCCTACCCACAGAAGCAGGGTTTGGAAGTAGGCAATTTTTAAGGTCCCTTCCCAAACCATTCTATGGTTCTTTGATTAAATGATGCAGTAATGTTACCCAATGTGTGAACACTAAAGAAATATGCCTAAATATAGGTAAAAGATATATATAAACCTTAGACTTTCTTTGTTGTCCAAAATACATGGCCTTGATAATCAACGTAAATACTCTCCTCTTAATTAATCTATTTTTCAGGCATATAAGGTCAAACCTCCATTTATTTATAGACTTGGCTTCAGGTTTTTGAAGTCCTGCTTTCTGAAGCTCTGTGCACTGCCTACTGAGTCTTTGTATTCTCTGCTACACACATACATTATGATTAGGGATGTGATACACAAATAAATGTGCAGCCTTGGTCAGGACATATATATGGAACACAAAACACAACAGAACTTAAAACTAACTTTTTAGATGTTATTTCTGCTCTTTCTTTCTAATTAAAGGCTATACTCATCTGAAAGACCTATTTAGAAAAAAAGTACTAATACTCATGTCTTAAAAGATCAGATACACTCTCATGCTTAAATATTGTCCATGGAATCTCTCTAATTATGAGATCCAGACTCAATAGAAAGCATCAAAGATGAGAATCTATCTGTAAGGCTCTCCCAGATTACCTCCTGGAATAAATGGTTTAAGTATTTGACTGAGCTTTCACAATGTGAATGTCAGAGAGGTTAATATGGTTATGCTCGAGGGAAGGGGAAATAAATTTAAAAGATATTGAGTAAGCATCAATTGTATGTAGTAAAGAAAATTCCAGCTGGTAGTGTCTGTAGTGTGTGTAAAAATTCACTGTTAGATATAGTCTTTCCATTAGCAGTGAATGCTCTGTATCTCTAGATAACCACTTTCCTGGGGCACTCTCTTCAATATTCTTGCTGTGATGTCTTAAGATGTCAGATTGAAGTTTAAAATTGAGCTTCCATATGAAATTTTATTTTACTGTGGTAACCATCTATGAAGATGCTCTCTATGACAAGTAGGTCAGAGCTGATGAGTATGAAAAGATACAGCATTCCATTAAAAATCAGTCAATAGATTATGGAAAACATATAAAATATTTTTCTACCTCTCATAGAGAAATTATTCTATGTCATTGTGTGATGACATTTTAACATATTTCATTGCTAATATCAGGAAATGTTATGTAGCTAAACAAACCCACTATACTATTTTATTGAGTGACTCTATGGAAGAAAGGAACACATTTTCTGAAATTTAAGATCGTTCACAGACCTGAATGAAAACCATTCCTATAAGCAAGAAGCTGTCAGAGCTGCTAATTTAGATCTTCTGTTGCAGGTTGTGAATGGTAAAATGTTATTTTTTTTCTATAAGCACAGACTTTCATTCTATCTGTGGAAATTCCACAGAAATCAAAAGCAGAATTGAAAT
>VXAU01003580.1:129754-143378 GCA_013399695.1 Formicarius rufipectus
AAAAGGGAGAGTATTTTATAGGGATCATCTAGAACTTGATAGGATATCACAGAGATATTAAATAAAAAGTTTATATTAATTCAGCAACCACTATTGCAATGACTGCTTATGAATAGTCTCTCCAAACACTGCAAATGAATATTTAGGTTTTTAAGGAAACTATTTCAAGAAGCAGAGATATTTAAAAACCAAACAAACAAATAAACAAAACAAAACAAAAAAAACCAAACCACAATTGACCAAACAAATAAACCCACCAAACAAAATAAAAATCTCCCAAACCACAAACAAACAAACCCCAAAAATCAAACACCTCAAAACAACAAAAAACCCCCAAACAAACAAAAAGCCACAAAAAAACCCACAAAGTACCCCCACCAGAACCCAAGAAGTGTGCCCTGACACGAGCAGTTCTACTCTGCATGGATCTAGTCTATTCTGAGCACGATTATATGCCTGAATAAATCACAGATTATAAGTACACAAGGAATAAGAATTGAAAATTAGATGCTTATGTAGTATAACAGAAAAGCAAGGAATGGTAATAGAAGTTAGAATAACTGGAAAACCAAACGGACTTTCTGAGCGTGAGAGTAACTATCCATCAGGGTAATTTGCAGTGAGTTTAAATTATCTTCTATCATGGACATTTTAAAATGAAATTGATTATTTTTTCCAGATATATGCTTTCATATAACGAGTTACTACATATACAACAGCAAACTCCTGTCCTTTCAGAAAGCCAAATTGAATAATTAAAATCTGTTATTATTAATACAGCTGACAAGGTCTTTTTTTTCCTTTGACTATGGATGTAGGTACCAGAAAGTATATATCCGTTAAGAAACACTGTGTCTACAGACAGCCACAGACCAACTGTCTAAGGTCTCTTCATTCTCTTGACTGCTAGAAAAATAAATTGTTTGGACATAGATGTCTGATGCCGTTTTATGAGCTTAAGTATTCCTCTGTCCTCCATCTGCCACTCTAGAAGAAAACAACTCTCCCACAGGTCCTTTGTAAAGTCTGCCAGTCTTGTGTTAATGTTGCAGAAACTGTAAAGTATCAAAAAAACCCATCCACATTTAAATGGTGAATTGAGTCCACGGACAAAAAAACAATCCTGCACAATGACCTTGTAAATAAAAAGAATATAGAAGCCTACAATAGGATTCTAAAGTCTTCATATATTGCTTTCCTAATTATTATTATCTTCTGATCTTTGTTTAATCCAACTTTAAGGATAACCAGATGTTACTATGTGAAGAGATGTATTAAGTTACACAATATTTACCAATCTAAATCTCATGTAAGACAGTGTCATAAGTGTTCAAGAAATAAGTGAATTTAATAACACTTTGTCATAACTAGCACATTAATATTTCACTTTCATTAAAGATCTCTTGAATGCTAAAATATTTAACTTTTTTTGCAAAGATTAATTACAGACATTTTTTCCTGCAGAACTGAAGATGAAAGAAACCTGCTTATTTTCAACTTCAAGCATGGACCATTCTGGCTCAGACTTCATCATTCTGAAAGCCAACAGCCAGTGTATGCTGATTTACACATTCAAAGCAAACTCTACAAATAATTTTTATACTGTAGGTGCAGGTGACTAATCATCAGATTTATTGTCAGTCCAGTCATCTGTGCAATACTGAATTCATTGACCCTACCTACACATTATGTTCAGGACCTCCTAACTGGTAAAACTGTCAGTGGATCATTTTGGTTTTTATTGGATCCTATTACCCTTTTTCTTGATTGGAGGAAACCGAGGGAAACGTATTGGTTATGACAGAAATTTTTCTTCACTTCAGTGGCCATAAATATTGTAGTCTTATTTTCTTTCATGCTTGCATTCTTCATAACTGTCAATTTAAATCAACAATGAAATATCTATGACACATCTAAAAAAACCATAAAGCCTACCTTAAAATAAACCTCTGAACTTCATACATTCTAAAACATGTTTTTTGAGTTATACCTAACCATCAGTCTTTCATGATCTGATGTTTTTGAGATAGTTTCCTCATAGATCAAGTATCTCAAATCATATATCAACAGAATATAAGGCCTTGCTATCGAATTTTTAAGAAATCAGACATATCATAGACATCATGAGAATTAACATTAAATGTATGTGATGACAAGGGAAACAAAAAGTGTACAAAGACTAAATGTACTCAGACCAATAAAACCTTAGGGGTTTTTTTGTTGTTGTTGTTTTGTTTTTCTTATATACAAAGGAGATCTATTTTGTGTATTTGGGAGTAACTTTCCCAAGGCAAACAGCATTTTGCCTTCTAGCTTCCAATTTCAGCACAAAGACATTTATGTCAGTACATTGTCCAGAAAGATATAGCAATACATTTTAAACAGAAGAGCACAAATGTTATGTGGCCTATTTGTTCATACTTAAAAAGAGTGAACAAGACTAAAGAAAAACATATTTGAATATAAAATAAGTTTTAGTACTCTGAAAATGCATTTTTAGGGAAATAAATTAGTTGCGTGTGGTTGGAGGTAGAAAACATAGAGCACAGGAAAAGGAAAATCTGTTTTATACCTGAAACTGTCCTGTTGTGTTCTGAAGTCAAGGAGAAATTAAACAACCCAAGGAGAAGTCATTCTGATTTCTTTCTTCCATTCAAAATTATCTGTCCCACAGAAGATGTATAGTGAAATTCTCCCTTATTTGGTAGCTGTCTTAACAACACTCTGTCACATTTCAAGGGGAAAAAAATAAATGTTAGTACTCTCTCTTACGTATGTATTTAAAATTTCAGTAAAATCACTATTTCATTTTAAATCTGTCATGGTCCAGTTTTAATCATCATTCTTCTGTACAGAATTTGAACAGTCTTCAACCACTGCATCAATCATTTTAGTCACTTTGTGTTTTCTTCATGCTCTTGCTTCTATAAAGTGGTAGGATAAGCTTCCAAACACTAAGATTTTAGAATATTGTCAAATGCTGAGCATCAAAATAATGATCCTGCAGGCATGTCTATTCTTGTCCAGGCATCTGGTACATATATCAGGAGAGAGATTGCCTGAAACTATTTTCTGTCACTTGTTAAAATACAGTGAATGGCTGAGAGGTCAGCCAGTAATATGTTACAGGCACAACCTTAAGGCAAATTTTCACTTGTGCAGTATGATTTCCACAGAATAGAAGATAAGAATTAAACACCATCTGCTAAGGTAGAGTATGTATATAATACCAGCAAAGCCTATGAGGAAAAATAGCTTAACATCATTGTACAGAATCCTGTGAATATCTTGCAGGTGAAGTGATGCTGAAGAAAATGGGACTCTCCTCTTTAAACAATAGAGATTATTACTTGTGTTTTCTATTTTTTTATGCCTTCAAAGTCTTACCCAACACTGTTGTTTCCCTGATCTATTTTCATTTTGAACCAGCTTACCAAATTTCATGAAAACACCCTAGCCCTATAACATAGAGTCTTATTGTGACCTTTCAGTCCTTAAAGGGGGTCTTATAAGAAAGACAGAGACTTTTTACAATAGCATATAAGTAACAGGAGTGATGGGGCATTGGCTTTAAACTGAGGAGAAATAATAGATTTAGACTGGGAATGAGGAAGAAACGTTTTATGATGAAGGTAATGAGACTCTGGAACAGGTATGCCAAAGAAGCTGCAGATGCCTCATCACTGGTAGTTTTCAATGGTTGGATGGGACTTTGAGCAACTTGACCTAGTGAAAAATATCTGTGCTCATAACCAAGGTATACTGGGTTTGTGTGGCCAGGGAGCTAAGGAGGTAGCTTCTGAGAGAAGTTACTAGAAGCTTCCTCCCGAAGCAAATAACACACAGCTCCAAGATGGACATTTTTCTGGCCAAGGCTGGGCCAATCAGAAACAGTGAAAATGTCTCTGTGATAGCATATTTAAGAAGAAAAAGAAAACAGTTGCTGGGCAGATGTAGTTGCTGCCAGAGAAGAGTGGCATGAGAATATGTGAGAATAACAATAATGCAGACACCAAGGTCAGTGGAGAAGGAAAGGAAGGAGGTGCTCTTGCCACTGGAGTGAGATTCCCTTGTAGCCTGTGGTGAAGACCATGGTGAAGCAGCTGTGGCCCTGCAGCCCACAGATGATCACAGGAGTGCATAAATGGAGGATACTCATGGAGAAGACCCACACTGCAGCAGGTGGATGCCTGAGAAATGGCTGTAAAAACATGGGAAACCTGTGCTGGAGTGGGCTCCTGGCAGAGAGGAGAAAAGAACCTTCTCTGTGAAGAGAAGAACCCACAGTGGAGCAGATTTCCTGGTGGTACTTGTGACTTTGTGGGGGGCTCAAGCTGGAGCAGCTTGTGCCTGAAGGACTGGACCTTTCAGTGCAAGTGGAAGAGTGACAAATCTTGGAGCAGCTCGTGGAGAACAGTTGCCTGTAGGATGGATTCACATTGGAGAAGTTCATGGAGAACTCTCCTGTGGGAGAGCTCCCACTCTGGAGCAGGGGAAAGACTCCCCTGAGTAGCAACACATAATGAACTGACCATTTTCCCTGTGCTGCTGAGGTGGAGGAAAGGATGGGAGGAAAGTGTTTTTTAAGATTTCTTTTACTTCTCATTATCCTGCTCTGATTTTGTTAGTAATAAATTCAATTAATATGCCCAAGCTGAGTCTATTTTGCCCATGACAGTGTTGGATGAGTGCTCTCTCCTGTACCTTAACTCATAAACCCTTAGTTATATTTTCTGTCCCCTTTACAGTTGCAGAGGGGAGTGACAGGGTAGCTTTAGTGTCTGCCTGGTATCTAGCCAGAATCAACTCACCACACCAGGGAATTGAACTGGATGATCTTTGAAGGTCCCTTTCAAACCAAATGTTTTTATGATTCTGTGATTCCATGATTTGGTGTTAGGGATTCTTCCAATTTCAGTGTGAATATATCTGTAACTTCAAACGCTATTAATGGCATAAGAATAGACACCTTAAAGCTTATTAAAGTTTGAAGAATCATTAAGGAGTCACTAAAGAAGCATGTTGGCTTTTTGTGTTTACTAATTTCTGTTTCATTAATGGCATTTTCAGTCATTTCAATTTTATTTTTCTCCTGATTTAAGCTGAATCTTGTCATGATGGATGTAAGTTCTGCTGCTTTTTTTGTCTCAGGGTTTCCTGAGCTTTGTCACTGCTGATTCTGATTTCTTTTCTCATCATTACTTTCATTTCAGCCAGAAGGATGAAGACATAGACTCCATATAGGCTGCCAAAAGTGTGTTTTCATCAATTGAGATTGTGCCAACTAACAAAGCAATGAGGAATCATTTCTCCTCTAGGGGAGAAAGTTTGTTATTCATCTTCTTGCATACATTCATCAGTGGAAATCCTAAGGTCACTTTTGTATCTAAGTTCAGAATGGTGATACACTGTTGCAGCCCCTGGCTCAGAGAAAGTGTTTTTTGTCAGATTTCCGCCCCACGCCCCCCCCCATCATGTTCCAGATTTTATGCAAGTCAGTTTAGCTTCTTTTATGTTAAGACTAATTTCAGTACAGATTCCTTACCCTAATTCATATGTCTGCTTATAATAGAATCATAGTATGTCTTGGGTTGGAAGGGATGTTAAAGATCATGTAGTTCCATTTCCCCTTGTCAATTATGCTTGATAATGAAAATATTAATCAGACCATGCATGTGAGCAGAAAGGTTTACTACAACTGCTAATATCACTAAAGAATTTGTAAGATTCTTTTCTCCAACAGACCCTCAGAGTTGCCCTCAAAGCCCAGTCATCTCTTGCATATTTTCCCCTGAACTGTGTTACCTGTTCATCTCTCATAGCATTGTTTATCAGCTTCTTTCTCTATGACTAGCAATATCCAAGCATTTCTATTGTTGCATCTAACAGTTTCTCATGGTCTGTTCTGTTAGCTAAAATTTATGTCAGGCTCTATTCATCTGTCTGCACAACATAACAAAGAGTGACTTTTACTTAATAAAAACACACAATAAAATATAACAACAACAACAAAAGCCTAGAAAAAGCTATTACTTTGAAGTTGCATGATTATGTAATTAACCTTAAAAGTGCAGCATATATGACATTCAAGAATTGGTGAAAATCACTGTTTAGAACAGTGAATACTCCACCTCTATTTTTATTTCCTATATTCAGTCCTATAGCAATCGAAGTATTAAATAAGAGTGCTTTGAGAACTTACCTATAGTGCTTGCTTTTTTTCTGAAAAGTTGTCTTACTTATTGCTAACAATAGACCAGGAAAAAATCCTTCACTTTCGCTCCGGCCTCTATAGCTACTGGAAAGAGGAATATTTATCACAAGGGAGAAGGGAGAGTTTTGACTTTAGTCACCACATTTGCTTGTTTAGAAGCTTAGTCCAAAATAGCAAAGTCTGGACTGCTTCCCTTAAAAAAAAAAAAATAGCCCACTAGATGGATGGAAATAGAAGATTTAAAATTAGACTGGAATACTGTAAGATACAAAAAATGTGAGATGAGATAAAGAAAAAAAAAAGAGAGAGAAAATAAAAAGCAAGAGATATATATGGAGGAAAAAGAGGAAAAATATGCATAAAAGAATCATCAGAGAAGAACAACATTAAGACATAGGGAATAAGGAATTGTTGAAGAGCAGAATATCCATTTCTTAATGTCAGTATATGAATTGCTTCAGTGATAAACTGAATTTTCGGAAAGGTGCCCTGATTAGAAAGCTCAGTTTAGACATACGCAATATCTTCACAGACTACCAAAAAATCTAATAAAAAATAATTAAGAAAATTTAGAATGGAATGTAGTAAGAAATTAAATGTGAAATAGCCTTGCAATGTAAAGATTAGATTGAACATATACATACATACATATTGTTTTTAACAGCATAAACAGCTAAGAATAAATGCAGGTTATAGATTTAGAGAAATTGAGGAAATTAATGAAAAATAAAAATGGATGAAAAAGAAAAAGTAGACTTAAATTACTTATAACTTATAAGTTACTTTGAATTTTAAGATGCATGTTAAAATTAGATGTTGTACACCTAGATTTTTTTCATAAAAACCTAACATTATTTTCAAACATCCATTCTAGTGTCTGGGGTTTTTTTTAAATACAGCCTAGAGAAAAACTATATAGGAAACTTTTCATTAAACTGGGAGAAATCTCTGGAGCTGGTTGGGAAAAGTTTTAATCATAGAGCAATTTTATATTGGGAAAGCAGCAACATCAAAATAAGATGTTTAGAACAAGAAAGCTTTGTTTGCTTCATTTGTTTTGTTTGGGTTTATGTTTGGTTGGTTTGGGTGCTTTTGTTTCTTGGGGAACATTTTTGTTCTTGAAAGTTTGTGGGGCTTTGTTTGTTATTTTTCTAGGAGATTTTTCTGAAATCAGATAAAAATGCTTTTAGGGTTTTTTATTTTATTTTATTTTTAGTAGTACATTTCTTTTAAGTAATATTAAACAAATGTTTAAATTTTGCCCTTAAAATCATGTCTTTTCCTTTGTTATTGCATTGCTTTGAATCACTATTAACTTAATTTCAAGTAAACATGCACAAAATGAAAATGTTTTGTATTATATCTGCTCCCAAACTAGTGCAAAAAATAGCATAATCCTGACATTTAAGAATGTATAAAACCTGTTTACCAAACACCTCTACTGAGTATCACACTTTTTACTCAAAGTAATCTTTCTTCACCCATAGGATTTCATAAAAGAAGTTAATATAAAGATTGACCTAATGTATTGATTAGAGGCATCTTGCTGGATTTTTTAAAGGATGGTTCTTCTGGAAATGCTGACATCCAATAAAATTGTACAGACTAGCCTGCTGGGCATAATTCCCTCATCTTAAACTGCTCAGAAAAAGTGCATACAGCATTAAAATTACTTAGGAAAAACCTTCAGGTTGTAATTAATGACAGACAATTTTTTAAGGATTTAAAAATGATATCTCTGCTTTAAGGTAGACGTGTTGATTTTCTTCCTTCTTAAGGAAAATTATTCCTAAAGACAGTTAACCTCATCCTGAGACAACCTGCAGAAGTAGCATAAATCAGATAGTTTTGAAGGTCATCAGATAGGTTATGTGAATTTGTGTTACAAATTTTCACTGTGTTTTTTCCTAATCCTTGTTTAGTAAGGAATTCAGACATTTTGTTTTCTTTTCCAAATACTTTGAAACACTTTGGTTTTTAAAAATTATTTGCCTCTATCCCACAAAGAAGAGAGTGATGAAATACAAAATATCAGACTAGTGCCAAAGTACCTATAAAATTAGGTTAACATGAGGCCAAGACTTGCATCCTCACCTGATTCACAAAAGTCTTTTTCCTTGAGGACTTGCAGTATTCTAAAAATGTATGTGGATAGAGATCTGCAGAACTGTTTATTATTGCTCTTTCCAAACTATGGCTTATTTTGCACATCTCATGCTTTTGCTCGTATTATTTAATGGAAAATATTTCTAATTCTAAAAGCAAGGAGGATGTCAATTCCTTTTGGTGCAAAGATGGCTAAATTTTCAAAAGACTCCAGTATTCACAGAGTTAAGGATTATTATTTAAGTTGCTAACCATTTTTTCCAAATATGTGCCAGCAGTTCACAGGTGTTTACCAAAAGAGAAGGTGCTAATGAAATTGTATGTTGTTTCACTGTGACTTTCACTAAAAGGTTCTTGCCAAGTGCACCTGTACATCTGATGGAGTAGTGACACATGCTGAATAATTTTTTGTCATATCTCATGTTTCCTGTGGCTATGTCTAGACAGAGAAAAACTGTATTTGTTAATTTAAACCTTGCCCTTTCATAAATAGAAAACTAAATATATTTGGCTGGTCAGTCACTTAGGTAGAGGGAGCTTTACAGTTTGACAGCTAAAGGCAAGTTGTCAGCAACAAATATTTTCAGGGATATCTATTGAAAATTCTACTCTCTCTTGCCAGGCCATTGAGCAGAACTCCACAGGAACTATGAAAGAAGCTGGTTTCCTGCTATCAGCTAAAATTCTTGAACCATGGGGCCTAGAGCTATATCAAAATAATATGATTCTGCTATAGTTTGGCAGTCCATATAAATTCTGTCCAGAATGCTCTGCAGGGGACAATATAGGTTATATGCTATAGTGCCCTGTCTAATAGATCCTATTGGAATAAAAAAACTGTGACCCAACACATCTCAAGCGATAACAGACTTAATCTGTTAATCTGTTATCAAATTAATGATAAGATGATAGGGCACTTGAATTATCTATAGTGGTTAAAGAATATCTTTGCTGGGAAAACTGTTAATGATAGCTAAAGGAGCTGACCTATCTAAAGAAGGGAAACAAATGATCGTGGTTTTAACTTAAGGGTAGATGTTACTTGCAGTCTTTATTCACTTGTCTGAGTATCGTGGGTTACAAATTTGGCTATTCAGAAAAAACAGAAATAGAATATATACTCATAGAGGAGTTTTATTTGTTTATTTTTAAAAGGTTAGATATGTTTGCATATTCAGATACATTTATCTCTAAAATAATAGTAATGAAAGACTTTTTTTCTCAGAATTTATGATTCATTCTCATATTTGGAGAAGGAAGCAGATTTGTGTCAAGTTAGTAGCCAGAGACCTGTTGCACTCCGGAAACAGAACAGACCATAAACTAAGCAAAGCATAAATAGGATTTGCTTGCCCTGAACCCAGAAATAAGCACACTACATTAGAATGTCCAGCAGCAATGCATTGAGATTTTGTAACATAATTGAACTTAAGTATTTAAGTAACCTACAAAATCAAAGAAGTAAAACAAAACCTGGGTATAATAGGAGAACTCAAAAGGAGAACTTGAAAACATGTACAAGCAGCTAAATTTGTAAGATGGAATCAAGAGATGCCGAAGAACTAGGAAAGATGCCTCACAAATTCTGAACCATTCTTACTCCCCAAAATAAACTGAACTACGATGTGAAGGAAGATGATCCATATCTTTCATTTTGGGAAGGAACATAAAAAACATTGATGAGAATGATGGGGAATAGTTTCATCTCCACATTTCTGGTTGTTTTTTGGGGGGTTTCGGTTGTGGGTTTTTTGTTTGTTTGTTTTGTTTTGTTTTGTTTGTGCTTTTTTTGTTTTGTTTTTGTTTGGGTGTTTGTTTTTTGTTTTTGTTTTTGGGTTTTTTTTCCTCATAAAAGAACTCTCAAGTCTGGCCAATTTGCATTTGGTGACTGTCATGGTTTGTCTCCACATAGCAATTTCACACTGCACAGCCACTCACACACTCTCCCCTGCTGAGATGGGGGAGAAAATTGGAAGGGTATAAGTAAGAACACTTGTGGGTTAAGATAAAGAAAGTAAAAAAGGTAAAGCAAAAGTAACACACATGAGAACAGCAAAACATTCACTGCTTGCCTTTGATGGGTAGGTGTTCAGACATCTCCAAGAAAGCCATGCTCATCATTTGTAATGGTTGTTTGGAAGGACAAATGCCATCATTTCAAATGTCCCTACCTGTTTTCTTCTTCTCCCATCTTTTTATGCTGAACATGGCATCATATGATATGGGATATCCCTTTGGTTTGTTTGAGTCAACTGTCCCAGCTGTTTCCTTTCCCAGTTTCTTGTGTACTTTCAGCCTATTTGCTGGTGGGATGCTGTGAGAAACAGGGAAGGCCTTGACTCTGTATAATCACTGCTCAACAAACCCTAAAACATGACTGTTATCAACACTGTATTCAGCACAAATTCAAAACATAGCCACACACTAACTACTGTGGAGAAAATTAATTCTACCTTGACAAAACCAGCACAATGAATAAATCATGACAAGGTCCATAACCATAAGCAGGAAATACACTACATCTGATCCATGGTACTGTGTGCTCTCAGATGATCATCACCAAAGAACATTTGCTTCCAACAGATAGCGATTATAATTAGCAATGGGTGATGCCTATGGTCAATGTTAGTTGAGCAGTATTATTTTGAGGTTGGAAACTGGACTGAGTTATCAGTCATCTAAACATTTCTATCATAGAAAACTCTCATTCCCTAACTTATGCCTATATCAATATTCAGTTGCAACATGTGTCTTGATTCTAAGGGATAAACTTCAATTTTTGAAGGTCCTGCCTTTGCCTTCTTTTCCATTCAGTGGAGAAATATATGCATCCTGGGGAAAATTCAGTCTGATCTATCCTAATTACCTACCTAGCACTACAGATAAATTGTTCTATGGAGTACATATCTCACTCCACTGAATATAAAAGACAGAATTGAATAATTATTTCTCTAGTTGCTTTAAATTTACCACTCTATCTTCCAACACATGTAAAACATACAGTATTTAAGAGAACAGATTCTTCTGAATTTCAGCTCACTTCTGACTGCACTGGGGACCCAGAGCAAATAATTGACATTCAGGGGATTTTTAAAGTCTCTTTTTGTAGTGTCAGATAGACCAACTGGTGTCCAGCAACTGGCAGAAAAAGTAGGACAGAATTTTTGCCTGGAGCAAATCCAACTTTCTTTGCCTCCTGGCTGCTGGAAGCTCACTACACCTGGCATGTGCTCTGCAAATGAACTGCATCCCTGCTGCCAGTCCTTTCGACCCGACAATTTGGCTTGAAACCAAATCATCTAGAATGCATTGCTAGGAGTCATATGACAAAAGTGTTGAACTGATGACTAAGATGTACTGTTATGGGAACAGGACAGCAGCAAAGTGAAAAAAAGCTGTGTATATCCGAGGACTTTAAGGAAGTTAAGGAATTTCAGAGTAACTTTTGAGAGCATAAAATAAGGGGATAAAAGCTATATGAATTATGAAGAAAATTATCAGAACTTTGGAACATGAAGAAAAGATGCTGAAAAGACAGATTTTGATCTAGAAAAAAATTAAAATAAAACAATTGTCCTGAAATATTTTCCATAATTTATTTTCTTATGCATTTTTATAGTTTATCTTTCTTTTGAAATGCAATTTTTTTCCAAATTTGTAGTCATGCTTTTATTTCCTCTTCTTAGAAAGTTTAAAGAAATTATTTCCACTTCAGCTTCATTTTATGCTTTCATTAAAACTTTTCAAAATATTTTATGCTATATATAGCTGATGCAATGTTTTGAGGAGTAGTAATAAAAATAACTGTTTAATGAAATGCTATGACATCTGTGCAAGGACTCAGTTATTCCATCTAATGGAATGGGACTGGGGAAGGGAGGGGAGGAGAAGGGAGGGAAAGGAAAGGAAAGGAAAGGAAAGGAAAGGAAAGGAAAGGAAAGGAGGAAAGGAGGAATAAAAAAAATACATCCATTTTCTTTTTTTCCCATTTATCTGACACTGTCTATGACCTGATTCAAGTGCTACATAAGTGGACAGGCATCATGTTTCATGTTCTTTCCAGTACATGTTAACATCTAGGTTGTCAGATAGTTTTAAAATGAAACATGACATTTTAAAATCTAAAAGCTGTCACTTGGAATATAAATTGTGTCAATAGAAAATAGCCTACAACCATACAGTCTGTATGTAGCACTAAAGAGTGTATGAAATTTGCTGATTAATGCATTTTACTTTGGTAGTTATTTATTCAACAGAGAATACACTATAAAACTTTTTGTTGGAAAAAGTTACAAAATTGTGAGTGCTTTTTTAGTAAACCAACACATCTGAAATGCTTTTTAATTCACATGGGCAATAATGTGTTTTCCTTTTATGTGTACTTAATTCAATGTAGCTAAATTAAGAAGACTTTAAGAATGCTTTCTAATCATAATTATTTTACATCTCAGTAGCTGAAAACATCAACTTAGCAAACGTGAATAACTTGATCTAACACACCTTAGTCTGATTTTATTTAACTTTAATAAAGAAACACCCCTGAGCTGTTATCTTTTTTGTGGGGTTTGTTGAATGTAGACAGAAAGGATAAGAGTGTCTGAGACACTGGGGCACAAATGGCTTCAGAATTTGTATTCCATTTATTTTTCACTTCAATGAGGACAGGTATAAGCACTAACCCTTCAGAGCTGTCAGTATAGGAGGCCCACCAGGTCTGCTACACTGCCAAGTAATAACTGCACTGCCAAACAGTAAAAGACCAGGAACAGCTCAGAGGATTAGATAACTGTTCATCCAAACTCCTTAACTGTTAGCCTTTCCCCTGCATATGGTCAGGACACATGGAAATAAAAGCATCTCAAAGAAAGAGGTGCACAACTGGGAGCATGAGAAGAGCAGGGACTTAGAAAAAACATGGCATGGGTGGTCTTCACTAGAGCCTAAGCAGGGTCAAGAGAAACCAGCCTGTAAAAGCTAGTCTGCAGGTCATAAACTCCAATCTTCTTTTATCTGGTAATGTAGATGTAGACTGTCAAACTAAATAGATTTAATAAGAAATATTTGAAGGAGTATCAATGGTATCTTTATAAAACACTGTTTAATACAAGAAAATAATGTTATTGCAGTAAAGAAAAAGAAAGGAAAAAAAAATAGTGGATAACTGCTGACAGCATGACAAATCAGTTAAAATTGTGCAGGATTAAATTGTTCTTATCCTATTTAAATAAAAAGGAATTTTCTTTAAAATAGATAAAAATATGTATTTGAAAAAGGATAAAAGGGAATAGGAAAGGAAAATACAAT
>VXAU01003585.1:1157-19545 GCA_013399695.1 Formicarius rufipectus
CAAAAAAATAATTTTTTTTTTTTTTTTTTTTTTTTTTTTTTTTTTTTTTTTTTTAGTTTTCAGATCTTTGGATATTCCTCAAGACTCTTCTTGAACTTTCCTACCTCAGCAATGCGATGTCGCCATTGGTGCATGAGCAGCTGATTGCATATTTTTTTATTCAGTTACAGGGTTTTTTTTACCTCTGATGGAATCTTTCTTCTAGCATGTATTGCATCCAAAAGAAAATAAACTACTTTCCTGCAGGTACTATTATCATAGAATATGTTTTCCATTTTGAGAGGGTTTGTTTACAGTTCTCTAATACACTGAGTCTCCTGATGATAGCACAATAAAAGGATGTCCTCCTGCATCTGATTATTTCTGTGTTGATAACAATATTTTACTTATCTGCACTTGAAAAAGCAATGTTTGTGTTCATGTTCTTATAGGTATATTCAATAACTTTGCAGTAGATTCATAAACCTATACTGAAATATGATACTTTTTTTGAACTTAAAACCCTGTCCTCTTTTTTCTGTCATTTTCAATAAACGACCCATAGTCTGCCTTGTTTGCCAGTGAATGAAAATGTGTGGCTCAGTTACAGAAGCTGATGCTCTGAAGGTTAAATCACTTCACTGTGTCTCTTGTACTCTGTCTAAGGAAAGACTTTGATTAACTAAGTCTTTCACATTAACCACTATGCTTTATGTTTAGTATAGCATTTTGGAATGAAAATGTGCATTTGGATTACCCTGTTTAATCTTTGTCGCATTATAATGTTAGGGTTTCAGAATTTTTTCAAACATATTCATAGCCACAATTATTACATTAGAGAATAATCCCAAGGCTAGAGCCTTGGTTCTTTGAGTTTACAAATGAGCATTGTGCTTAAAACGGATTCCATGTTGAGGTGTGAAAGGCGGCATTTTCTTATAACAGTGTTTACTATTCTCACTACTAGTTTCTAAATGTGAATGAATAATAGTCCTTAAAATAATTCTTTCCAGACCTCTTTTTTCTGTTTTATATCAGAAAATTTGACAGAGAAAGTTCATTCATCAATCAATAGGTCTACAATCTTCAGCCTTAATTCTTTTTAAATGATTCTAAACAGTTTTGATATTTCTTTTTCTTCCTAGTTCCTCAGTGTAAGACGCAAACAAGAGCTATAATTGTAGATGTATATCTACACCTCTGGGGTAATACTCCATGACTACTTAATGCCATGTATATAGTTCTAAAGCACGGCTCAAATGAGAAGCATCTGAAAGTAATTAGGCCAGTAATTTCAAGCAGTACACAAATGTAATCATTGTGAATGTCTGTATTCCATTTTTCACTTACTAGGTCTCCATCTATTCAGATTTGTACTTTTTTCATGGATGACCTCAAGTAGCAATTCTCCAGAATTCTCTTCTAGTCATCCTTAGGTTTTTATCTAACTTCTCTTTATCTGTGTCAATTGTTTCCTATGTGAATTTTAGTAATGGAAACAGACCTCTCTTTCCCTGACTTGAGCTTTTTCCTATCACACAGGAGATTGTATTGTTATATTATTCACAAGACTCTGCAAGTTGTTTGTGAAAGCTGGGGTCTGACTCATGTATTTGTCGCTTCTTCCTCAGTGTTTCTTTTAATTGTCTATTTTTTCACAATTAAGCTATTTCTTTCTTTTGTCTTCTCTGCACTATCAAGAGCAAAATAACTATTGTGTTTCTATTTTTTCTACTTTGTGTTCCATTGTTGTTGTTGGCTGGACTTCGCAAACAAAGATTTTGGGATAAACCTGCGCAATGGATTTTTTAGATGAGGCACAGTGTGCGCGGAACTGGCCCCACACCCTTTACTCCTGAGGTTCATTTTGCCATGGCTGAGCATGCTTGGATGGTGACAGCAAGTTCCTCCAGGATTCGAACCAGTGTCCTCAGAGGAGGAGCCAGCTCCACAGGCTGCAACTTACACCACTTGGCCAACGCCCGCCGCCCATTTCAGACCAACATCAAAGAAAAAAACAGCAAACAGAAAAGCAAACAGCAAAGCAATAATGTCAGGTTGTTGAGCAATCCTGGGAGCCCACGTGGGTCAGAGCACCAGGGGAAGAACTCGCCTTTTCCTCTCTGCCACCAAATGACACAAACATGGTACTGCAGCCACGCCTGCAACACGAGCTGGGGCAGGTTGCATTCCACACAATATGTATAAAACGAGGGGAGTTGTTCCTAATTAAAATATTATTTAAATTTTCTGTGTTCAACTCCTTCATATATTTTTAGCTATCATTAATGTGGCTTATGGTGAGACTCCCTAAAAAAAGAACAGTACAATTCTCTGAGAGATCATGATGATATTCAGACATCTTTTAATTTCAGGAAGGAAAGACTTAACAGCAAAAGATCAAAAATGTTTGATTACTTTGGTGTCTTGATTTCTATGAGTAGCAGAGCAGTCTTAATTTCCAAGGGGAATGAAATGTGACTGATGGGACTTAATGTTTCCAACAGCCATTGAACCTTTGGAGCCTTTAGGACATTAGAATTGAGAGTGTTTTCATTGGAAAAGTCCATGAGTCTCTTGATCACCGACAAAAAAATCAGGTCTACTAAGTACACAACCTGACTTTGCCTTTCAGTGTAGCTCAGAGGTGAGAACACAATTGCCGCATTTGTTGTGTATCTTCCCACCCTTTTCCCCATGACTCTTGTTTGGCCTCAGAAATGTATTTGCAGCTCTTCACAGCATGAACTGGTGTAAAATATTTTTCAAACACTGAGGAAATGTCCTTGTAGGCTCAGCTCCCTTTCTTTCAATTTCAAGAGGACCTTTGATTTTCCTGTTGAACGTCCTGAGAAGGGAGTGCAGGACCCAGACTTGGAATTTCATAATTATATTCCTAGCATAAATCAGCCAAAGAAAACTGTGTTATTGCCTTACAGGAAGAGCAGTGTAGGGCAAGACAAATTAAACTGAGTCTGAACAATAGATTCAATGCAGTAGATTTACTATAAATCATGTGCAAAGATTACAGAACTTGGCTTGTTTCTTCACCTTGGAAAAAAAATGAAACTTTGAGATGAGCAGAAAACAATTTTGAATCCATCAGAAGGATAAGTAGAACTGCTAACGCTACTTCTTTATGAATCCTTGTAAGGTATTCAAGTAAAAACTGGTGGACACAATCTACACATTTCAAAATTTTTCATAAACAGCATAAATACTTCCACTGTACGTGAAATAAAAACACCTGATAGACGGATCATCAAAGTCTTTTATATTACTTTTTTCCTGATTTCTGTGTACTTTGTAATCAGGTTCTTAGCTGCCAGGAAGGCAATATCTTTGAAGAGCAGCAGTAACTTATAAAGACATTTCTCATTCCAAATATTCCATGTATTTATATTTCTCATTTGAAGATCATGTTGCACTATTTCATGTACAACCAGGGTAAGAACGTAAAAAATGGATCAGAGAAGACCTGACAGTTCCTTGGATTTTGTATTTATTTGGGATGATTGCAGAACGACCTCAGCTCTGAAATAACACATGATCTGGAAAATGTCTGAAAGTAAAGAATTTCAGAATACTAAATTCTTAGAGAAGTTGTAGAGTGTATTCCAGACCATTTAGATTTTTTTCATCCCATAATTTAACTGTAGAGGTGTTATTTGAATCAATAAAATGCTCTATAATAAGAGGAAGAAGAGTACAATTCAAATGAGATCACGCTGATATTCAGATACTCCTTAAATTCAGGAAAGACTTAACAGAAAAAAAAAATTATATCTCATTTGCTTTATGAATATCATCATCATCATGGCTAGACTTCACGAACAAAGATTTGGGAGGGTTTTACCCATGCTTGCTGCAAGCGCAGTGATGGCTGTTAAGGCCAATGTGAGATAGACAAGTTCAGTTGCGAAAGGCACAGTAGAAAGTCTCTGTAGGTGGTACTGTCAAGGCGCGGTTCTTTCTGCGTTGTCTTTTCTCCTCCAGGCTGATTCTGCATGCATTTTCAAAGGAGACAGCAGCATTATAGATTGTGTGTCTCCACGTCTCTCGATTGGAGACCAGAGTATCAACATAGGAGCACTGTGAAGGCTGATAACCTCTAAACATAATCTTTCTTCCTAGTACTTAAATGTTCTCATTACAGACTTTTGTCCAAAAGAAGTGCTCCTTAATTTCTGTCCCTCTTCCATTTTTTCTCTTCAAATGAACATTTTTCACTCCAAATGGCCATTTTCTAGTCAAATGGCAGTGGCCCAGGTTTCATGACAATCCACTGAATTCACATGTAAATAAAAGTGTAAAACATTCAGCAACTTCCTTTCTCAACTTTCTAAGATATCTACTACAAATAAAAGCAAAGAAAATGTATTTGGGATAAGAAAAAATGCTTCAGCAGTATCCTTTTCCTTCTCTCAAAGCAGACTCTTTGAGAGTAGAATGGACACAACTGTATCAACCTTTGAAGCAGTAGGTGTATTATTTCATTAGTCAATGAAAGATTTAGAATTTCTCTTTATGACATAAACCATCTGTATTGCCATATGCAAATCAACTTGCAGAAGCATGTTGTTATTGTTTTGCCTTACAATCACTTCCATAATCTACAAATTTGGTCCTTTTTTATGCTTTTATGAGATCTAGAGCTTTTCTTGCTTCGTAAGGAGGTATAACTTGAAGAGAAATTAAAGGCTCATAGCTTCAAACACTACCAGGTATCTGACACCACTAGTCTTAAAAGGTTTTTGTTTTTGTTTTGTTTTTTTTTTGTAGATTGGAGAATATTTTTTCTCCTTCTGGACAAAATTAGACATAATTGGCTTAAAGGTAATACTGCAGACATTTATGGATATCCTGCAGCTCCCAGAATATTACCCACCATATTACCCACCGTGTTTGTAATGTCACTTGTGCAAACTTACTACCCATACAAGTACATTTTCAGTAGTGTAAATCAATTTAGAAACTCATTGTGTATTTATGTAAAGCCTAGTTCATACAGGAGGAGTTGTAAATACTTCATCTCAGTTTCACCACAGCACAGCAGCTTTGTTCCCTGGGATGCTCATTTTCCTTAGGCCTTCCACATAATACTGAGCAAGTGAAAATCCTATCAGTAGGTGGTTACCTTGCCCTTTCCTGGCAACTGGCAGATTTGTGATTCAGTAACAGTCAACAGGATGTTATTGTTTCCAAGTAAAAGAAAAATCAAATCTCTTTGAGACTGCAAGATATGACCCGCTGCTTTAATTAACATTTTTTGCAGTCTATAATCTGAAATGACAGCAAAGAGTCAACAGGTATCCCTTCTTCATTCAGTTGCAAATACAATTAAAAATCAGTTTTCATGCTATTTGAAAATTAACTAAGCAATTTTGCCTGTGTAATGTTGCAGAAATTTGTAAACTTTAATATGGTCATTTTAACTTGCTCTCCAATCAGAAGTATAAATATTAACTACTTTCTGAAGTCTATAAACTGAATGGAACAAAAAAACATAATTGTATGTTGATCCAACATATACCCAGAACAGAAAAATATTATTTATTCAGGGAATTCTAAGCAGCTTGCAAAATCTTCTGGTGTTTCTCATTAATAAATTTAGATTTAACATAGCCATGACAGTATGGATCCTTTTATTTATTTATTTAATTTTTTTTTTGGTGACTGGTCCTAAAGTCCTCTTGTCCTTATGCTGGTAGATATTTTCTAAACACTAACTACGAAATCTAAAATACTTTTCATTATAAGAGACAGCTACAAAACTATAGCCTGTGGTTGTATTCTTTTGATTTTGCAAAATGCTGTGGGGAATAGAAAAAAAATAAATAGAAAAAGAAAGCAATTTTATAATGACCACAACATTCTGTGAAGTGAAAAACCTCTGGAATTCAAGATCAAGACATATATACCAGCTTTTTTGACATATGAGCAAATAACTGCAGCAAGTCTGATGTGTCCATAATTCTTAATATATCTTCCAACAAGGATGGGAATCAACTGCTTCTTAGCAGGTTCTTAGCTGTAAAACGATGCTGGCAAGCTTTCCCTATGCTATTTATTGACAAATGGATTTGGGCTTGCCACATCAAAAAGCACTTTTGAGAAGGAATAGAAACCTGATATTACAAGTGTTTGAATTTATATGAATCACCAGAAGTCCCTTTTAAAAAGTAGTTTTGCTATTTATTGTTGGAGAATTTAAGTCATTGAGATTTCCCTACAAAATAACTAATTATTTGAGATTTCTTATGTATTTTACTTTGGCAAGGTCAGTTAATTTTTTTCAGTTTGTACTAATTATGACTGTAGAGTATTGTCACACATGTCCCCTATCTCAGAGGCCTGGGGAATGCAAAGTACATTTTAGAGGAATTTATTTGCGGACTTTACTTTTTAGCTTCAGACAGATCTTTGCTGTAAACTAACACAACTCTAACGAAACTGTGTGTGTCTTTCTGTCAGCTGGTGACCCACACTGTTTATTTTTATCTATTTTAAGCCAGCTCCTGGAGCAAGACCATAAATTTTGCAAACCAAGCAAGCAGTACCACATTCTGCATAAACATGCACACATACATGAAGTTCATGCATTAAACTTTTGTGCCTCCCAAAAAGTTACTCTGAAGCCTCTTATAAGGCTTCTGGATGTTTCCACAAACAGATCAGCACAGCTGATCAACATGGCTGGCAGACACTCTGCTGCAGAGTAAAGTGTCACCCTATGTCACTGCCCATGCAGCAGAGCTTAGTCAACACTTCTCCAGTAAGCTGGATGATGAACTGGAAATGCCACTTCAGATAAGCATCCAAAAGTTCCAGATGCAGGGTTAGCTTGGGAGCAGGTGACAATTCCAGTATAACCCTGGAGCAGGCATAGGTGACTGTGGGTAAAGGTGAGTGTCAGGGAGCTGCTAGAGGATGTGGTTCCTGGGGAAAAAGATCTCACCCGAATGACTACAGCCCTGTCCCACTGCATACAAGGAAAACAGGCATGGAAGCACCCCTAGAGCATTGTTTAGAAATGTATTGTCCTGTTACTCCTTCACTCACCAACACAGTCATAGCTAAGCATCTTGACAGGGTCCTAATTTTCACACCTAAGAAACAGGCCGTAGAGAGGAGCTGGACAGCCCTGTAAAAACTTACATTGGCCAGATCTGATAAAATGAGGCAGGAAGTTACCTCACTGCTGGTGTTGGTGCAAGGAAAATCAGACTGATTTGATGGTCCTGGCTAGAGGAGGTCCTTTCAAAGACAGTGCTCTGGCCATGGTAGCCACACAGGTGGATGTTCTGCCCCTGTTCTATGCAGAAATACACAAGAGGACCAAGACCTACATACTTTTCTCACTGCTTGGATAATGATCAAGCAGCATTAAAGTGGCAAAAGGTCTTAGAGTTTCAATTGACAACAGAGTAATTATAAATTAATGGCATAATGAGCTCAAAGAGACAGTTAATCTCAGAAACAGAAGGCATAGGGGATAACTATTTTGTTCTACTTAGAAGCTGAAACACTGTGTCTGCTTTAGGGGAGACCACTTTAGCAAAAAAATGTAGACAAATGTTTCAAAATCCAGGATCAGAGAGAAAAATACAGATTAAGAAAATATTCTCTTAAATGAATGAAACACAGAATTGGGGAAGAGAAGGAAGTTTGCTTATAAGAGACACTGGAATTACACTCTCTTGCTATGTGTAGGATTCCTCTTTAAATTTTAGTGGATTCTGTTGATTTTCACCAGTAATAAAGATTAGACAGCAAACAACAATTAAGAGGCATTTCTAATATGCTATTTTCATATTAAATTCTATAAAATCAAGGATTTTTAACCACAAGGCTTGATCTTTAGTAGAGCTTGATTTTAAAATGCAATGATTTACACAGATTGTAAATTGAGATTATAAACACCCTATTTTAATTATTTTTTACTTTATTTTAAAACTAATTACTCCATCTTTTCTCATCCTGCTCCCTCTTCTTCCTGTTTTGTTGTTTATTGTTTGGGGTGGGGAGGTGGGGATGGAAGGGGTGCTGTGGCCTTATTTTTGGCAAAATGAACTCTGCTTAGAATTCATCAATTTGCCTGGAAGAGCAAGCTTGCTGCATTGACTGTGTAGAGAGAAATACCAGAATAAACAGTTATACAAAGTAGTAAAAATAATTTAAAATTGATTGTCTAACCTTAGAAATGAAAATAAAGGAGACCTTTGGTTAAACCACAGCAAATGAGTTACATCTGTAAAATCCCAAAAATAACATCTATTTACTATAGTGCCTGAGATTGTTTACTCCCCTGGTTTACTGCTAAAACCAGCTAAATATGCCAGCTGTTTTGGTTAGTTCCTGACATGTGAGCTTGCTAAGCCTTACCTGTATATTTAAGTTGCTTTTAGCTTTGAAGAGTTATTTGTGCTGCTATATGCCTCATTTCTAAATATCTAATCTAAATATGTTTTCATAAAACAAAACTATTTGATCTTGAAGTAAAATGTAGTTTCCTGAATGCAATATCTAGCGCCGTTTGAGAGGACCTCAGGTTCTGAAACATACACTGAGCTCTGCTACAAGGGCAAGAGTACTTAATTGCAGAAGACTTGCAAATGCAATCATTCCTCTCTGAGGGGGTGGAATAGGAGGAAAACTCTGAATGAAGATGTAGGCTTCTAGCAGACCCAGGACAGACAGAATCAGCTAAGGATTTGGTCTCCGAAGTCTAACAAGGGCTACTTGAAATTGTGTGGATTGATCACTTCAGAGAAGGCATTGCTAATATAAAAACATTACAGGTTTTTAGTGTTTTCTAGGCTTTTATTTTAGCTAACAATTTAAGAAAATGTAAACAAAATCAGTTTTCAACAACTCATTCTGAAGAATTTCTAAATCATTCACTGCATCTCCTAACAAGTTTCTCCAAGCATCTTCACCCTGAAGCATACAAAATTGCAGCCCCAATTTTCAGTTTAGGAAACAACTGGAAGACAGTAATGATCAATTACAAATTCTTAACTTCAGGCATTGCTACCAGTTCCCATATTTAACAAGAGACACCACTTCTGACCTGCTGTCATATTAAAATTCAGAATATAATACAAAACCCCCACAAAATGTTTCTACATTCAGTGGAATACACAGAGAGGGGGGAGCACAGATGAGATTGGGGTAGGCATGGGAGGAATTTTTAATTCAGTGGCTAGAGTTAAAGATTATCTTATTTACTACAAGGTATGCAGTTCATTTGCACTCTTGTTCACTGGTGTTTTAACCACAAAAAAATCCGACTGTCTTCCCTTTAACATTCTTTGAGGCTCAGAATTGCTCTGTCACATGAGAATCTCTTGTTTGCACTTTCACTATCTGGCAGTTGTTAAAAGAAATTTATATTTCACACATCTTCAGTCTAAACAGTTTTTAATAGTAGGTGATGTGTTTCTTTCCTATTACAAGTTTTTTCTGCTGAAAGCCATTGTTTATTAGAAAACAGATGTTTTTTTACTCCATAGAGTTGAGTTCTGAACTGTAATATTACAACCTATATTCTTTATTCCAGATTGAACTAGAGAAATAATTTAAATGACATAAATAATTTACAGTGTGGTCATACATGATCTACACTTAGTCCTACAAAGCAATTTAGATCATGAAAAGGGAATGCCACTAGATGATCTTCCTAGAGAACCTGGACCCAACAGAATCAGGAGCACACACCTACATATTGTAGGAGATTTTTGAAAAACGGAGCTTACTATATGCATAAATAGGACAAATAAAGCTCAAAAAGGATGGCTCTCCACTAAGGTCAGGAAAGAATCCTTATGCACCAGATTTTCATATTACATATTGAGTAACTTAACCTGGATTACATGATGTTTGGCCACAAATTTGATATTGCCTATTGTCTTCCTTAAAAAACCAACTAAAAAGACAAGAAATCTTAAAAACTATGATAGGAAAATAAGTAAAGCTTTCATGAATTACACTAACAACATATGTTTTCACTTCTCAGCTGTCCATTCTGCACAACTGTCTTTGCATTGGAGAAAATTACATTAAAATTAAAAGGTAAACTAGCAGGAGAAATGAATCCAACTCAGAATGAGATTGCAAGTTAGAATAACAGTTTAATAAAAAGATCATAATAAATACACTAAAACAGAAGGAAAATCTGTTTGATGCACAAAAACAAATGTGCAGCCCAGCACAGTGGGGCATGAACAGAATGGAGCTCACCAACCCCTGTCCTGAGCACCACATGGCCCACCCTGACTTCAAAATAAAAAGAAAGAAGAAACCTGCTGGTGAAAATGATGGTTGCAGTCTGGTTGAGAGTGGCAGTCATAGTCTTGTTGCATTGCTAGTCCTCCTCTGGGTCTGACAAGAGGTCCCAGTTCCAAAACCCCAAGGGCTCCAATGCTTGGGCTCAGATGGGGATGCTCAGTCCCTGCCCCAGGGTGGAGAGTTTCACAACGGGTGATTTACTCTGTGAGGTCAGTCATGGCATATTTTTGACATCCCTTATGGCCCATTAGCAGACATGACCCCTCAGGTGGGTGTGAAGGTGTGTAGTGTGACCCCAAAGGGGAGTTCTCACACCTGAGTCATTGGTGTAAAGACAGGAAAACATCCTTATCTCACAGAAGTTCCTAAACACTCAGCTTGTAGCCTGAGGGGTCGGGTGTGCCCTGGGCAGCTGCTGCCAATGATCCATTGTGAGCAGTTCATGAGAAAATGACATAGATGGTTTAGAATACACACCCACACAGTGACAAACTGATCCTGGCTACTATAACCAGGACAATATATTACTGAAAAAAATATTATGGCTTTTCTACTAAGCAGGAATTGGAACATCATAGGTGATCTTCTTGTTGGCCAGGTATAATCTTAGCGTGATGCATTTAGTCACTTGTGGAGGGCAGAAACATGTACAACTCACTGATCTGTCAGTAATTGCTTTCCATATACCTGTATCCTGTTCCCCAGAGCACATCTATCTCCAGAGTTCTTTGTAAGTAAAGTACATTTTTTCCTCCCTAAATATAAGAGTTGTCAGGAAATTAAGACGACACATACTCTTCCTCAAGATATTAAGCCTTTGAGCACCAAGAATAAAATAATGAACAACATAAAATGAAATATTTTCATCTTGAAACACTTCCATTGTAATATTTTGCCCCATTAACCAATCTTTGACTTCGATGGGAGAATTGGTGATTGTGTCAAGTAGAGAGCACACCAAAAGATTCTGCATCTGTGTGCAAAGCTCAATTCTTTCAAAACATTTTTTTAAATGAGAAATATCTTGTTTCAAGAGCCATGTCATCTTCAGAAACACAGAGCCCTCCCACATTATTGCTCAGCTTGGGGTACAGGAAAGATGACAGGAGTTAGTCAGTCTAGCAAAACCTAGGAGAAGTGTTCAGCAGGTAAGTAAAATAGTACCTGTAAAGGGAGTAGTACATATGGTTCAGATTACTGGAATGTTTCTGGATTTACAGGTTAAAAGATTTGAAATCATAAGAAAAAATAAACTTGTTGTCAAATTAGGAATTGCATCCCTAGACTGGGCTGAAAATTTAAAAACACAGTGGATATAGTGTTACAGTGAGAACAATGGAAATTTTGGACCTCCTTGTCTGACATCTTTAATGTACAGTAACTCCAGATAGAATGAAAAAAAAATAAATAAATAAGGAGTTCTTAAGTGATCTTAAGAAGAAATGGAAACAGAAAAAGCAGAACATTTTAAAATTTCCATTGTCACATTTTAATAACAGTTCCTCATCCTTTATCACTTTTTCAGATGACTTCCTGATCTCAGAGAAAATGCTGTTATTTGCTGCTAAATTTAAAATGCAAAATAATTAAAAAAATAAAATCCAGAAGGCTATTATTCTGCTTCAATATAACAAACAATGCAGAATTCCACAAAAAAATGAAAATATCTGAATTCTGGACACAGGAAAAGTCAGCAGAAAATGCCATGAAAGCTGCATTTTAATTTGCCCCTTCTTTGTCTAGGGAGAACCTTTCAAGGTCATTTGCAATTAAAAGAGCTTTGAACTCTTTTGTTGAGGGAGAGAAAAAAAAAATAAAAAAGAAAAGGATTACCTCAGCAGCATTTTGAAAAGACTGTGTAATGCATTTGAGTTGAAGAAGGACTTATCTTGAACCATCACTCCAAATCCACATCTGTGGATCTAGTTACCATTTAACAGACAAAGAATGAATCGACTTGCCATCATAGCATGAGAAAAGACTGTTTTGTTCTTCAAATGTTTTCAATCTGATCCTGAGGAACTTGTTTAGGGGTAGCATCTAAATGTGATTTAGGAGTCTCAACATCTTTGAGGGCAAAACGGCCAGATACTGACAGGTGTGTGGACTACTATTGAAGCAGACAGTTGCTTTCTGAGAGTTAAGGACAAAAAGCAGTCCTTCAAAGCAGAAACCTCACAAGGTACCTCTCAGCATTTTTTAATATCAACACATTATTATAAAATGCCATGTTAATAGCAAAAGGGAATAAAACACCCAAATTGCACAAGTATTTGGCAAACAAACATATTGCTACTCCTTTTTAAATGTGTCTCTTACAGTATTTAAAATAAGAAAAATAAACTGGAACAGATGGTTAAATGCAATTGAAAATTTTACTTGAAGTTAGGCACGTACTCCATTAGCAGTGGCCTATATTGGCCCAGACTACAACAACGATTTAAATCCATGATGATTCATTGTCCCCAGCCCTGCTGAGTGTTTCATGGAGCAGCAGAAAAAACCCTGCTCCTCAGGAACCTGCAAACATGAGCCACAGATCTGCTCCACAGAGCAACCAAGAGCTGGGTGGCAGTTCTGCTCAGCCTCTGCCCCAGGGTTTGGGCCCACCCCTGGGGCAGAATACCCTCCAGTCTGCACATCCACCTCAGAGAAGGGACACTTCAAGGGTGCCAGCAAAGGAGTGGGTTAGGAGGAGCTTTCTGCATTAAAGACGCAAACATGCATATTGAAGTCTGAAAACCACTGGAGAGGTGCACTATAATCCCTTAAGCTTTGATTTTTCTCTCCTTTCAGAATGCTTTTTATAGGACTGACATATTTTACAGGAGTGAAATACGGCAAGTCTGATTTGCGTAATGCTATTTATCACTACATACAGTGATGTATTTCCTTTGCAGAAATTAGAGAAACTTTGAAACACTAGGGATGTATGTTCTCAGTAACAGCAAGCCTCTAAGTGCTGCACATAAGTCCATTACATGCAGAAATGTCAAATATATTTTTAGTAAACATTCCAGATTTTGTTACTGTCACCATGTATAGTGTTTAGAACTAAGCTGGACACCACTCACCCACTAAAACCACTTGTACCCTCCTCAGCTGGACAGGGGACAGAAAATGTCATGAAAGGCTCATAAGATGAGATAAGGATGAGAAGAGACCACTTACAGGTTACCATCATGGGCAAACCAGAAAACAGACTTGGGAAAAATTAAGCTAATTTTCACCTTGAACCTCTACAGACTGCAGGGGAACTGCTTAGGGGGAGACTTGGCTTAGATATATTAAAAAAAAAAAAAAAGTTTGACATAATATAAAGAAAATATTTGATGCAAAATAAATAAATCAATTATAGATTAGTACTTTCTATCAAGTTTATTTTCAAGCACCTTATAGATATGGTCACTTCTCATTGCATGTCTCAATTGCAGGCAAAGACAATTTTTTTGTAAAGAAGTTGATTCTTAGTAGGCATAACTTAACACATATCCAGCCTGTAAAATTTATGCAAATATTTAGCCAATGCAGCAGAAAACCTTATGTTTTGTTGCACGTTCCCTTCAGCAACCGTGTAACCCCATAAAACAGAAGCCAGCAGCCATGCAACAAACATTCTCATTATCCTTGTCACTTCCATCCATCACTTATGTTGCACCAAAAAGAAATAGTCACTTTACTCTTTTTTCATCAATTTGCAATTAAGAAATGACAAATAAAGGCTAAGAGGTAGGATCATACAGTATGTTTATGTAGAGAACAGAGGAAAAGACTGGGTTTAAAATATATTTTATAAGACCACTGAATGTCACTAATAAAATCACCTTGAAAAGTAGTAGTTGATCAATGATCCAAGAATGGTCAGTCCACACCAGTGACTGTTTTTGCATAAAGAAATGATATACAAGTATTTTTTTAAAACATGTATGTGTCATTTTGTATGTTAGTAAAAATCACTGTGCAGTAGACTTAAACCTTCTTAAAATGAGTTTTGACAAACACAAAAATTCACAGTTCCTAAAGTTGCTGTGCCACAGTTTAACATTTCAGTACAAAAATTAGGAATATCTTTTTTATATAATTTTCAATTGAAAAATAAAGTCATATGGATGTATTTTAGCATAGACATTTAACAGGAGGTTCTGCACAAGGCCAGACTGTGATATATTAGTCTCAGAACTAAGAAACTTTTTAAAATCAGGACCACAGAAGAGCAAGCTGGACTACAGTCTCTTGTCTCACTCTTTCCAAAACTGTTCTGCTTTTTCTCTCCAGTATATGCATTCAGAAAAATCATCCACTTACAACAAAGTGTTTATGAGATTTTCAGTTTCTTATGTTGGGCATGGTGACTCCCGTTAGAGAAATATGGAAAAAAAACCCAACATTTAAACAGTCAGTGGCACTGTGATACTTATGTCATCAAATTAAAGAAATTACATTTTTTCTGCCAGAGGTAATACAAATAAATAGTTATACAAAGTGAATTATTTAAATCAGCTCACAAGAATATAGATTTGCACCATTTAAATCCCTACTTTCAAGTTCTATATTCTTCTCAGGCTTCTAAAAGACCTTTTATCAAATCAAATAGCTGTGGAAAAACAAGTATCCTCTAAATAATGCAAAATACCAAATGCATGGTGAATAATTCTCTCCATAAGAAGCAAGATTGATTTTGCCTTTGATTATCTGTGCTACACAGAACTACTTTTTCCAATTAAGGTTAAAAAGTTAATGTTACAGAGTCAACAACTTGACAAAATATCACATTAATCAGGAAGTATAAACTCATTGGAATTCCACGTGTAGTGCTGAAGGAGCTATTTATGGAATACCAGACAAGTACTGAGTTACAGATACATGTTCTGAAGCCTTGATTAGCAGGGCCTCCTAACACATGTGTGGTTTGCACCCATGTCATGGTTAGACTTTGCGAACAAAGATTTGGGAGGGTTTTACCCACGCTTGCAGCAAGCGCGCTGATGGCTGATAAGGCAAATGTGAGATAGGCAAGTCCGGTTGCAAAAGGCACAGCAGAAAGTCTCCATAGGTGGTACTGTTAAGGCACAGTTCTTTCTGTGGTGTCTTTTCTCCTCCAGACTGATTCTGCGTGCTGTTTTAAATGAGACAATTGTTAAACAAGGTCCTAAAATATTCAGTCTCTAACCTCCTTTTTTTTGTTTGTTTTTGTTTTTGTTTTTTTCCCCAAGAAAAATTAGGAGCCTAAATAGTTCAAATAATTTCAAGGAAAATGCTACATTCCATAAAATATTTTCTTCAAAAGTAGCTAAGTATATCTTTTCTAACAATAGTACCACAATCAGCTCTCAGCTATAAAGATGATCCTCCTCTCCAGGTACCTACTGGTGCACCGCTTGCTGGGACTATTATCACTGCTTTGTCCAAAACAAGTAGGCAAAGTTAATAAACCTGCTTGGACCCTGCTGTGACTGGATCTGGATTAACTTGGTCTCTCAACCTGGCCAGATTACTGCACTCCCCTTTCCTGGAAGGGCTCATAAACAGGAAACAAGTGGACAAATAGGAGGATGAAAGGAAGTGATGGCATCTGTCCTTGTCATTTTTGTTCATGGATGCTTGGCTTAGTGATGAGTGCCCAGGTGGATTTGTAGGTGCTCTATACCTACCTCTGAAAATCGGGCCACAGATGGCTTAAAATACTTGTAAATACTTATAATCAGTATGGTCCAACAGTTGTGGTTTTTATGTCCCACACTAGAGGCAAGACAGAGTTTTCTACACAGCAAAACTGTAAACCAGATGAGCTATTGCAAAATCAAACTGCCAAAAAAATTCACTTCATCAGAGATTCAATTGTTGGCTCCCATCAAAGTGATGGACATTTTCAAAGGACTACGATAACTTCAGGGTGTAATGTCTTTGCATTCCCACACATCAAACTCAAAATAAGATGCAGGAGCAATGTTTGAATAACATGTTGTCAGGTCTATAGGACTATAGTCTCATAAGGACGACTGAGACACAAAAATATATACAGACTGATAATGTTGTCTATAATGAAGAAGGATATCAAAAATGAATATTGAAAGAGAACAGTTTTGTTAATGGACAAGGAATAGCAATCTGCTCTTGGTTTTATACTGATCAGAGTGAAGCAAATGAAAGAGGCAATAGAGATAGTAAAATAATGATGAAAATTGTTTTTCAGATAAAATAATTACTCAGAACACTATGAGAAACATGATTGGTTTTACTTTTCTAATCTTTTTTACCTTGTACAAAGGATATATATTCTCCCACTGTATAACCAGAAATAAAAAAATATAATTAAAAGAATAATTATGGTCATTCATTTAATTTTGAAAACATTTATTTTTTTATCACAGACTTAGCTACACAAGAACAATTCATAGTTTGGCCTCTAGCAGTGAGATACTCAAAAAGAGTAATTAGAACATGTACTGATGCCTGCAGTAGTAATAGCCTGGCTAAGAATACCTCAGAGAAAGACAAAGATGAGATGACAACTTTATTTTAACAGTGAGATAGTATTTGATGTGCTATCTACACCCTATCACCTATATTTCAGATTTCAACACATGGCATTTCTGTATCAGCTCCTCTAAATATTTAACAAATCCTGCTCACAGCTACCTAAGCAATCCTTTTAAAATCAGTAGAATTCTTGGGCTTAACTAGAATAATTCTGTTAGTATACCAAAGATGAAAACAACACTTTTGCATTTAATCAGGACACAAGCTAATATGAATTTTAACTTAAAAAAACCCACAACATAGCATGTGATGAAAAGACTTGTAATTTTGAGGAAATTGTGAGAAATTCAGCACAGCAAAATTTTCAGCATGATCATAGACTATTTCTTGTTCCAAAGAGAAATCATGACAAATCCTGTTATCATCCATGGTCCACTTCAAGTGCTGGAGTGAACTTGCAAAGGTCCATCCTTTCCCCACATTCACCATGCTTCAGATGTAAAACATCTGGAGGACTTGCATTAGCAATGAAAGACAAACTTACTACCACTGCAGTTTCTTGTGCTAAAGTTACAGTGCTAATTTCTGTGTTGAATCTATCTGTTCACAGAATGGAAATAAAGATAGGCAAAAGAGTTTCTTTTCTAAACAGTCACATGATAAATTAATGAGTTTCAAAAACAAAGAAAAAAAAAAGAAAAAAAATTAAAGGAAAACCAAGGTAAGTTTATATGATCATTAATATCAAGGTTTAAAAAATTGGTTCTCTCTCTATTTACACAAGATGAGGAATAGAGAGCATTTAAAGACGCTTTCTAAATATCATGATTTTATTCCTAATCTATGTAAATTGCATGATTTTATATGCTACTTGAATCAGTTCTGCATGCAGTTACAGTTTTTCTCTATCAGAATGTGGTAAAACTAGAAAATGTAGAGAGAAGGAAGGCAAGGAAAGTCAGAGGCATGAGATGACATCCGGTGAGGCAGACTAGGTTTCTCTGGTCTGGAGAAGATTCATAAAACAAGAAGTGTCATGACCAGAGTGAATAGGGAAGAATAGTATTGTCTCTTGCAATGCACTCTACATGATGCATTAAGTGGAAGTAGAAGAGTCTCATTAAGCTGAGACTAAACTTAAGAGAGTTTAATTGAGCTATGAGATTACCTTTAGAGGATGAGTATTAAAAATCCACAAAAATAGTGTCCACTGGGAGATATTAAACAGAAAGGCTGCACCACAGAAGTTCCTCAGTCACAGTTGTTGGGTACTAGAAGAACATCTGGAAAGGAATATGGTTTTCTCATCCACATCAGAACTTCTTCCAAAGTGGATAGTAAAATATCTAAAATATCTTTTGCCAATTATTTTTTTTTTTAGCAGCATCTTACAAGGTAAGAGTTTCTTCTAAATATGTTGGTTAAATGACTCAATATACTTGAAGTAAACAATGCATGCATAATAAAATGAGAAATATCTTCAAAAAACACTTAAAGATTCATTAATATTTAAGTGTTATTTCATGTTATGGTATCCTGATATTTAGCTTGAGATTTTAAACTAACCCATACATTCACTGTTTAATCTAATTGATACTTTTTAATTCATTAGCAGGAAATCCTTTTTCTTTTTTTTTTT
>VXAU01003585.1:26798-61255 GCA_013399695.1 Formicarius rufipectus
GACTTTTTCGTTTTTTAATCAGTAGGGAATAGCATGCTATTCTTCCAGCAATTCTTCATTGCTGGGAACATCTTTTGAATAATTTTTCTGATATAAACCAGCAAAGTAAAATAACAGTTCTGAGATGAACAGCACCACACCATAATTTTACAGGTCTGTCTTTATATATATATATTTTTTTTCCACTGTTGTTAGCATATTAACATTGGAATTTATTGATTGTATTCACAGAAAAAAATGGTTGCAGTGTTCCAAACAGCAGTCAGACTTCCTGTCTAGAATGAAATTTTGAATTTCATTAATTACTTTATTACCACAAATTGTTGGAAGAAACATGTGTTCTTGGATGTTAATTAATAGCTCATTATTATTATACAAATTAACTTGCCAGGACTATGTACCGTATATTTGTGGAATAATGAATTACATTAAAGAGAAGCCAAGATGGCAAACACTGAAATGCATGCATCTATTATCTGCTTCTTAGAAATGCAGAAACCTTTCCTAGGGCATTAAACAGAAATCCTAATGAGAAGCACTCTAGAGTTAAAACTAAAAAAGAAAAGAGAAGGGAAAAGGATAAAGAGCAATGCACATACAGCTTGAACTACTGAGCACTGAGAAGCAAAAGCTCCTGTTTTGGTCCCAGAGGCATCTGCTCTAAATGGGTTGTCATAAAAGCTGGGGAAACAGACAATGTACTTCACAGTGGTTTAAGTTTTGAGTCTGATCCCTTAAATTAACAGTAGCAATAGGCTCATCTCAACTGTTCTGAGCAGCTGGCCTGGATTTTCTTTTCTCTTTTCTTTTTCCTTCCCTTTTCTTCCCTTCCCTTCCCTCTCCTTTCTCTGTGTTAGGATAAAGAAAATCAAGGTGAATTTGTGCATATCAAAAGAAATAAAAGATATTCACTTGGAGAAGACTGAACAATATGTTCGTGAAGTCAATACACTCTCCCACAGCTCCTGATTTCTCATTCTAGTTGAAGTCAAATGAATCTAGTAACTCAGAGGCTTTCCATATGCATTTTTCCACCAATCATACAAATTTTTTTATACTGAAGTTTCAGTATCAAAATCTAGACTATGTAGTGTTCAGGATCCCTGATTAAAGTGTACAAAATTCCATACATTTGACTTTCAGTTCAAACACAGTTATAATTTCTTCTGTGTACTCATTCCAAATGGTTTGCCTTGTCTCTGTTTTTATCATTTCATTAAAACTAAATAAAATATTTGTTTGAGGGCCCTACTTAAGTATCTTCAAGTTCTATTTCATCTCTGTATTGATCCCTCTGAATGTATACACTGTTCTAATTTTTAATGTCCTATCTTTACAATTTGACATTACTCATGCCATTTCCCTAAACATTTTTTTTTTTTTATCCAGAGTATTGTAGTCTCTGCAGTTTTGTTTTTAGTCTTATCTACTTTACACATTCTCTACTTACTCCTACCAGCAAGAGATTCTCTACAACCAAGTAGAGATGACTGTCAGATTACTCTGGCCTGAAAGGTATTCCTTGTAAGTGTTTCCTCTTTCTGCACAAGGACAGCTCCAATGAGTTTCATTCAGAATTTCTTCAAAATGTAGTTCCAGAAGACAGTCTTACCAGTTGACACTCCTAATGGTTTCCCTGAGCTTCTCGTATTTTATGTTTTTCAAATCAATAATTGCCTATTTGGATTTTTTTTTTATTCGTAGAAGAATCTGACAGTTTTTGGTTTTACATCAATATCAGTAATCATGTTGCATATTTCGTCTCTAAGATGTTAAATTCTTTCATAATAATACAATTCCTAGCATTGTTTATTCCTCTAATTATGCCATATTCATAAGTTAACCCAATACTCACTATTACAAATTCCTAACATTGTCTCAAGAAATCCTGATTTACAATATTTTAAAAATCTTGTTAGAAACCAAGTAATTTCTGTTTTATCTTCACTGCAATGTCTTATTTCTTAAAAAAAAATAAAATTATACCATCACATGACTTAAAATTTTATATAAAACTGTGTCAATTCATATAGCTATAAAACTTAATTCTAAGTATTAAAAAATTATCTTCTGTTTGATCAGACACCTGAGATCACTTCAAGTGCAACTGTGCATCCAGGAATAATATTTTTATACAAAGTTTTTCTATACATCTTCTATAGAATAGTTCAGCTTATGCTTCAGAGAAGTCAGAAATAAGAAAAAGAAACACCACAAAGTATATTTCACAGATTAATCATCTTAGTAGGGTTTCAGAAAATCGGCTGTATAGATCAATTCTTCAGTAAAATCTGGTTTTGAAAAACAAAACTTAGATTTTGTCTAGTTGTATGTTAATGTTTTCTTATTCGTTTGGTAACAACCTGAATTGTCAATGTATCAAATCATCAGAGCTATAAGCAAATGTCTTTTTTTTTTTTTTTTTCATTATTTCAGCACCAAACTGTACTTCTTCAAATTTTTTTCTCTCACATTTAGATAGCAAAGGAAGTTATGAAAAATTGTGACTTGGAGAGATGAAAGGTACAAAAAGTCAACCTGAATGCATTTTAGGGAATGTAGGGAAGGCAGTAAAAATATCTGATAACACTAAAGTCTGGAACTAAAGCAATCCTGATACCATCAATAAAGGGGGTTGATAACAGTTTCACCTGTCAAAAGAGGAGGCAATTTCTTTGATGTTACCTTAATATGGACCTTCCATTTAAGTTTCTATTCTCCTGAAATAAACCAATCTAGGCAATTTTTATCACTTTTTTACTCCGCAGTTTTAATTTTCTGTCATTTTAGTTATATTAACCTAGATGACTGAATCATTATTTTATAAAGTTCAAGGAAGAATAATTTAACAGAAATATTGGTCTGTGGAATAGAGATAACACACAAATGACAACCTGAATTTTAAAATTTAAAAGAAAAAACAGTTAACTCAATTCTCTTTGAATTAAACTTGTACAATGGGGAAAAAACACTGGAAGCACTTATCCTTCTCAATAGTACAGGGGGAGAAAAATATGACAAAAAGTTCCTTGTGGGTTAAGATAAAGACTGGGAGGTCACTTACCAGTTACCATCATGGGCAAAACAGGCTTGAGTTGGCAAAATTAATTTAATTTATTATCAACAAACTGATTAAACTAATGAAAAATAAGAGCAAATCTAAAAACACTTTCCATCACCCCTTCTTTTGGGGTTTACTGCCAGCTAACAGCTCAGCCCCACACAACTTCTCCCTCACTAGCCCCACTTCACCAAGTGGGATGGGTGTGGGAGACCCCTCAGGTCACTTGGGGTCAGCTGTCCCCATGGTGTTGCCTCCTAATCTCTGGTGCACCCTCAGCCTGCTCATTGGTGGGGTGGGGTGAGAAGCAGAAAAGGCCTTGATGCTGAGCAGGAACTGCTCATCAGTAGATGAAACATCAGGCTGTTATCAACACTGTTTTGGTCACGAGTCCAAAACACAGCACCATACGAATTTTTGTGAAAAGATTAACTTCATCCCTAACAAAATCAACCCACCTCCCTACTTCTCAGGTTCAACTTCACTCACAGTTCTATATTCTCTTCCCCTCCCCAAAGTAGCACAGGGGGATGGAGAAAGGGGTTTGCAATCTGTTAAATGCATGTAGCCTCCACTCCTCCTTCCTCCTCAAGCTATTTCCCTGCTTCAAGGTGGGGTCCCACCCATGGGAGACAGTCCTTCAGGAACTTCTTCAATGTAGGTCCTTCTTTCATCAAATACACCAACAAAATATGTTAAAATGAGTAAGTAGTATATTGTCCAAACTGTAGGTGCTCATTAAAAGATGCAGCAAGTACTTTGAGACAGTTTTGTCTACAGCATCTGTCTGTAACTGCAATGCAAATTGCTGGATTATAATAAATTTAGTGCTCAAAAATTCAGTTCAGTATAATAACTATTCTTTATTTTAACATGTGTGATAGAAAAATCCAGACAAATATTTTGTATTTTAAAGCCACAGGAAGGAAAGTATGATGAAGATAGTATCTCTGAAAACCCAGTCAATGTCAGGACTCCACATTCAGACACAGAGGTCAGAGCTGATGGCCCAGTTGCTGAACTATCAGTCCTGCCTTTGATATCTCCTTGTTTTCCTGAATTGGAGAGAGACATAGTATAACATTCCGTGAGTATTTTATTTTACATTTAAAAGTCTGAGGAAACAGATGCAAACAGTAAGAGTATGGCAAACATCAGAATCCCCTATTGAGCACCTCACTCATAGAGAGGTAGCAACTATCAAGTGACCTAAAGAAGTAACTTATCAAGTAACTTAAACTTAAAGACTCCCTAGGCTTAGTAAACAGGAATTTCCTGATCATCATTTGCAGCTTGTAATATTATACAGTTTCTTTGTACCACTCTTTATGGCAGCATTTTTTGTACCAGAAGAAAGTATTATTTGTATTATGGAAAGTTTTTAAACCTCAGTATAAAATATCACATGAACAAGTAGTCTTGAGTAGGGTTTGAATGAAAAACAAGCCAATTTTCTAGGGGGTTTCCTGTTAATGACAGCTTTTCAGATGCTCACTAACTTGTCATATAATTGCCATATCTTGTACTATTTTTGCACTGTCAGGTTGTTTCAGGAAGAAATATCATCAGGTCATGCTTTCAGAGTTTTCCAGATAAAGTCAGTGTTTTGAGTTTCTGTATCGATAATTATTTATGATCTATGAAATTTCTTACAAGGAGAAGATGCATTATATCAGTGAGATCAGGAGCTTATTCATAATTTCAGTGGGTTTAACCATTAGTCTTTAGGCAGAATGCACAACTAGAATATTTTGTAAGTAGGAGTTGAGTTTTGTTTCAGGAAAATGACAAATTGTTCATAATATCTTCCTCCAGAATCTAGTTAAATCAAGCCAAATTCATATCATAGGAGTAAAACAAAAACATGTCTTAGGCTGATTCTTATTATTTACAAAATTCCAAATATTACACTTATTCTATAAGAGAACTTTCTACAGCAGCTTAATACCTTTAATATTGTGAACCTAATGTAAAAGTACTGACTTCTATTTTCTGTATTTCTGTATCTGCTGGTATTTGTATGTCTATAGACAAAAGTCAAAGCTTCACCTTCACATAGCATCTTACAGTCACTAACCTTCTCTCTACCAAGAAGCTGAGGGTAAAAATCTGCCACTGATGTTTGAGTTCTCCTCATGACTAGACATTTTGAAAATTCAGGTACAACCATATAACCCATCTGGACTGAACTGCATTAGACAACCCTCTGTCAAATTGCCATGAACATCTTACTGCCTGTTGAAATTCCCTAAAAGTGAAAACACAGGATGCTACTGAACACCCACCAATTCCATAACCCTGCATTAGCTGCTGCAGAATTTCCCACTTCACCATGGCACTTTCAAATTCTTTTCAGAAGTGTTTTTTCAGTGCTGATCTTTGAGGGTCCTTATGTGTGTATACTTTAATATTTTGATGAGAAAAAACAGGTTTTGTTTTTTGTGGAAAATATTTTTCTTTCCACTGAAAGTAGACTTTTCCACTATAAATCTGATTTTGCTATCTGTTGAAATTCTTTGGCTGTTGCAATTTAACTTTTGAGTAGAACAGTATTGGTATAATTAGGGTGACATAACTCCTTTATTTTAAGGAACTGTCTTTTGTTTTATGAGTAAAGGCATGTTGATCCTTTGAATCCACTGAGAAGAAATTAAGTATAGTAACCATTGATCAAAGTCTGTTTAAAGCATATGACTCTGCCTGAAGAAATCTAGTATTTTAATTAAAAAAAAAATCAGAAAGTTCAAATTGCAATTTGTAGACTGAAACTTATGTATGAGATTTGCCTGTGCAAATATATTAACTGAACCTGGGAAATGTCACATGTGGAAGGAGACTTATAGAAAAGGGCATTAATGAAAGAGCAAATAAATGAGAGAATCATAGAATATCCTGAGTTGAAAGAGACCCACAAAGACCATTGAGTTCTTCACAGGACACCCCAAAAATCAGACCAAGCGCCTGAGACCATTGTCCAAATGCTTCTTGTACTCTGTCAGGCTTGGTGCTGTGACACTTCCCTGGATGCCTATTCCAGTGCCCAGATGGGTGAAGAAGCTTTTCCTAATATCCAGTCTAAAGTCTCCCTGGCACAGCTTCATGCCATTCCCTTGGATCTGTCACAGTCACCAAAGAGGAGAGATCAGTGTCTGCCCCTCTGCTTCTCTTCACAAGGGTGTTGAGGACTGCAGTGAGGTCTCCCCTCAGTCTGCTCTTTTCCAGACTGAACAGACCAAGTGATCTCAGCTGCTCCTCATATAGCTTCCCCTCTAGGTCCTTCATCATCTTCATAGCTCTCATATGAATGCTTTTCATAGCTTAATATCCTTCCTATACTGTGATGCCCCAAACTGCACCCAGTATTGAAGGTAAGGGTGACCCAGTACAGGGCAGAGAGGGATGCCCCTCCCATGCCCGGCTGGTGATGCTGTGTCTAATGCCCTCCCAGGACATGGTGGGCCCTCCTGGCTGCCAGGGCACTGCTGACTCATATTCAATTTACTGTCAACCAGGACCCCCAGGTCCCTTTCTCCATGACATTGCTCTCCAGTCTCATTCCCGTCTGTCCATACATCCAGGGTTGCCCTGTCTCAGAAGCAAAGTAGGTCATGTGTCCTTAAACTTCATACAGTTGGCAGTTGCCCAGCCCTCTAATTTATCTATGGTCTTCCTGCAGGGTCTCCTTGATTACCTCTTTTGAGGTAATCAAGAGATTCTTCCAATTCTGTGTTGTCAGCAAACTTAGTATACCTTTGAGTCCTGCATCCAAGTTATTTAGGAAGACTTTGAAGAGCACTGGGCCCAAGACAGATCCCTGAGGGACCCCACTGGTCACCAGCCTGATATAACCCCATTCACTATAACCATTTGTGCCTAAATAATTAGACAATTTTTACAACTTTGTTAAAAATGTTGAAATAATTATTGAGAAAGAATTATGAAAAATTATTACTAATTGTAATAATTCTAATACAACTAAAATTAATTTGATATTCATGTTTCTATATGAAAATGCAGAAAACAATATTGTAGGTACCGTGCAAGCATCTACACCATAGTGTTGTCATTCATAAGAACTGCTGTTCTGTGACAAGAAATTACATACCACAGTTTTATAAGACTTAACTAAGTAAAAAAAAAAAAGTATTTTGGTTGGGTTAAGCCTTTGTATTGTCCAGAATATGAAAAACATTTCTCTCTGTTTATGACACTGCTGCTTTCCAAGAAAATATTAAAAAGCTTCAACAAGTTATTTATTAAAACATACCTGAGAAAGAAATCTGGCTTCTTGATTGTTTTCAAAACAAAAGTGATCTTTCAAGACAACTGTGCTAAAAATATTTTAAATGTAGCAAGTGTATATGAAAGGATGAACTGAATTTTGATGTGATTTTCATTTGCATCTGATAAAGACAGTTATGTTTTTCACATGCATTTTTCACTGCTTCTGGCTGTCTGGTGCATACACTACTAGTGTATGGTCACACACTACCAGGTACATTGTAACACACTTTTTATAAGTTATCACTTAATCTTTTGAATAAGACACATTTTTCAACATGTTTTCTATATTTGTCTTCATATTCTGTATTTTCTGTATTTCTATTTCTGATTTTAAATTCCTGGAAATGTAGAGGGTAGTCTTTTCATATATTCATATATCATAATGATTGCAGCTACAAGGTATAATATCTTCCAGTTTCAAGAAGTAGAAAAGCACTTATATTTAAGTACTGGTATTTCATTATATTTATCTTTAAATAATCCTTTCTCTACATCTAAAGTAAACATGAAAAGTTTTATACTAACCATATGTTATAGTGCTTTAACAGACTTGCAGTCCTGCTGTTTCACTGTTTCCTTTTGTCCATATATTTTGAAACAGATTTTCACTTGCTGTAGAACAAGTAGCTGGTACAACCAATTTGTGACAGTAATGTTACACTGTATATGACTCTCTCATCCATTATCTGAAATGACAGCAAAAAGTAACTAACTTGTTAATTTTAAGAATCACTGGAAAAGTCAAAACAACATCTGCTTGTTCTGCCTTACTCTGACAGAATATACTGATCCATTCCAGTTGTCTGTTTTCCCTAAGAATCTTTTATGAATATAAATCTTCATTGTATTAAACTCTGTCACCTTAGATTTCAAAAGATGTTCTGTTGCCTTGACAGAATAGTTACATACTCCACAGATTTTTATGTGCCATTTCTAGAATATTTCTCTTATTATATTAGAATTCAACCAACCAGATTAGATGCTGTACACTGGACATAATTTTATAGGATAAGTTGTTGGCACCACTTTTTTTCTACAAGGGAAAGAATCTTTTTCCCACTTAATCAGTTATTTCCTGAAAATTCAGACGAATTATTCATAACTTCTCTGAAACTTGTTGCAAGAATTTGTTTTCACGAGTGTAAAGCAGATACCAGAGACAGAAGAATGATATAACCACTCTGTGTTCATTGAAGTAATTGGACAAGGCTAAGAGTAATACCCTTACATAACACTGTAGTGCATGCTCAAAGGCAGAGGGACAGGTGCATTTCTTCTCAGTGAGGTGGAAAGATGGTTATCAGCTTCACTGTTTCTCATGTTTTCAATTGAAAGTGAGAATTTTCATAACTTTTAAGTGGGAGAGATTTGTAGGTATTGGCAAGACCTGGTAGTAACCTCATTGTATTCCTTCAGTTATTAGACTGATACTTTAATTATTGCTGGTAAATGTAAGACTTTTTGTTTACATTCTGAAATAATAAATTAAGTCACTGGAAATAAGAAATTTTACTATCTTTTGTAGTTATGGATTTACTTTATTACTAGATGTATATGTAGGTATTATTGAAATAGGGACCAATAAAATAAATGGCTTGTTTTATAGCACCTTGCCAAGCACAACTTTATGTGTTTAATATAGCTGCACAAGTACCATACGACTCATACATTCTTAAGGCTAATAAGGGTTATTTGAACATGTTTCTATTGTTAAATCCACATTAAAATGGGCTTATAGGTTGAAGGAGCATTTCCACAAATCATGAAACTAGCAGTCACATATTTTACCCGCCTTCTCAGTGTGTCCTCTAAAGACAATCAGAGGTGGATATGCTAGTACATTTAGTAACTCCATCCTATATATCTCCATGGAAAATGTAGATCATATCTTCATTTACCACTTTGGTTCAAAGCTTTTTCCAGAATTAATTCATAGGTCTCTCATTTAGTTCTGATCTTCACAAGGAATATGTAGGTTTTCCACAGAGCATAGCTAGAAGGACTTTAACAAGATGCTTTGAGGTCTGACATTCTGCCAAAAATGTCCTAAAATGCAGTGGAACCCTAAGCCATGGGTCATCCCTCATTTCCACTCTTCATAACATTTTTCTAGTGTTAATGACATCCTTTTTCATGATATAAGTGCATACAGCCCAAAAAGCAAATTAATCATTGCTGTTCCAGAATTATATGATTTCTGTAACATTGTGGCCAGTAGATACATTTACCAGTGTCATTTATTACATGACTGGGAAATTATGAGTTATTGATGTGTTGTCCTTCAAGGGATTTTCAGCTGCATTCAGTAACATAAACAAAAGTTAACACAAAATCTTTTAGGCAATGTAGAGCAAAAGAATTTGCCAACAAGCACCCACCCTGATCCTTACTCACCCCCTCAGTGCACCCGAAGGTGGAAGAAGATTGTTGTACCAGTCACCATCAGAGCACATATATGTGGGAGAAGTGGGGTGCAGTTAAAGAATCTCCGTAATATGATGTTCCCTCAATTTCTAGAGAGAGCATTGCCAGTATTAGTGTCACTGGCTGTTTGCTTTTTTGTTCTCTGGATTTTCAAAGTGGCAAATGCAAGAAGTATTGAAGAAGTATTACTCCTCCTACCACTACCCTGCCCTGACTCTTTTATTTCCTTGTTTATCACAAGGAGCACAATCATTTCTCATGCTGGAGGGAGAAAAAATCAGCATGGTTGAGGCAAACAAACTAAATTTGTTTGATGGAAGCTATACCAAACTATGTCTTGCCTTGCTATCTGTCATAGTATATTCTCTACATTCCTTATCAAGGGTTTTATCTACTCTGTGGGAAGACATACTTTATCAGAGCACAGCTGCTTCTATCAAAGCTACTGGAGCTCAAAATACTTTCTTTTTCCCATGAACACTTTCTGCCACTCACCAGATTTGCCAATGTTCTGAGCACAGATTTATCTCAGTAGAGTTGTCTTGCTCTCTCATAAAGGGACAATAGTTCTCTCTGAGTTCTGACATCCCAATGGCTACCAGTTGTCCCTTTTTTCTACATTTCACAGGAAATTTTCACACCTCTGAGTGTGCCATTTTTCAGTTGAATTTGACTTACAGTTCACAGATGGAGAGAGACTCATGATAAAAACTCTCTTTAGAAGACAGTGCAAGAAAATACATTTCTGCATTGTGACAGGTTAATATTCTACACATTGATTTGTTCATAGCTTTCAGGGTGTGATGCCAAAACCTTTAGTAAATTGGAGTCAACTTCTTTGAGAGTAATATAAGGGTCTTACTAGAGAAAAAGGGAAATTACATAGTTGTTAAAATAAGAGGCTCCCAACTGCACCAAGAGTAGCAATTAACCTTATTACTACAATAGCAACTCAGATCCCAAAGATTGGTATTTCACAGCTACTGTAAAGCTCGGGACATTGTGGCTATTGAACTTTTTATCATTAGAATTATTCACCAAAATACATCTGCATAGTAATTAATCACTCCTCACTCAAACTGGTGTATTTAATAGAAAATATCTACAGGGTCAACTGAACAACTCAGGTGGCTCAAATCTAAAGACTTGTTTCACAAGAGGAACTATGACATTGAAAAGTAAATACAAAGAAATACAAAACACATAGAAGTTTCTTCAGAGGGTTGAAACAGAGTCCTGGGAAACAGTATAATACATATAAGCAAATAGTGTTCAAAATACCCTTCTGGGCATTTAGTCAATACTCTTAATTTCCTTGTTCGGACTATATCCATGAAAATTATTGTTTTTTCTTTCTTTCTTTTTTCTCCTTTCTTTCTTCTTTTTAGCTAGCTGTCAACATCCCAATTGTACTCTATTTGTCTCCATTTTAAAATTACTGTTCTCCTGACCACCACGGTGCAGTCACTTCTACTCTTCACTGATGATTTGAGCCAAGCAGCTCCAAAGCATTCTCATTGCCTCAGTGCCTGTGTTCTCACTGTTCAGCTTAGCAAGAAAATAAAATCTTCATCATGTATCAAATGATTTTTATTAATTTATGTCAGTCTCACAAGTCTGGCTGTCTTCACTCCTACCATACCTACTTAAGTGCATGATAGATAGTGCATCACTAAAGTCTTGTTCTGAAATTATACAGATGTTTTATTTACCATCAATATCTAAGGAAAAGGATTGGAAAGGTCTTTCAAGTATGAAGCTGGACTTTGGCAATTAGGGACTGGAGTTTTGGCTTGGAAACAACCTCTCAAAATCATTTGGACAATTACTAATCACAAATTTTCAAATCAGGCATTAGTGAGGAGGACTCTGTGACTAGACGATTTTATACAAGAATCAGAGTTTGTGAGGTTTTGAGGGTTTTTTGTCTTGTTTTTAATAGGGAGATTTCCACTCTTATCAAAGGAAGCCAAGGCAAGCAAAGGAAAACTGATCTAATTTGAATGATTCAGTGAGTGTGTCCACACTCCTTATATATTAGTCAATAGAGTGAGAGAAATAAGGTGATGATTTTGCTGTGGCTAAGTGTAAAGTCCCTTTCCAGAATTAAATTTTTACACTGAGATAAAAAACATACTTTCTTGCAAGAGTGTTATTTTTATTAGTTCAATAATAGGCATCTAGTAATGTGGAAACTATCTAGTAATGAACACATTCAAAAATTAGTTTTTGTTTTGTTGTCTAGAAATCTTTCTGCTGTTTCTTTAAATGTATTTTTCCCATTCCATTTTGACATTTCCTATTCAGTACTATGATGTTGTTGTTTCACTGGGTACCAAGTTCTTTTGAGGTTTAAATTTAATAGAATATTCATGATAGCTTATTTTACAGTAACCTGTCAAATAAACTTTACTGACTGTATCCTTATATCTGGGATGCTGCTGCAAAGTAGCTAGGGACATCTTAATTACTTCTGTAATAAATAAAACGCTTCAAGTTGCTTTTTGTGGAAGACTGGAGTTGGCGGTTTGTTAGAGAGCACTGAATTTGTTGGCAAATGTGATCTCCATCTGAAAGTAGGGCCTGAAGGAGGATCCAGAGAACTACAGGCCTATCAGTCTAACCTTGGTGTCAGGGAAGATCACAGAGCTGATCAGTTTGAGTGCCATCACATGCCATGCACAGGAGAACCAGAGAATCAGGCCCAGACAGCACGAGCTTAGGAAAGGCAGGTCCTGCTTGACCAATCTCGTCGTGTTCTATGACAGTTTGACCTGCTTAGTGGATGATGAAAAGGCTGGGGATATAGTCTACCTAGACTTTGCTAAAGCCTTTGATGATGTTTCCCACAGCATTCCCCTGGAGAAACTGGCTGCTCATGGCTTAGCTGTGTGCACTCTTTCCTGAATAGAAAATTTTCTGGATGGTCAAGCCCAGAGAGTGATGGTGAAAGGAATTAAATCCACTTGGTGGCTGACCACAAGTGTGTTCCCCAGGGCCAGGCCTATTTAGTATCTTTATCAATGATCTGTATGAGGGAATCAAATGTATCCTCAGCCAGTTTACAAGTGGCACCAGTGTGGATTGGATTGTTGATCTGCTGGAGGGTAGGAAGGTTCTGCAGATCGGTTAAATGGATCAAGGCCAGGTGTATGAAGTTCAGTTGGCAAAGAACTGGGTCCTGCACTGGAGAGATGACTTTCGGTAAGCTTTGCATCCACAGCTATGTCATGTGTTAACCCAGCTTGTGATTGCAGTCACATAAGGTTAGTGCTATATACAACCACTCCGGGGCTAGTAGACTGTGACTGGCAATCAGAAGCCTTACATGTTGCATTCAATAAAGCATACTATTCATAAATCCAGCTGACTCTTTTGAATGTGTCCAGACCTATAGTTCATAGGTTATTCATGCATCCAGCATCAGATCTATAATTATGCTTTTGCAACAGTCAGGTGAGGGTTGGTCTCCTCTCTCAAGTAACAAGTGACAGGACAGGAAGAAATGACCTCAAGCTGCACCACAGGAGATTTGGATGCACAAAATTTCTTCATTGAAAGGGTTGTCAAGCATTTTAACAGGCTGCACAAGGAAGTGATTGAGTCATCATCTCTGGAGGTGTTGAAAAGACACAGCTGTGGCACTCAGGGACATGGTTTAATGGTGAATTTGACAGTGCTGGGTTAGTGGTTGGGCTCAGTGTTCTTAAAGGTATTTTTCAACTTAAAAATTCTGTGATTCTGTAATTATATTTTCTGCATTTCATACAAAGTTTTCTTTGTTGAAGGTGGTCAACCCAAGAGTGAAACACTATCCTAGACTATAAAACTGACTTTTTATGATCTATGACCACCTCTGATGGACATTTTTATAACCTGCACTGGAAAGTGCTCTAATAAAACCATTAACATTTTTCCCATTGTTTCATTAGCCTAACAGTTAGGCTTAAGCTTGTCTGCTTTAGCAAAATGATGTTGAACTTGTCACTTTAACAGGCATAGAGACCATAAAATATAAAATTGAACTATATGAATACAGATGATTTCAAAGACAGTAATGCTATCCCCTCAAAGTACCACAGAGTCTACTGAAACTAATTCACTGTATAGACCCTTGCAGTTTGTCCAACTGTAAAATAATAAGAGAAAAGTGTGTTATGTTAGGTTAATACAGCTTGACTATTCCTCATCATGTGCAAGTATCTAATGGATTTTACAACTTCCTAGAAATCCTGTGGTCTTGTTGCCTGTTTTTGAAATGAAAGAAATATCAATTTGATGAACAATTTAATATCATTACCTGTGTCAAATCAAAGTAAGGGGGAAAAAAAGTCCTAGCTTATATTTAAGGAAAAAAAACCCAAAACTGAAATACTACTTTTTCTTCAATTAGAATACATTGGGATTTGGTGGTGACATGAGTCTCAGTGCATCCCACTCCTGATTAAAGCCATATGTCCTCCCCCTCCATCCTCTGCCAGGCTGAACCAGGAGGGAGAGGGTAAGACCGTTCCTGTGAGCAGGGCAATGCTCAAGGCTGCTGGCTGATAGCACTTGTGCAATCTGGTCCTCACAGATATTTACTATCTGTAACTATGTTTCTTTTAATCACTTGCTCATCAAGAAGCTTCACTAATCAAATCAAAGATCAGAAATAGTCCTGTATAGTTGAAATGCACTGCTCTTAGTTTTCATTCTAATTTGCAGATTGCTATCCAAATCTATTACATAATATTTAAAATAAAATCACAAGGGGGCCTATCAACACAAACATCCTAAATTAGTAAGTTTGAAAAGCCCAATTCCAATTTGACTCACCCAGACTTAATGAAAGGGTTTGATTGGTGTAAAAATCACCAGAGGAATTTTCATCATTAAGATAAAGAAATTTTTATTATCCTTAACTACTAGCTTCTTCATCATCATACTAAATGTCAGAAAAGACATTTGTTTTTTCAAAATTTGCAGTGACAAAATTTTAGACTTCATGCAGCAGCTTCTGCTTGGCTGCAGTGTTTTCTAAGTCCCTGAAACTATTTTGGATTCACAGAGATATATATCTGAATTCAAAATATGCCTAGCTAAAAAACAGGGTAAAAATAATAATGACAATATTTGAATATATTTTGAATCTTGGGGGAAATTTGCAATGCACACTCATGATTCAATTTTATTAAATAATGAATTGACTTTTAAAAATATTATCTGTAGTATACATTTTACATTTAATAAGCTTTAGTGTATTGTTACAGTGACATCAAAACTGTCATGATGAACTCTGAAGTTTCCTTTCACTAAGCAGTGATTGCAATTACTTATGCAGTCTAAGGATTTCAGTACCCTTTCACAGTGAAAATCTTTTTGATTAAAAGACATATGTCCTTTCTTTTCATTGCTTTTTATCCCTTTTATATAATTTTCAGAAAGGATATTTTAAAGTATTTCAAAGTTAGCTTAGTGAACTAAGTGCAATGCCACTCCTTAACTAGGGTATATGAGAACTTTCATCATGTGAGAAGTTTTTTCCTTTAAATCTTGCAACTCTTTCCCTTTCATATAACTTTTTCATACATCTTTATATATATAGGATATTTCAGAAGCTTTTAAGATATATGCTTGATAACCTGAAAATTGGTCTCCTCTTTTAATAAAGTGACAAGCAACATGTTGAAGGAAGCAAAAGGCTAGGGCTTTCATCCAGAGTGCTGCTATAGGAGAAATGCTTTTCTAACACAGCAGCCATTAAAGAATGTGTCAGATCTGGCATGTTGCAGTTCTGTCATGAGTAGGCCCAGTGAGTGCTCCTCTGACGTATAGGATCCTTGCAAATTTGCAGCTCATTACACTGCTGTGTTCAAAATCTTGTTATCAAAGAATCAGAAAGGTCAAGGTTGAAAGGGACCACTAGAGATCATCTGATCTAACCCCCCTGCTCAAGCAGGATCACCTTGAGTTAGTTGCTCACAAACATGATCAGATGACTTTTGAATATCTCTGATGATGGAGACTCCACAAGCTCCCTGGTCACCCTGTGCCAGTGCTTGGTCACCATCACAGTGAAGAAGCGTTTCCTGATGTTCAGAGGAAACCTCCTGTGTTTCAGTTTGTGACTCTATCCTCTCTTTCTGTCACTGGGCACCACTGAACTGAGCCTGCTTCCATTCTCTTTGTATTCTCCCTTCAGGTATTTACAAACATTAAAAAGTTTCCCTCTGAGTTTTCTTCTCTCTAGGCTAAACAGTCCCAGTTCTCTCAGCCTTTCCTTGTAGGAAACATGCTCCAGGACATTAATCATCTTAGTGGCAGTACTTCTGTTGAACCCTCTCCAGTATATCTTTGTCTCTCTCTTGTACTGGGAAGCCCAGAACCGAGCACAGCACCCCGGGTGTGTCCTCATTAGTGCTGAGTAGGAAAAAACAGTCACCTCTGACCTGATGGCGTTGCTCCTTCTAACGCAGGCCAAGGCACCATTAGCCTTCTCTGTGGCAAACCTGTTAGGAAGACTATTTCCTAGACATTTCAAGTTGCAAAATTAAGAGAGGGACATAAGATAAGCCCTTATTATCCCAGTGATTGCACTCATTTATAATATGATGTGATATTGTTAAATACATGAATTTAACATTATCTAAGTTCCAGCTTAAATCCTTACATCCTCTCCTGTCCCTCAATTGTTTTTTAATTGTTTTTTAAGGTTACTCTGAAAAGTAATGAGCCTTAATAAAGGCCCTGGTTTTCAAAAATCCTTTAGAGTAAATTCAGAGGAGTTTTGGGAAATTTGCTTCTAGTGTCTTGCAAAAAGATCTGCAGAACTACCACTGTGTGAAGCAATAGGGTTGTTATGCAGCTTCCAGGAAACTCATGATCTCTGTTACTATTCCTTTAAGTAATTTTTAGATCACTTATCCATTTCTGGGAAAATCGACTCACAAATAAAATGAAGGCACAGGTTAAAAGTGTCTTTTTATATCTAGCACATTAGATTGAAAGACAATAACAACACATATTTTGAAACACTGGACTTTGAATCATATCATCTAAAAAAGTAACTTCATCAAAATAAAACCACAGAAGATAGTTTCTGTAGTACGGCTGGGAAACCCTGTGGTGACCACAGAGTTAGACTCCATGCCTCAGTACTGGAAATGTTAAAGCATTCATCTCTCACTTCTCACACCATAGCCCAGCAGAGCAATCAGTTTTCAATAGGAACTACCTATTCAGCAAAGCATTAAGGAAAATGCTCAAGTCCAACCATGTTCAACAAAACCCAGAAGCATATGTTAAATTGCCAAGGGGACATCAACTATGCCAGAAAAATGCCTTGCTGAATATAGATGAGCCGTTGTAGATTAGGTGACAGCTGTCCAAAAAATTTTTTGTACAAAAAATCTTGTTTTGTTGCATGTAAGTGAGCTCCTGTGAGGTGATGAGCACTTCCACATTTCAGTGGACATCACTAGAGTGGCGGTTCAGGTCCATGGAGCATATTACTATCGTACAGGAAGGTATGCTTGACAACCTTGTCTAATTTCCACAGCTTTCCCAACCTGGATACTTTACAGCTCAGAGGTGTGGGATGGTTTTCTGCATTGTAATAAGAAATGTACAAACCATAACTCAGGAACAAAGTGCTCATTTGAGCTGACAATTATTTATATTGATTTTCACAGTCCTTTTATGCTGAAAAATGATGCTTTGTGCTGCTGGACTTTTGCACTTTAACTGTTTAATAAAAGCCGGTTTGCATGTTTTGTAATTTTTAGCCCTATGAAACATGAAGTCCTATCATGTCATCATTACACCATTGATACATAATACCTTCTGGTAACCCATGGTAACAGTACTCCTTGTTTTAAGTAGCAGGTGTCGAGGACATGGCAAATGGCTGCCTATTCAGTTTAGACCACCTAATGGAGCTTTTAGGGCTAGTCAACATTCTCATTTAAATTACACCAGGATATTGTACATGCACCTCACACAGTGAGCTTTGCTGGAAAGCTGCAGGGATTTAATAAACCCTACATTACACAATCTGTCTCCGCAGACAATTTTAATACTGAGGGTTTAGACTGCTTTTATGTCTGCCCTGTTTAGCTTGGGTTTTTTGCATATGTTAAACAAGTCAGACTGCATGAGCCAAAGTCATTCCTCCTATAGCCCAGTCAATCAATTTATTCCAGGGATGAACTCGCTCACTGTGGTCAGTGAGCTAGTTTTTGTTCTTGGGGTTTTGTTTGTTTTGTTGTTTTCTTTGTGTTGTGTTGTTTTTTTGGTTTTGGGGGGTTTTTTGTGTGGGGGGGTTTTTGTGGGGTTTTTTTGTTTGTGGGTTGTTTTGTTTTTTTTTCCTATAGAAAAGTGAATATCCCTATCTGGGAGATTTCTACTTATGAAAGGGTAGTCAACTAAGAATAATTAAGCAACCTACTTAGCTTAAATTTTTTCTTCATACCTTCTGTTTCAGTCTTTAAAACTATATGACTTATATTTGCCATATTTCTTAAAAATGGTTAAATATCAGTGTCACTGTTTATGAAAGTTAAAATTTGAGAAATTCACTGTGCGATGCTAAGTGCTTGCCAAAGCTAGAATTGCTAAGGTCAAGATGAGTAAACAGAGTCTCACTATAAGGACCTTCCTTTCAGATGTAATTCCTACATTTTTTAATCAAAATGCATTCCTACCATCTTCAGTCATTCGTTCTGTCAAAATTCATCTTTAAATCTAGGCTGCCATCAAAATATATGCATATATAATAATATATTATATATAATATAATATATATAATATAAGGAACTGCTTTATTGCAAGATGCATTTTAGCCTCATTGCAAAGCATAAACCAGAGGAAGTCTTGTGATTTGTCAGATACACCATATCAACTGCAAAATCTTGAAGAGAACTGCATTTCCTGTATTTTCTCAGAACTGTTGTTTTTTGTTTGTTTTTGTTTGTTTGTTTGTTTTCAGTTTGGTTTGGCTGGGGGTTTTTTATAAGATTTACCCAGTGGCTAACTTCATAAATTCTGAACCTAGGTAATTATTTGATATCTAACATTTACTCTAATATTAGCAAACTCTGCTGAAATAAAATGTAAGGTCAAATTTGATAGAATTTGTGTAGCATAAATTCAATGACTTCTGTCTGTGCCACACTCCATTGCATAGTCTTACCTAGAGAAAAATTATATTAAACACTGCCACAGCTCTGAGGAATAATGCAAAAGCTCATTGATTTCCTGCTATTATTAGCAAGTTTTAGAGAATTCAAAGCATCATGACTTTTCAAAAAAAGCAGCCTAAAAATTCATTGTGTCACAAATTAAGAGGTATAGATGCATTGCACACAATGCAACAGCAAGCAGGAGAACATACACTTGCCCCCTCTCTAGTTGATATTAAAAGGATGTTTCAGAGACTGATGAAAAAGTATCATTTTTTATTTTGTTGAACTGCAGAAAACAAGGATGTTTTATTTATTAGTATGTGGGACTCACTTTGAACACTTTTAGAAAGAGTTTCCTAACAACAAGGTATGTATCAGTGGTGTGCTGTTTCATTTTTGTTCCCCCACAAGGCGCCAAACTCCTGATCCCACATAGGATCATCCCCAAGAGTCACAGCATGTGCCTGAGAGCATTGTCCAAGTGTTTCTTGAATTCTGTCACCTTTGGTGCTGTGACCACTTGCCTGGGGAACCTGTTACAGGGCTCAACCAACTTCTGGGTGAAGAACTTCTTTCTGATATCCTACATCTCCCCTGACACAACTTCAGTACACCAGCAATTGCTACAGTTCAGCTGATAGAAGTGCACATGTATCATGTAATACATTACCACATCCTGGATTGTTTCTCTGTTTGCCCAATTATAAGATCAACATCTTAAATAGAAGCTTTCCTCCAACACCTGCCCTAAAGTGCAGTTCCGTAATGTGGCTCCATTCACTGAGATATAGTCAACAACTGATACGCAGCCTGAACTGTGTATGTGGACCGAGGAAGAACATCTTTCACCACTGTGTTCAGTTCACCTGCTATCATGAAGAACACATTCTTGAATTCAGAAATGTAAGGAAAGTTTCTAAAAAATAGTTACACTATTTTGCTCACTTTTTATTGAAAGGACGTTGCTGAAAATTTTTGTTTTTACTAACTTCCAATTTAAATCCATTGAAACCAGTACTTAAAAATATCTTCAGCACTGTTGAAAAATAATTTTGCCAATTATTCCTTGCAGGAGTTTAATCCCTTCACATCGAATTTAATCCCCTTATACAGCTGTAGGCAGCATATCCCCTCCATGTCATGAAGATAAACAAGCAATGCATCTTTCAATTTCTTATGAAGTGTTGTGAGCTCCTGGCTGATCTCCAGCGGCCCACATGCCCTGAGAGCCAGTGATGTGCCAGCTGCCTGTTGGGGAACTCAGGGCAACCACCATCCACCTCTGCCCACTGATCTTACCAATGGTCCTTAGGCTTTTCCTACATCTGAAGACACGATTCTGGGAGCAGTAGTTCAACCTGGAGTAAAATACTCTATAAACTGCTACCAAAGTTAAGTCAAGGTAATCCTTCACAGGGTAATTTAAAATATATTAACTCACGTTAAAGTCTTCATATCATATAGCACAAATGTGTGATGTTTCAAAAAACTGGACAGTGTATATAAAAACTTCTTAGTCTGATTCAGATGCAAATTATGGTACTCCTAGTTTGATTTAGGGGTAATAAAATGTTATTAAAAGTTCAGGACAACTTTGATCAAACATGTGCTTGCTTCATTAACATTTGATCTGCTACTGAGAGAATGGAAGGAGCTCTTTTGAATTATAGTGTAAGTAGCATTTTATCGAATTGTCTGCCTCACAATGTGCTGATTTTGGGGGAGATTTTAACTGCACTATCTATTATGACAAAGACAGGAACTATTTAGTCTCATTCTCCATCTATAAAAGAATTGTCCTTTCTTACATATTTTTGATTTAACTGATGCGGTAGTGGAATTTTAATCCATAAAAAAAGCAATATACATGACTCAGTACAAATGCTAACTTTCTTTCCAGAAAGCAAAGATAGGATTTGCCCTTATAAGAAACATTTAAATCTGTTAAAAAATGAGCTATATCCATACTAATAGCTTTTCGTTTGCTGATCGCAGTGCAGTTGTTCCTAATTTTGTTTCATCTTCTTTGCAACTGTTAACATGCTTGAGAGTCTGATGACATGCATTTTCAAAATTCTTTCTCTACCTGAAATAAATGTGAATGCTTTTACATGGAAATAATGTGTTTTCAAGACCTCAATTTCTGCTTAAAAATCAATTCTAATTTAACCTGTTTGTATTCTCATTTAGCTAAAGGTATTTTACACCAACCCAATATGAAAACCAGGCCTTCAGGCCATACAAAATAAATGAGAATTCTAGGCCATGCATAAGTGCTTTGCTGAATCAAGACTCAATTACTAGAGCATCACTGTAATATCATGATGCTGTATTACAGGCTTTAACAAACCCATCACTATTGTTTCAAAGCATCTGTGCTTATATTCCAAGCATGACAAGGTCATGTATTTAAAAAGTGAAAAGAAATTAGCTTGTGTTTCAGTCATTTTATATTATACAAATTAATAATGCAGCAATTAGGTTATTTAAACAAATAAACAAGAAGTGAAGAAATAACATTATTTCTTTTAGCTGATGATCTCACATACTCCTAACATCTTATGAAACTTTAAAAGAAAGTGAAAGGATAAGTGAGGGTTGTTAGTGTTTCCACAGGTCACAGAAATTTTGAAATATTTCTGTTTTTCTTTTATTTTTTTCTGGTCCATTTAGTAATTTTGCTCTCTCAAAATGTGAGCTCCATCTACATCTGCACTGTAGTTGTACAAGTCTAATTATAGCAAGTCATGTCTCCCAAGTCAAGTTTATTGCAGGAAAGCATGAGAAAGGAAGCTAGTTGTTTTGTAAAAGACAAAAAACAATAACAACAAATCCAAAAATAACCATTAAGAATGAAACCACCACCTGGGAAATCCTGAGCTTCTTTCTGTTCTTCTCTAGCATGGTCTTCAAAGTCATCTGGGAAGGGAATGTAATAATAAGAAGGTATAAGGAGTTCTACTTTTTGCCCAGAACCACCATTGGATTTTCTCAAGCCTTCTTGCCTATCATCCAGGCTGACCACAGAAATTGTGCACGACTAGAAGTGTTCTTTGTCATAATAAGTGAAAGAAGAAGGAGATAGGATTGTCGTCTATGAAAACAGAAGTCAGAACATTGTCTCGACATGAATGATACAAGGTGATGGAGTCTCATTAGGCACATCCTACAATGTCCCCAACAGATTTGCTTTAGCTTACATCTTTTGATCAAAGATAGAACCATTTCAATATAATGTAATTTAAAATAGATTCTATCTTTTAGAACTAGAAAATAACTTTGATCGTCTTTGTTTTGTCTTGTTTTAAAACCAAAGATTCCAGTTTAGATTTGAATTTATGGTGGAAGTACTATTGCCACATCAATAAAAGCAGAAAGTATGAATTCTCTGATTAGGGGATAGCATTCTGTTTACATGAAAATCTCTGGGACTTCGAGAATTGGATTTCAATGGAGAAAGATCAAGTCCCTAATAAACCAAAAGCAAAACACCTCTTTGTCAGGAATATTTTACTTAGTGTTTACAGAAGCCTCATTATACAGGTGAGAGAATGGCATGCTTTTTTTATTCCTTGCTTCCATCTGCACTTCTTGTTCTTGTGGGATTCTACAAGTTAGAGCAAGAGCTCAAAGACAGAACAACAAAAGACCTGATTGGAAGTAAGCATTGCATAGGGAAGTATTTTTTCATGAGAATAGTGTTGAAACAATCAGTCCCAAAATATTTGCTGAAGGAAATGTAAGATAAGGGAAGTAATAGCTAAACAAGAAAAGATGCTGTAGGAAATGAGCTGACCTAGGGCATGGGGAAAGTTATAAAGCAAATGAGCTGCTGAAAATCAATGCCAGCCCAAATTTGGAAAGTTCATGCAGTAATTAAAAAGAAGTGCAATTTTTTTTTTAGCATATAACTTAAATTGCAGGGATATCACTGTGCTTTAAAGTGCTGAACTGCTCAAAAAAATTATGCCAGCCAGCCTGCTCCATTTGATATCCTCCCCAAAATGAGAGATTGTGGCAGCAGTCTGGGGGTCAATATGGCAGAGAGGGGAATCCTTTAAATTATCAAGCAGTGATGAGTTGGGGAAAAAAGGACTTTAGAGAGGGATAGTCTGAAATAATCTTCCCATTATACTAGCTTCATGTCAATATAGCCAGCACTGCTTCACAATCCCAGGGCTAGTTTGTTTTCCTGAGACATTCTGCCAGACACAAGAAGAGACCTCATTTTTTTGAGACTCAGTTCAGCAGATTTCATTTGAACCACATACCTTTACAGTGATCCTTTATTTCATGTTGACTTTAAAAAAGCAAAAAATACCCCTCCCCCAAGCCCTCCTTTTTTTTCAGTCATGTCATTCAACAGAGGGGGAAAGCCATATCATCATTTTTTTGACTGATTAATACTAAAATAATGCATAATTTTTGAAAGATGAATTTAACTCACCTTCTAATTGAACCTCTCTGAAAGAGTTCTATTGCTGCTGCTGCTACTAGACATATTTCCTGCTTTTTGGTGGCATGGAAGGAGAAAATGGAAAATAATTATTCAATGCTTAATGTATAATTTCTAAACAGTCCAAACTGATTGTATTTTGTGTTTCTGCTTCATAGTTCTTCTGCATTTGTATTCAAAGACAACTCTTCAATGTTTTACCAGGGGTAAGATTTCATCTTAAAATATTTATAAGGAAAAACACATATTCTAAAGAAAGGTGTTGGCAACTTTACATCACTTTTCATATAACAATATAATGAAAACATTTGTTTATAATAATAAAATGAGAACAATTGAACCTAATGATTACTGAAAATGGCCTCAAGCAGAGCTGAAATATTGATTCAGTGGGAACTTAGGTGCTCTTCATTATTACATCTTTCAATAGCAGCTGAAAACACTTACTGCTTCAGTAAATTAACCAGGGTAGGATGAGCACAAGCAAAAAAAAACCACAATATCCAAAAATACTGACCTTCATCTTATAATGAAATATAATTTAAATAAAAGATTTATCACTTTACTATTTTATTGCATTGAGAATGCCTTCTTCTGATGAGGATGTGAAGTCTGAATAAAAAATGTTAACCTTTGATGGTCTTTTTCTGAAAGGCAAACTTGGATTTCTTACTTGTTCTACTTTAAAGCAAGCTTGGCAGGTGATCTGTTTGTACTTCCAGAAGAACTAGTGGTATTTTTTGACAACTTTTTTTTTTCAGTCATGTCAGAACAACTGGTTCTTTGCTGTCATAGTATTTTCAACACAAGAATTTTGCAGAAAGGAGATCCTGCATTTATACTAAGAGAATTTTAAGGCAAAAATTTCACTGCACTGTAATGCATTACAAGGTGTGTGTGCACCTTTTCACCTCAACAGAGGTATGAATGAGACTAAATTCAAGGAATCATTCAGAAGATAAGTAGTGTAGAATAGATTCATGAATTAATGTTCTTCCTACAACTTAGATTATACCTGAGAAACTGTCTTTCTTATTCCGTTTGGTTGGGGTTTTTTTCTTTGTTTTGTTTTGCTTTTTAAATGTCCAGCTTCTACCAAATCCTTGTAAAGTCTTGATTTACATAAGTCTCTTAGCCCAAGAAATTGCACAAGAAAAAAATCATGTGGAATGAAATAGAATTTATGTTTCATTAGCTTCCAATTCTCGTATTTTTATTTCAATGCATGTTATTTTCTATTATTAAGAAAAGATCCCTTCCCAGTTCTGTATTAGCTATGCTATTGATTGTTTTGAGTATTTTCATCCAAGTTCCCCCTACTAGTCTTCTGTACAAAGCACACAAGGCAGATTAGAGAGGTTTTCTTTATATCAGCTTCTCCAAAGGACACATGGGAAATTATTTTTGATGATTTGCAGTCATTTCTGTTGCAGTCTTAGGGACTCCTTGAGTAAATAATGTTGTTCACAAATTTTGCAAAGACAGAAATGAACCACTATGTTTTCAAAACAATTTCCATCAGTTCTTTAATTAAAACTAAACTCTAAAGTCCTTTTTGTTTATTAAATGATTTTCAGGTTTTAATATATTTTAAAGCATATCCACTCAGTAATTTTCTTGAAAAACCAAAAAGACACACAAACATAGATAGACTATTTACATAACTGTGCTTTAAATATTGAACACATTCTTATTTACTTTGTCAGTTTGATTAAACTGTGGCTGTCATCTGTCTGCTAGAGAGAAACCCCTGGTATCTTAGCTTGAAAAATATGCTCATCACAAGTGGACAGATAATGTTTCTCCTTAAATCATTCAGAGTCAGATTCTTACAGAGCCCAGAGCTGATGAAGTGAATGTTTGCAATCATCCTCAGATGTCTGTTATTTTCTGGGAAAGAGGATTTTAAAGGGAAAAATAAGCCACCACCACCCCCCAAAAAAACCCAACAAAACGAACCAAACAAAATCCTCCAAAGCAAAGAAAAACTAACCAACCAAACTGAAACAAAAAATAAAACCCACACAAAAAAACCCAAAACCAAACAAACAAAAAAAACCCAAACAAAACAACAACCAACCAAAAACACAAAAACAAAAACAAAAACAACCCACACAAACAAACAAAAAACAAACAAACAAACAAAACAAATAAAAAAAAAACCCACAAGCAATCCTAAAATCTATGGAGGAAATAAAATTAATGGGGTTCTCTGGCTTGCTGCATCTAAAGAGCTGGAGAAACAGGGGTAGCAACAGACTGATTTCAAAATGCATGTTAAATACTAATTTATGTCAGGATATTTTATCTCCTCCTTCTCCTGTTCCCTACAATCTTTTTTTCACAGCATGCTCACATGGCAGAAGATAATAATTAAACTACTGTGCATTGTCTGTCACTGGCACACATTAGAAAATTATGAAATAAGACTGAAGAATGGACAAAATTAACTTTTAGAAACTCAGGTTTTTTCATTAGTTATAGGTGAATTTAGGTCATTTAAAAGGTGACCTTTTATTAAGGCTGAATAGAGAAAAGTAATTTTTCTTTTCCAAAAGATTCAGAACTTCTGAAATTTGTTTTCTTCCTAACTTGAAACAGATTTCGTTCTTTTTCCAGTGAAAATGAAATCTGATATAAAAAATATGTTTTTTAAATCAGCCCACTCTGGTAATTTGAAAATAAATTCATTGTGATGTATTGAAAGAGACCCAGAAAGCCTCAATGGAGAATTTCACCTCTTGTGTTCTCAGAACCTCTTAGACTGCAATATTTTTAGCTCAAGGAGACTGCTCTGACAGCTAGATGTTAGGAGTTCTGGGATTCCCATCTGAGCCCAGGTTTCCTGGAAAAATATCCCAGAACAATAAATCATGGAAATCCAGGGAGGAAAAGAGCAAAGTCTATTTGAGAAGAGGTGAAATAGGCTAATTGGCTTCTTGAATATCTCCCAAAAAGAATGTTGTCAACATTTCTTTTTCTCTTTCCCATTGGGAGTTTGGTGAGAAGACCACATCTGTCCGGGAATGAGGAGCAGTGCCCTGTCTGCTTGTCTGTGGGCTTCAATATCCGCTGTTTGCCGATGGTTGGAGTAACTGGATTGTCCTTATGGTGTATCCCGTTTTTTAGAGCCTGTAGGCAGGACCCTGTAGTAACACAAAACATTCACAGTGTTTATTTCAGATTGTGGATGAAATTCAGAAGTGTGTAATGAACATATTTCAACAAAATAAAATTTCAGTGACAAAAGTAATTTTTTTTTCAATCTCGTCTAAAAATTTCTCCATCTGTTCATAAATTGGGATCCACAATAATGCTGGTTCCTCAAAAGTATGTTTGTATATTTTTCATTGTATATCACAACAAAAAAAAAATGCAGTCAGAAAAGTCTTCAATCCAAGAGTTAATCCAACATTTGAGCATCTCCAAGTATGTATTTAAAAAAGAACTGTAAGGAAGGAATTCACTTTTTGGATTCACAGACAGAGGCACAAAAAATAACTTACTCATGTAAATATTGCAGAAAATTCAATTATTAAATTCAAGTAAGCTCAGACCTTTCAGAAACTCTGGGTCAGATTATCAAATGGCTTTTGCAGTTTTGTCATGATTTCCAAGTTCTAAACAAAGAAGATAAACATCTCTATAGTTACTTTAGGACATCACACTGTATTCTGTAAGGTATTCTATAATCCCTTGATACAACAAGGAAAGGTGGACATTTAGGGGTTTGAAAAAAAAAAAAAAAAAAGGCAAAACAAAAACAAAACAGGCCTTTAAATAGAAATATTTGAACTACGGGAGTGATTTAGTGCAGTGGATGCTCTTCCTGGTTTCCAGGATGATAGACCTTTGCTTGTATTTGGTTGTTAGTCCTGGATAAGGCAGGGTAAAGAGGGTGGGTGTTTTAAGCTGTCCTGGAGAAACAGAATTCTTGTTTGTTAATGAAACAAAATATGCAGTGTTGAAGGAACCTAAAGTACAGACAGTTTTCTTTTGAGTGTAGCAGTGTGTATTGACACCACTTTGAGCTGTTATAATGCTGCCATGTTAAAAATTTATCTGGGGCCTTATTTCATTGTTCGAGCACAGAAGTGTCATTTACATCTCCTTTTCTCTTTTTTTTTTTCGCCTTTTCTTTTCGTACTCATTTGTAAGTGTTATAATCACCAAACAAGATGCCAAACTCTTAGCTCATTGTCTGTGTTCATTGTTCCATAATTACATATGAAAACGAAACTCATGGTTAGAAACTGCAGTACTCTGTTATCAGCACAACAAAACACAGGAGGGAGATTTATAGCATGTCTGGTGTTACAAATTATCTACATATGAAAGGAAGTAGAAATAGCTAATAGTGGGGCTAGCTATTAGCTGTGCAGCTCTTCTTTCACATCTAAGTTCTCACACAGGGCTATCCACCACAGTTCAAAGCCATCATCCACCAGTGCATTAGTTACTTTCACATTTTTCATATGTTCATGCTCTTTCTCTCCCCTGAGAAAAGTATGAGCAGTGCATGTTTTGTTTCCATATTTTAATTGCCGTAGGGAAAGAATCTGCCACAAATACAAAAACATTTGAATTCATCTTTCTCCAACTGTTCTTGGAAAGGAAACTATCATGTTTATACAATACAGGAAAGACTTGGCAAGTGTTACATGGATGGTGCCTTCCCACAGATCATACAGTGCCTCAGTCTATTAATGACCTAAACTCCATTCAGCAGTGCCCTTGGAAAACTTCTGTTGCTAGCAAATGCTGAATCAGAAACACTCCAAAAACAAATCTGGTGTAAATTAACTTAATTATCTAAAGCCTTCAGAAGCCTGGGGATTTGCAATAAAGTATTTATAAAAGTCAAAAAATCAAGAACTAAGTAAAAAATGACCACATTTTCCAATATGAGCAATGAACAAATCTTAATCATTTAAGTCTCATGTATGTATGATTGCAAGGATGTTAATACATATTACAGGCTGACATAGAGTTATTTACTTCTTACCACCGTCAGTAGAAGTTCTCAGGGTCAAATCCTGATTCCCTGAAGTCCTGGGGAGTTATCTATCTTTTAATGACCATGAGCATTCTCTTTCAATCTCTGCATTATCTCTCATAGACTTCCATTCAACACCTATGCTTTTTCCATTAACTTTAATAAAAGGATGTTTTCCTATTTCTTATTAAACTATGTACCAATGTCTAATAACTCCCACTGTATTTATGATGAATGTTTTTGTTGTCTAAGGTTACCTGTGACTCATTTCCTTTCTCTGTCTGTAGCTGGTGATGCCTGGAGACCTAGCATGTTGGATCTTCATTTTATGCACAAACTAGACACTTTCCCAGCTAAAATCAGTACAATGAATAGAGATCATAACTGGCACAGGCAAGATAAAGGGGATTTGTATTTCTTTTACTTTTAGTATAATGAGAAGCAATATAATGACAAACAGAAGAGAAGAATCATTTGTGTATTCCTCTGAGATGTACAGCCTAGAGAAGGATCTCCCAGTTAAGCAAGGGCCCATCACTTGATGTGATACAACCAAGTTGGTTTCTTTTGTTCTACCTTCTGAGAACACTATAATTGCCAATATTTGTCTTCCCTCAAATATTAGTTCCTGCAAATAAGTTAAAAAAACCCAAACCTGCCAAATCAAGTTATCATGGTCTCAGAAACCCTATTAAATTCTGAGTAAATAACTCTAAATAAAAGCAAATTAAATTTCTTGGATCAGAGGGAAGAAAATTATAAAGGTGAGGTATTTGGAATAAACCTTCTATTCTACTGCTTCACTCAATAACCTAAGCTTAAGTAAAATAATGGAGCAGAGAGGTAGGTTAGCCTACAGAGAAATACCAATAATTAGTGACTTGGGGAGTGTTGTGTTTTCTGTATTGTGAAGGGGACTAATGGAGTGATTATTTTTTTACCTGAATAATAGTTCATGGAAGAAAGAGATGGTTTGGGAATATCTGCATTTTCTGAATTGGCCTCTACCATGCACTTTAATTCTTACTGTATTTCTCCAACACTCATGCCCTATCTTTGTGAATGACAAAGGCCATTTATTGAACAACCATAACAATTCATTACCATAATTAAGGAGACTATTTAATATGTCAAAGTCTACATTTTCTAATAGCTCTAATTAACATAATGTTTTGCATTTCATGAATATTCACAATATTCCTCTAAAATGAGGTAGCTGACCTGTCCACAAGATAAAGGGTTTCCTGCTATTAATTTTTGAATACTGCAAAAGTGACCTAAATAACATATTCCGTGCTTCACTCCCCATCCACTAGTGCTACTTTTATCACGTCTGTTTTATAGCACCTTCTTTTGGAACAACAAGGAAGTAAGAAATCAGTACTCTACCTTGGAGAGTATTCCTTCTTATCCACTAGGATTTGTACATTTCATGGGTGTCTATCACACAGTCCTCCTCCTAAAAAGCAAATGGCACAGTCATAACCTGATCATCACACATTTTTCATATGTAAAATATCATAATATGTCCAAGTGCAAGGTCCTGCACCTGGGTTGGGATGAAAGGGTTGAGAGAAGGACTTGAAAATACCAGCGGGTTAAAAATTGACCATGAGACAAAAATATGTTCTCTCAGCCCAGAGAGCCAGCCATATGCCAGGTTGCATGCAAAGAATTGAGGCCAGCAGGTCAAGGGAAGTGATTCTGACTCTCTATTCTGCTCTTGTGAGACCCAGCCTGGATCTCTGCATCCAATTCTGGAGTTCTCAGAACAGGAAAGACATGGACCTGTTGGAGCGGGTTCAGTGGACTGCCACAAAAATGCTCAGTGTGCTGGAACACCTCTCCTATGAAGATAGGCTGAGAGAGTTTCGGGGTGTTCTGCCTGGAGAAGAGAAGGCCCTGGGGACACCATATTGCAGCCTTTCAATACTTAAAGGGGGCTTGTAAGAAAGGTGGAGAGAAGCTTTTCAGCAGAGCCTTTTGCAATAGGGCAAAGAATAATGACTACAAACTAAAAGAAGTTGATTTAAACTAGATATAAGGAAGAATTTTTTTTTTTACCATAAAGGTGGTGGAACACTGAAACGAGGTGCCAAGGAAGATGTTAATTATCCAATCCACAGAAACATTCAAAGTCAGATTGGACAGGGCTCTGAGCAACCTGACCTAATTGAAAATGACTCCGTTTATTGCAGGTGGCAGAGTTGGACTAGATGATCTTCAAAGAGCCTTTCCAACACAAACTATTCTATAATAATATCAGTTTATCATATTCCTTTGACAAATACACTTAGCATGAAAATCCTCCCTGACCCTTCTGCACCTATAGTCAGGTTTAAAGTTTTGATTGATACTTGTAAATATTTATAGCAAAAACTATGCACATATAAAGTATTTGTATAGTTTATAGTGCAACTGAGCCTGAAGGAAGCTTAAAAACATAGTAGAAGAAATTTTTAGGTCTGAACAATCTGAAGTGATAATATATTTATTTCAAGGAAACTCCAGATATTGACATTGAAGTACTTTTAGTGAAGTATATTGAACTCACACAGTACATCTGCTCGGGCATCCACTCTAAGTAGGATCAGAACAGTTACAAAGTCACTTGTACTTTCAAAGAGGCTGGCCAGCACCTGCCTCACTTATTTGTTGTAACACCTGACTATGTTTCACAACTCTCTGAGCTGATGCTTATCCAAAAATTGAAGGTGTTTATAACAATAAAAAAAAAATAAAATGAAAAATAAAAAAACCTGAAAATTTCTATAGTGCAGCCCATCTGGTAATCTCAAAATGCACAAAAACATTAATTAAGCCTCAGAAGTTGTTAGAGGATAATGAAGCTAAATATATTTCTTTATTGAAGAATGTTTCCTTTACTTCACACTCAGATGTGCACAGGTCCACTTAAGTAAATATTTTAGACAAATTTTTCCTATTATTCCATTCTTGGATAAACTCTTTTTGATCTATATAAATGCATCAGTTAGCATGGAACTGCATAAAAGAAACTTAACAGTAGAGGGAGAGTCTGTTTTCTTTCTTACAGAAAGAGGATTTCCCAACCACATCTTTCACAGCTACAATTTTAGTGGCTCTATAAAAGTCCTTTTGCCTTTTCTGTTATTGTTAGTAACATATCTGCCCTTCATATTTGGTATCTATTTGAATAAAAGGTTTTATTCACAGCAGTGAAGAAACTGAGAGAGTAATAATCCTTATATGAGCCAGTCCAGCTCACATTTCACCCATAAGGTTTATGCCAGGAGCTGCCCATCCAAAGCAAAGTCACATGTGTATGTCAGTCTGCAATGTGCTAAAAGTCAAATTCTTTTTTCTCAAACTGAAATGGTAGCTATTTGGAAATATTATTGAAATGACTTAGAAATTATTACAAAATGATTCAATGATTGCAAAAGGATGATTCAGTAAGGCCTGATATGGAGACAATTCCATCCCAAGGGGAAGAAAAAAGATCAAAATGACTAGAATTTTTTGACTCCCCAACAAATGAAGGCCTTGTCCAGAAAACAGGATCCTCTCAAGTGTAGGACTTAAAATATTTGGACCCATGGAGTAGATATCAACCAATTCCTGGTTTCATACCTGATTTTGGGGAACCTGGTTTGGGGAAATCCATTTTTTTGTTTTGTTTTGTTTTTCTTTTGTAAACCTAAGCCAGATTTCTCAATATGAGTCAAAAAATTTGACTGAACATCTACACCGGCATTCTTACAAAAAGACCTTGAAAAGACACCAGAAAAATATCAAAGGACCTCCAGGTCACCTCTACTGTGTCAATTTTTGCCAATTCACCAAGAAACGCTGCACAAAACAGCATCTGTTTGCTCTGCTCACAGACAGTCAGCAGATAAGACATTGGCTCAGATATTGAAGGTCATTCTTGGGCTGATTGATAGAGATCACACAGGCTTAGTTTAGGGACTCCTGCCAGCTTTCCGTAACAGAAGTGCTCTCAAATTTATCCACTCAACAGAATCTTTTAAAGTAGTGTAATTGTTTTTCTCTATGGACAATAGAAAACATATCTAGAGCTGTGTGGGTCTTCCCATTTCCTCTGATGAATACATTGGGATTTTGAACACAAGCAACAAAAATTAGCTCAGTTGTGAAACAAGTAAGTTTTAAATGTTGGATGACAATGGAATGAGATGTTAAAAGAAGATCGAAAGGAGCTTACCTGGGGGCTGAACTATCCTGTTTAAATAAGGATAACCAATAGGGCAATGCTTAAAATCTAGAACAGAGAGAAATAAAAGCAGTAGTATTTCAATGTCATAAATATATATAGGAACAGAAGAGTCTAAAACAGTTGTTTATTACTTTTTATACAGAAAGGATGAGTTTGAGGGAGAGTAGAATCTGATATGGATTGGGGAAGGAGAAAAACCAGAGAGTTTTTAATGGGAGAAGTTACACATTATCAGTGCTAGAGGACAGAGGAAGGCTGCAGTACCTTTGAAGATATACAGTTTCAAAGGCAGCCATTTTGCAAGCCTCACTTCGTCCAGGTGCATAAAGTGAATGCTGAGTTGCCCTTTCCACTTTGCCTTGCTTTATTGTTTTACTGTGAGGGGCATAAGAGTATAATTTACCTACAAGAAAGGCAAACAGAAGGATGGCATTTATTTTTGAACCAGATAGTAAACACGATCTGAGAAAAAGTGGTTTTGTGGTATGTATGTATCAATGTTTCGTCAATGTTCCATCAGTGAAAATCTCATCGTGAAAGGGATCTGCTTCAAACCCAGAATCTCTCGTTGATGACTGTATGTAATGAGACAGTGTGTGCCTGTGATGAGCTTCATAGCTTTGTGAGCCCCTCAGATGTACAATGACAACTCCCCCTTGAAATCTGAGCTTGGATGAATCATTCAGCTCTTTCTCTTCATTTGCATGTACAGAAAGAACAAGGTACATTTTTTCTTCGTGTCCATTGCCCTCTGGGTTTGCTCTTCAACCACGCCTCATGCACACTGACAATATTCTTTATGTCTTTATCTGAAGAGTCTGTTCAGCAAATCAGAGCTCACTGCAGGTCAAGACCTTGCATGTGCTTATCTCCACAGAGACACAGATGTTCTTCTTCTTAAGTGTGGGTCCTTTTTGCTTTTCTTCTCCCTCACACAGACCTGATGTCTCATCTCCTTTCTGGTAAGCCATTGCTACCCATGAGTCACCACAGCTTTTCCAAATTTGCCCTAGCCTGGTGCAAAAAATGTCTTCTAGGGACCTGTTCTGTCAAGTTCCTGGGCACACAGTACGACTAAGCTGTGATGTGACTGAACTGGTCCTCAGTTATCCTCTGAGCAAGTAACTGGAGTAGGTGTCCTGGTGGCCTGCAGGGCAGCAGCAGGAACAGCTTCCCCCAAAACTTGGTTCATCAGCTCTGTGAGAAGACCAAAGATAAATCTCTGTGAAGAGAAAATTTTCACCAGCAATATCAGATGTGTGAGATGTGTCAATATTTACCCAGAATAACAGCACAGGCTTGCAACTTTTGAGATCATTATCAGTTTGGAGGGTTTTTTGCTTGGTTGGCTTGTTTGTTTGTTTTTCTTGTAAGGAATAAGTGATAGAAAAGAGGAATGGGATAGACAGACTTATAAATTAAAAGTGTGTTACTAGATTGCACTCTATCTAAAAGCATAGTGTATGTATTGCAGAAAAGGAGCATGATAGAGAAGAGAGGGAGGGGAAAAAAGTCCTTTATTTGAACTGGTGATATATTAACAGCAGGTTGAATTTTCAAGGAAATTTCTGTGAAGAATGGCTTGAAACTTCCTTGTCCTAGTGATGGAAGATGATGTTCTCTAGTTAGGAGTTAGAGCAGGCTATTTGCTTTGTTAAATCATCTGGAGTTCATTTTTCCTCCTTCCCATTTTTGCATTCCCAGGTTAAATATCAGGGATAACTGGAAGTCATGGGGAAAGTACAGGGTTCTGGAATTAAGAAATAATGCTTTTAGTATCCAGGAGTAATTTGAAAAATACCTAGAATTTGCTTCATAGCAAAAAAAAAAAAAAAAAAAAAAAAAAAAAAAAA
>VXAU01003585.1:61285-80464 GCA_013399695.1 Formicarius rufipectus
AACACCACAAAAAAAAAACCGAAAACAAAACAAAACAAAAACACACACAAAACAAAACAAACCAACCAGAGAGGCTCTTTTTTCTTTTAATTTCTCTGGATAAAGGCAAATGATGAGGTGCAATTTTATTGTTCCTTGAATCAGAACACACAAAAAGTTTAAAAAGGAAAAAGATACAATCTGTTAAAAGATTTCTGCCTTTGCACTGAATCCTACCCAACAAGCAAAAAATATGGTAATCTGAGGGCTCAAGACTGACACCTACAGATAACAAAGTTACTTTAGCCCACTATGAGGATTTTAGTAGAGGATTCAACTAGAGATTAGAATACACTCATTTGTGTCAAAGGCTTCCTTTTGGTGCACGACCCTCCCACACATTTCTTTACTGTCATGTACTTGCATAGTAACGAGTACTGGCTCAGGAGAGCTGCCTTGGTAAATGTTCCACTATTCTCTTTCTAGGGCAGCGATACACAGCCCCAGGGGTTATGCATATAAAAAATTAGTAGAGATTAGGACAATACACAGTAATAAAAGAGGAAAGGGCAAAAGAAAGTCAATACATGGAGCACTGGTCGAAGAAATGGAGGGCATTTTGAGGTCCTGTATCTTCCTTTTATTCCATTGCTGCATTTCTCCTCCATCGTTTCTGGATTTGAATAATTTGTATCTCAGACAACCAAATATGAGATGTAAAAAAAAAAAAAATTCCAAAATTTTTCATCTCTGGTTACTTCTTTTCAATAGTAAACCATCAATTCTAAATAATCTAATATTTATTTTAGACATTCCTCATTTCTGCATTAATCTGTGGCAACTGAAGCTCTATTCATTAAACTGTGAGTATCCATATGCAGGGAGTTCAAATTTGTTACACAGCTAATGTCCATGAAATAAACAATGGCACTGTTCCCTTAGGGTTAAAATTCAAATATCTGTTGGAGGAATCCATGAACAGAATTAAATAGAATTTCCAGGGTATTTTTCCACTATAGTAAAAATAGGTAAACATTTCATTTATTGCTATTCATTAGGTCAACAGACACTTGCCCTTATCAGGCAGGTATAAGATATAAAGGACCTTTCATTTTTCAAATGAAAGGTCACAATTGATTATTGTTAAAATATCTTAGAATTTGTAATTATTTTTCTTTTCATTTCCATCTCACAGGGATCCTCACACACTCTTTAAGTGATTCCCTTTTGTTCTAGGATCATTTCAGAAGTGCACATGAGTTGGCATCACTCTATTGTATAACTGCTGCAACTAATTTTTCCAATCTGTTTGGGCCTTCCTGACAAGAAGACAAGCTGTTTTATTTCTTTACTCTTTGAGGATATCATAACATGAGGAGAAAAACACCAGGCATAATGAGACGGAATTATGTTATAAATCCTCAGAGGGAAACACATTTTCTCAAAATTCTTGGCACTGAAATTTGCAGAATGACCTAGTTGGTAAGAGGCAAGAAACAAAAAGTTAAGTAGCATAGAATAAACAAAATCCTACCCTAAGGAACATTAAACTCAAAAAAACCCCTTGAACTATCATTTAGGCATTATCCCCTCCACATTTCTCATGTCTTTCATGCAGATATATTTAAATTATGGAATGTCTGATTTCATTTTCCAGTGATTGGTATGGGATAACAATACACTCTCTTTTTGCCTTATTTCAAGTTTCTATATTCCTCAAAACAAGATAGTTCTAATCCAGAACCAGTCTGCCCAAAATATATTTTGCAACCCCAACAATAAAGTCTCATAAAGTCTAAAAACATGTACTTCTCAGTAAAGAATTTAAATACCACCAGTCATACAGTTGTACCCCAAATAATGATTGTGTTTTCACTATATACACTACTGAATTGTAATTGACTTCTGCAATGAGGCTGTGCATAAAGCGATCTCACATGAATATTCTGCAGGCTGCTTGAAATGCATTTTTTAAATGCGTCTCAAAATAAAAGTGCATTTGTGTTAATTAATCTATAGCATTACAACAGCAAGGGAAATGCAGACATCTCTGATATTTCTGGTTTAAATACTTTTTTAAAAATGAAAAATATCAGGACTTTATTCTCCATTATCTGGAAAAGTCAGTTAGAAAAACAAAATGAAAGGTAAACAGATGATAAAGTGAAGAAAATAAAGGCTATATATTGTGAAGCACTCAGGAAAAGCTCAGAGATGCAGCTTGTCCGATATTCCTCCTGGAGGTCAACATTGCACTCCTAATAAATGCAATGGCAAAACTAATGATTTGAAGAACATCAGGGCAAGAGATGGCTTATTAAAAAACCTCAAAGCTTTGTAACTGAAAAGAACAATGACAAAAAGACTTCCAAAGGTCCAAAAGACATTGAGACACACATGAGAATTTTGCACATAGCAATCCTTGGAAAATTTGGAAATCTATGTTGTAGAAAATATTTGATAAGTGCAGACATTTATTGTCCTTGATGTTTGTGTTACTTACGCTTTTAATCATGCCAGCAGGCACACGCTAAGTATACAAGTCAAGTCTTCTGAAGAGAACTGCTCTGTCCTGTCTGAATCTGGGAGTTATTCATCACTCAGTGGTCACTTAAGTTTGCTTGGAGTCACCATATTCTGTGGTTCTGTGATACTGTCTATTATTTCCCAGGCAGTCCCTGCATTTCTGGGTTACAGCTAAGCTTGAATACAGTCCCTGGGAATTGCCTTGCTATTTTTCATTTGTTTCAACTCTTGCCCAGCCTTGACGATATTCTGGCTATTACACTCCATAAACCATGTCATCACAGTCATTTCATATGCAAAATTGTCCCTTTAACATGACACAAACAAAAACGAAACTATTTTCAATGACTGAAGTAACAAATGAGGGAAGATGAAGTGATTGTCCCTCTCTCCTCCTCACTGGTGGATCCTACCCTTAGATGTTGCAGGGATATTCCCCTGTCCAGTATCCAACACAAGAGATTTTAATCAGGTTTGTGGATGTTACTGTGTACATGAATTAGCTAAAAATACAAAGGATTTATTGCATATGTGCTCCATTTTGATCTGAGGAGTAGAATGACTGTGATTAATAGAAACATCACTGAATGCATTTCCAGAAAATTAACACTTATTCTTTTGTCTTCAGCACAAGTCTGAGGATGTCAAAACTTGATTTTTTTCTCACAGAAAATATAATTCAAAAGAACACTGAGTGGAGGAGGTGATTACCAAGTCCTCAAATTTGTTTAGGTTTCCAAAAGCATGGTGCTAATAACACATGAATTGTGGGTTTAGTCCTCATATGGGCCATTCACTTGAGAGTTGAACTCAATGATACTTGTGGGTCCCTTCCAACTCAGCATATTCTGTGCACTCACTTTTAGATAAATTTCAGTCTCATGGAACTGACTACCTTCAAACTGCTGGTGGTCACTAAGAAAGCCCATGGCAGAAAAAGACTCAATGAGTGAAAAATTATTTGCCTTTATTCAAAAATTAATGTTCTTCCTGAGGTCTGCAAAATCATATAGAGAAATAATGGTCAAAGAAGTAATTCCTTTCTACTCAAAATATTGCAAATTCCTTTCATTCATTCAATCAGGGAACAAGAACTTGAAAAAAAAATCCACAAGCTACTCTAGAAAATATGTGACCAAAGACTATTTCACCTAGGAGTGTTCCAAAAGAGATTATAACTATAAAAACATATTTTAATGACTTTTAACAGAATTTCCCTTTTTACACCCTTTTTTAAATCTATGGGTTTTTTTCTCCCAAGAGGAGTAAAGTAAGCAGAAGTTTCCCTTTATTTACAGAATATTTTATTTTTAATTTTAAAGTTATTTCAAGTGACAAGCTAAAACCAATTGCTTTAGCAGATACAAAGGCTACCTCTGACTGTGTATCTCTATAAGTAAGACTTATTCCAACCTTCGTCACTTCCATTTCCTTCTGAAAGAGTCTCAAATTGTTCATTACTTTGAAACAAAGACTGCTACAGTAATTTGGGTCCAAGACCATCCCTATTGCAATCAGCAAAAGTGGCTAAGCTGTTGTATGTTCTAATTCAATGCTTATATAGTGTTGGTAACTGCTGTTAAATAGCCACACGGTAACAGGCACGGTCATTTCAAGGTGAGATCTGTGACAGTGTACATGGAGTTAGCCCAGCACTGCTCATGTTTTGCCAGAGGTCACATATTTCTAGCACAAGGGTGAAAGAGAATTGAGGTGGAATTTCTCAGCTTCAGGAGTTTCTTCTTTCCTGGGCCAACGGGTTAATTGGTGGGGCAGGAACCAAATCTGCTCTCTACAGAAAGTTACAGACATAATGGCATGACAAGGAAGCAAAGAAAAGAAGAAAGTTTTCTCCAGAACCTGAGTCTAGAACTTGCCAGAAACTCAGGGACAAACACACAGAGGTGTCTCAGAGATGTTGGGGGAAAAAATGTCTCAGCCATCAAAAGGCACCACATAGAACTGGCTACAACACAGAAGCCACTGTTTTGAGGAAAACTAAAGTTGGTAAAATAAAACTCTCTTGCAGATGCCAGTTAGGGAAAGATTGCTTTATAAACAATTTTTAATTTTATTACATCTTTTGCATTTGCTTACAATATTAAATATTTTAATTTATGTTCTAATAAATCCAATTTTTTAAGTGATATCTGCCTTTATTTTCTCTGGAGAAGTGAGAAGGAAAAGGCTGAGGAAAATCTTTATTACCTTTTACATCAATTCCATAATTACAAGCCTTCTGGACAAAGCAGTATGTTTGTCACTCATTTACCTGGAGTAAGAGCGGCGGGCGTTGGCCGAGTGATGTAAGCCGCCGCCTGTGGAGTCGGCTCCTCCTCTGAGGACGCCGGTTCGAATCCCGAGGAACTCGCTGTCACCATCCGAGCGTGCTCAGCCGTGGCAAAATGAACCTCAGGAGTGAAGGGGGTGGGGCCAGTTCCGTGCACACTGTGCCTCACCTAAAAAATCCACTGCGCAGGCTTATCCCAAAATCTTCGTTTGCGAAGCCTAGCCAACAACCTGGAGTAAGCTTTAAAGATTCTTGATTTGAGAATGGTTCAGTTGAGGACAGTCGTCAGTGTCAGTGTTAAACTCCACCTGTATCTGTCATTTGTAAATTGGAAAATATATGCAACTTTCCTAGTGATAAGGACAGAAAGGCACCAGAAAAGATTACCAAAAAATATTTGTAGAACTTGTGTCATATAAGTTTTTAAAAGCATACAAGTTCCTATTCAGAATATTTTTGGTACAAGTGACCCTGCTTTGGGCAAAGAATAGACTAGATAGTACCCCAAAGTGCTGTTACCTCACATTTGTTCTTATCAGACATTCTGAGAGTGACCCACATCTGTATACAAATCCTCCTTCAGAATACATTTCTCGGTATGGTTTAGATAAAGCCAACCTAAAACACTGAAATAAAAAAGTACATTTAGCTTCCTCAAGCCTCCAAGATACAAACAGGATTAAAGACCCACAGATAATTAACCTTCAGGAAAGTATAAAAAGGACAAGGACAGTATCACTGAAAATAAACAGGATTCTTAATTCTTAGAGGTCAATATCTATCATTATACAGCTCTCCCAATCTTTATTAAGAAGATGAAATACATGATGTAATATTTAGAGGAGTCCTGATTCTGTGAAATATCTTATTGTCTCTCTAGCTTAGCCTTATCACCTCATACTCAACTATTAAAAATGAAAAATCCTCTGAGTGAACTCCTCCCTTCCATATGCATATTGTTTTCACAAAGCTTTTCCACAGTCTCTGAACTCTTTTGGTGTTATCCCCATAACAGATAACCAGCTTCCACAGAGATTTCTTCTTAGCCAGGATCATAGAGCTTAAGTTTATCATATACTACATAACTAAGCCTTCCAGCTAAAGTATATTTATAAAGCTCAAGGCAGACTAGATCCTTTCTTGTATTATCAACAGATTCATTAAACATGATCATCTATTTCTTTTACAGGGGGAGTCTGTGGTGTCATGCTATGTACTTTGTCATTAAATATAATCATACTAACTTTTTAGCATTACCAAAGGAGATTTATTTATATATATAGCTTTAAAGAAGGATTGTGATAAAATATCCTGATAAATAGTAATAAATAAAGGAAGAAAATCCGGAAGGAGGCTACAAAATGAAGAGCAAAATGAAAGGACAGGTTCAGGGAGAATAAAAAACAAGGAATTTTTGTCAAGAAGTCCCTGGCTTGGAGGTAAGGGATTTTAGTTCTAATTCTATCTCTACCGCTGGTAGGCTATGTGTGTTAGAAACCTCAGCTGGCTCTTTCCTCACCTCAGCATAGATCTCAGCATCACATTTCCCACCTCCTGAGTGAATAATGGTCATTCCCTGCTAAGTGGAATATGAAATTTTGTCCTATCAAGCCACTAGAATCCACCAGGGCAAACCCAGTTGAAAAACCCAAGGTTGGTTTGTCCTACAGCATCCTCATATTAATTTTTCTGAGTCTCTCCCAGCTTTGGGAATTCTCAGTTCATGCTGCCCTACAAATAGTTACTTGGAATTTTGTCATCTGGGGTTTGTTTTATTTTTATTTCTGTGTCTTACAAGAACTGCAGCTATGGGCCTCTCTATACAGATATTTACAGCTAGAGACTTGTGTGTGAGCTGGCTATGGGTGTCCACATTATAATTGCTAGAGATCTTGTCAACACAGTCTGAAGAGTGACTCAGTTCATCATAAAGTTGGCACCTACACTTGGTTAGTCATAACATCTGATCACACATCCACAGATCAGAGAAAATACCTATCACTTCCACAACCTCTGAATGAGTCTATCATCCAAAATACCACCTTATCTTCCAGGCTGTTTTTCCAGTTGTCAGTCAGGTCATAAAGTTCCAGAGCATATCTAAAATAAACCCTGTATGCTTTTTTTTTTTTTTTTTTCCCCTCTCAAAGTCCCCAATCAGTTTAAAGCATAATAATCCACTTGCAATATATTGTTGGCATTTCCTTATTGTCTGCTTGGAATAATTTCTTGACTTTATCAGGTTTATGAAGAGACAGAAAATCCAACCAGCCTTCATGTGTCTTGCACTATACAACAGCATGAATATGGCATTTTTCTTATCTCCAATGTTGTTTTCAGTGAAGCACTGACTAAACCTATTTACATATGCCCACAAATGTCCATCAATCTCTACAATAAAAGCCCTGTGAAACCTTGCAATTTTCTCTTTTGTCTGTAAGCACTTTTTCCTCTTTTACATATAATTTCAATATATCAAACACCATCTTTTTATAGTCTTTTAAAATAGCTAACCCAGGATTGCCTTGTTCTTTTCACATGGGGAACATAACTAATAGATTTGCTTTAGCAAATCTGTATATTTTTTAAAGCAACCTTAGACAAATAATATTATATAAATTATTTTTCCTGATTCCCCCTGCAGAACCTTAATAATTGCTTCCTCTTTTAACACCTTCTGTAATCTGACAAATAGACCTTCTAAAAATGGCATATTTCCCCAAGTAAAAATGTGCTTTTCCTTCCTCAGAAATCATAAATAACAATGTGAAAAAGACTAATTTAAAAATATTTTTTTCCCAACAAATTTGGAGGTCATCTTGTTCAAATGTTGAAACAGATTGCAGCTGAGAAAAGACAACATAAAAGATGACTATTTCACCACATGAAAAAAATTATCTTGTGGTCACAACCTGTACATAAATTAGGGTAATCTGACCCACTGTCAGGTAATAACACAGGTAAAAAAATTTCAGCTAACACCTCAGTTATGAAGCTGATTAATCTCACTCAATCTAGAATATAATTTTTAGGAAGACTTACACTCTTGTCCCTTGATTAATACTCCAACTGCAAGCGCTTTAAGGCAGAGACCCTCCTACTCCTCGGACAGCTCTTAGTGCAAGCAAATCTTGGATAATGATGAACTTTCCTTGACATTAGGATATAGCCTGCTACTGGTTTCTACCTAGATAAAAGAAAACTTATATTGACTGTTAGATTCTTTTCAACTGTGACTTCTTATTCAGAATTTACTGTTGCTGTGTGTATATCCAGAGCAGACCAGTCTCCGCTCTGAGATTAGAAAACAGCACTTGCTATGCTCAACATTTGGGTAATTCACCACATCTGTAGGAAGGGAAAATGTTACACCATTAATTGTCCATCCATACTGTTTTCCTGCTAGTTTGCATAAGCCACTGTGTCTTAATAAAACTGAACCTTACCATGGCACATTTCTCCCTTTTCCTTATGAAGAGCATTGTTAGCTGGGATATTACCGAGTCTAGATATTACTGCTGGATAAATGTTATAATTACTTCAGCATTCACCTAAGCTTCCTTTTATTTTCTTAATTTCAATACGACTTGGGAAGAAATTATGGAAAAGGAAATGAGAAAAACCTCTCTGGTTTGAGGGACCATGACTGACAAGTAGGGCTGTGTTTATAAGCATGTCTGCAAGTGTGGTAAACTTTTATTACACCTTTGTGAGTGCAGTTTGAAAGTTTGAATAAACCAGAAAGGTTTATTTGTCCCAAAATGTTATTTCAAGTGGAGCAAAGATACTACTGACTCTGCTGAACCCAACAAACATCTATGTTCCTAAAATGAGGTAATGTAAAGAAATGTAATGCAATGAATATTTAAACTTATTTAGAATTTTAGTTTGTTTTCTAATTGGAAACATTTTTTTTTAATTTTTTTTTGTTTGTTTGACTCTCAGTTCTTTACCAGGTTGTATTTGCTGAGGCAGGTTAAGTAGTATTTTTGGATCAACTACTTTTTTCAGTTTGGTGAGGGAATTCAAATTTTACAAATGTTCACATTGCTAACTAAACAGCAGCCATTTTTCAGGTGTATGAGTTTTGCTTTGTGGCAAGGGCAGTGAGGAGCTGGAAACTATTCTGGTTTTGTCAAAATGCTTCCTAGAGGTAGTTCACAGGGAGCTAATTCACCTTCTGCATGAAAGAGGAGGCTCACATCAATTTTTTGGTAGCCTGTCGGGTGAGGATTTTTTGCAGTGATTTCAGTTGCAATTGTTTGTGTCGTACCATACAAGCATAAGGCCATGGGAGCCATAAAATCTATGTCCTGCAGGACAGAATTATCGACACAGCAGGAACTTTCTATAACTGAGGGGAATGAATTCTGCAGAAAAGATGATTTTTTTAAGTCCAAAGGTCTATATGTGTGGGATAGATTTAGATAATTAGGCTTCATGATGTTTATAATTTGCATACTGAGCAAATACCTGTTTAAATCTGATAGTAACATTAAAACACAGGTTAGAATTTTCTTATATTGAAATAATATAATCTTCATAAATTAAGTCTTAATATCATACAATTAAAAGCAAAGCATAATAATCTAAAATTCTCTCCTATTCAATGAGCCTTCAAAGTGATTACAGGTTTCTTAGCCAATACATTGACCATGCCCACTGCATGACACTAACATATTATCCAAAGAACATTTATTATAGCTTTTTACAAACCCATGCAACTTTGATTTAAAGTCATGCATTCTAATATGTTTTGACAAGTAAATTGCTTGCCTTTTTTCCTTGATAGCCAACCATATAAATAATGCATGCATAGTAATAGCTAGAGCAATAATGTAAAAGTCAAGTAAGGAGACACATGCAGCATGTTAATCATAAAGGTGCTCTACCTATTTCAAACAGGAAGATAAAATAAATAACTGCAAAACATACAAAAGAGAGGAGCCCAATCCTTAGAAAAACAGTTTTTAAATGACCATGGTAAGTGGTAATGAATATTGGAAGGGCATTTATTAAAGTTTGTCACAAACAAAGACGTTTTGCCATTCTGAAGTTCTTTCTTTTCCTAAGTGAGGATTGATTCAACATTTGGAAGCTTAAGCATGAGTCTCAACAGAAGCGTTTCACCAGACATCTTCCGCACAGGAAGCTCCATGGCTTGACTAGGCATGGGATGCCCTGAAGACCTAAAGTGAATGAGACATTAATAATTTGTCAAAACAGGGTCTTACTGAACCAAATAGGTTAGGTGATCAATGCTGAGAACTATATGAGAATAAAACTACTTTAATATATGAAACTTTGGAATTTTTGTGGTCTGTCATCCTTCTATATAAGTAACCTTTCACATTTAGAACCAGAGGAATGAAATCCTCTAAGTCTTTTAGAAGAGCTTGGACATTTCCTGACACACTCCTTTTCCCATGCCTTAGGGGTCTAACCACAGAGTCACTGTGAATTATTTAGACTTTAATAACTGCTACAATCAAGTTAGACAAGCACTGGCAATTCAGCCTTTTTCTCCTAGCTACAAAACAGTCACAAACCAGCCCTGAATTTTTTTTCATAGCTGTTGCTCATGAGATGTTCACCAAGTAGTACAGTCAAATTCTGAAATAGTTACTTTGGACTGATCCTGATCATGGCTAGAAACAACTTTATGGTGTTACTTCCTGAGAGCTAGGGCACCTGCTGACAAAGGATAAAAATAATTATATACTGTTGCAGACATTTAGATTTTTTTTTTTTCTTGCTAAGCAATTCACTTTGGAAAGGTACATTTTCTGCACTCTCTTTAAAAATATTTGATATTTTTTCTTCCTCTTAGGAAAATCTTGGACTAAATCATTTTTATAAAACCAAAATTCTATCATTCACACTGTAAGATGTGGGGTTTATTATAGGAATTTTGCTGTCCATTCTTTCGATAATTGGTTATTTTTAATAAAGGAATATAAAAGAAAGTAGTTTAAAATGCAGTTATTATTTAAATAATGCAACAGATGCAGAGACATCATCTTTTGTTTTACATTTTTAGTAGCTGCCAGCACTCATTTCTGATCAGTTTATCAGCATGTCATTTAAATGCTCATATCTTCCCAGACAAACTGTATGATTAGCCACTTAAATACCCTCATTTTGTTCTTTTAAACAATTGCTATAAAGAGAAACTCTTTGCTATATCAGCAAATGATTTGAACATGAATTATGCAATATGTGTGCTTCCATTATAAATAATCAAAAAGACCTGATAAGAATGTTTAAAATATATAATTTTATTGAAATCATGTGGAAACACACATATAGCACATTACTTATAATAATACTTTAGCAGAAAGAAATTCTGTGCATTGCAAAGAAATCCATCCTCCCTCTGTTCACTTCTCCCTCCAAAGGACAAGGAGTAGCATGGAAGGAAGATCAAAAAGACTTACCTGAAGTAGCCACACACAGACCTAATCTGAAGTGAAAGACATAAGTCTATGTGATTGTTCTAAGAAGACTTAAAAATCAGAGTTTTATAAATATCACAAATATGTCTTCTGAAAGTATTTGCTGCCTTCTAATAATCTTTGACCATAAAAGGTTTTGCACTTTTGTTTTAACTCTTTCACTTGGGTTTTCACTCTTGTTTGGATTCCCCTGAAAAGTTCGTTTGAATATCATCACTCTGCAGATTAATATAATTAGAGTATCTTGTAGGTTATGTCTGTAGCAGCAGTTTTCCCACCCCAAATTTTGACTTGTTAACTGCAGAATGAACAAAATTGATCAGCCAGGTGTTTTCATTGTTGTGTTGCAACAGCATCAAAAGGCCATTTATACTGTAATCACTGCATTGTCTAATATAGAAAAAAAACATTTTTCTGAACATATTCAACAATAGATCTCACAATCCAGTTATCTCAGCTTAACAAGGTTTCTGGTTTGGATTTTAATGAACGAGGTCTTAACAGGCTGACTTTTGCTTTTTAAGATTTTATTTTTGTCTAGCATTAAGATTGTATGTATTTTTTTATGAATGAGAACTTATTTTTGCAATACAGATGAAATTTGCATACTGCATGTTTGCCAGATGTACACCTGAGCAAAGTGTGAAATTTCAAAATTTTATCAGTTTCCAGCAAAAAAACTTGTAGCTTGACAAGTGTAATTTTCCTTTTCTTTTTTTTTTTTTTTACTGGGGTCCCTTGACTAGTGACAGCAGAACTGAATGCTACTGCAAACTTTCTGTCTTTTCTAATTAAGTTAAAATTTAAATGAGAAAGGATATCTCAAAGTCTTTTTAACATAGTCCACTATGAAGATATTTCAAATTTTGTGATGCCGCCCTTGAGGTCCTAAAACAAAAGTACTTTTAGATAATATTTATAAAAGTAGAAGATTCTGCTCAGAGATGAGAAACAGGTGCTGATTTCTCTTAAGACTGAGGGCTGCAGTTGGATCAGAGACTACTGAGAATCACCCAGACATTAGAAGTATGGAAAAGTTTGGATTTTAGAGGAATCAAAATATCTGTTGGTCAAATCTGTTTACTGTACATGTCAGTTAAAAAACAACAAAAAACAAACACACACACAAAATTAAAAAAAAAAAAGGCAAAAAAACCCAACAAAAACAAAAACAAAAAACAAACAAACAAACAAAAAAAACCAAACACTTTTATGCCATTGGTCATGGCATAGCTGATATCAACTGAATTGAATTTAAATTATGCTTCAGATAATAATTATTCAACATTCAAAAGGTCTGAGAACACATGTGAAACAAATTGGCCAGAAAATGAAAATTGCAGCATGGCCAAAAGGTTTTACTGCGATTACAAACCAGTGAACTCAAAATGCTCTCCGTAAAGTAGCAAAAGCCCTTAGGAGGTGTTTAAGAAGATTCACATTACTTGGTGAATTATGGGGTAAAAGAAAAACCAAAAAAAAGAGACTGAACAGGCATAAGGGGAACAAAATTTCCATATTAATCTGCTGAAGAAATGGAGGGAGGGGATGGAAAACCTCAGGAGATCAAGCTGACCTTACTTTACCAGGAAAGAGGAAAACGGTCTATGTTTTACATGACATCTGTGGAGGAAGAAAACCAATGTAGAAAAACATATTTTCTTATGGAATGTACAGAGACCACTGAAACACAGACATTGTGTCAGGCAAAGTCTGTTCAGAACCTGAAACTCTTACAGACACATGACACTGCATCTAAATTGATAAATCCTGTTAGATTACTTTATGCACAAATTACTTTCTCAATACAATACTATGCCTTTGTTTGTTTGTTTGTTTTGAAATTTACTGAACACATATCACAAAAAAACCCCAAAACAAACAAACAAAACCCCCACAAACTATTAAGTTTATTGCATTTGACATATGGTTTTCATTTACATTAACCTTTCAGCATAAGCGTTGAGCAGAGGTTTAGGATTGTAGCTGATACATAGCTCTGCAAAAATGCAGGCAAAATAGAATTCTGGAATGTGAAGAAAGCATAAATGAAAGTAATGTGAATTATACATTTCAGAGGGGAAACAGAATTTCTGTGAACAGTTTGGCCTTGTCTTGAAAGAAAAGCAGTTGGGCAGTTTGCAGAGTTCTTTTAGAGCAGGCAGAAAATCCTTAAAACTATTGCACAGGGAAACCCCTTCTGATAGCAATAACATGTCTTCATTTAAAGTTGTCTGCCTTGAGGAAATTAAAGACTTGAGTCAAGACCACCAGGAATGGAGCCACTGTTGCTGAGAAATCCAGGGGTTTCTGTAGTAGAGCTGAGACAACTCTGCTACTCATGTGGAGTGAACTTTGTAGTGCGGCTGGCTGACAAAACCCACCCAACCATGTCATAGATGTCACTGAAGAAAGCTCTTTACCCAATGAGAAGACCCATGAGGGAGCTTTCTTTAAATATCACAAAACCCCATGAAAACTTTAGCCAAGCTTCCCCCTTAATAGCTGGCAAAATATTAAAATGCAAACATCCACATATCATTCTTATATTAATCCACATGCTAAAATATTCATGTTAAGTGTTACTATGAATTTCTATTACTAGAACTTCCCTGACTTATTCTCAAGGATTTAAATAGGAACTCTTTGACCAGAATGGTTAGTTTTACTGTGAAAATCTGGCAGCAGGTAAATTCTTTTGATATTTTGATACTTGTTAAACTGTAAAACAGCTGAAATTAACATGTTGTTTTGAGAATGGTAACATGTAATTCTGTCCTATTCATTGCTCAGAATTTCAGTTGGTAAACTGATAGCGTTTATCACTATCTTGCACTGAAATAATAAGAAAACAGAAGTTAAACTAACATCTATTTTTATTCATAATTATTATTGCTATATTATTATCATTATTATTATTTATTATTATTATTATTTCTACTTAACAGGTCAGTTTAGTCTGCAGTAACTAAAGAAACAAACAAAAAATAAACAAAACAAACAAACACAAACCAAAACAAACAAAAATTCAAACCAACAGAAAAAAAGAAAATATCACTGGATGAAGGAAAATAAAAGGATCATTACTTCTAACTTTTCAAAAACCAAAAGGGATGATTAAAACCAAAATAAAAATAGCAAGACAGGTGGCATTCCATGCACTTGTACACTTTGACTGAAGATAAGACTCTTTGTTTAATTTCTTATTATTTGTCTTTCAGAGGCAATATAATCTGTTCTGGCATCTGTTTCATTTGACAACTTAATGTAGCCTCTATAGACTTACTTCAACAATGCTTTGTTATGATTTGACAGTGTGGGTGTCATCCTCAATGACATGCACAACCATTGCTGAGTCTGCATTTTGACATTTAAGTGGGCTCAGCTGTGTATACATATCTAAGATGTTTATTTGCATTCACACTCTATTTTGACATTGTATCATTTTATTAGGTCAAAATTCTTCCATAAGTAGGTTATTCCCAACCAGGGAGGAAAAGTTCTTTGAGTTTGATGTGAAAGTTGATCTCTATTGGAGAAAATATAGCTAACTTAGCATTTCAAAAATCCTGACTATGAGAAGACAATTATTTTCTGGTAGGACCAATCTTCTCTTTAACATGGAGAATGTGCAACACCTAAAAATGGACACATGGGATTTTATTTTGCTTTAGCATTTGTGCATATAACGAAAAATCAGCTGAAGTGACATTATAATTAAAGTGTGATATCAGAGAAGGGGTCCATCATGCCCAATGAAATAATGTATAGAAATACTACCATGAAAATAATTTTTGCTAATGTAAGGGAAGTTAGATACTTTGATTCAATCATCTATGGATGAGCAAAGCATTTTTAACAAAATAGATATAATGCATAATGTATTTCTATCTATAAACGCTAGTATGTTTGTATGTGTGGAACATATTTAGAAATAAATTTATGCTCTATGTATATCTTTATATGTTGTTCATGCCTGCCTGAAAATCTTTATTTTATATTATTCACTTTTTGATGCTTCACTGAAACATTTGGAGCAGGAGGGGGAGAAAGTGAAAAATAATGTGAAAATGACAGAGTAATTATCTCAAGAAGAAAATCTACCACAGTCTGTTATTATCACCAATTTCTTTTTTGTTTTCTCAGCAAAATTTGACAGTTCAAAACACTGAAAGAAATGGTGAGAACTGAGGTACTAATTCTTCAACATTATGCATATTGGCATCAGTTTCTCCTGCCAGTGATTGCTTTTCAGCACAGGAATAAGATCGCCGCTGTAATTATGTGATGTATGGTTTAGTGAAAGCTATTTGACCTCCCTTCAAATTCTATCAGCGCAAAAGTCCATGCAGACCAGCAAGTAATCTTTTCTAAATGTGCTCTCTGTAAATCAAAACCTGTTAGATCTGTGCCTGGTATTAGCATTACAACATCAACATCTACTGGAAGTACCCAGAGAATATAATGAAGTATCTGTTACTTCTGGACCTTCAGACCAGAGGAACTTCTAATTTTCTATGCTACTCTATTGACAGAAAGTGGAAAGATGCTAAGAACAATCCCAAGTCAACAGAGGAATTTTACTACATGCAGAAATTGTATTCCTCATAATAAGAAAAAAGAGGGATGCATTTTCTGACCACCTTTCTGTCCCTGACACTTGTTGCCTAGAATTGCAGCTAACAGTTTTTCATGCTTTACAGATTATCTCAAAGGGAAATTGAAGCAATGGCTAAACAATAGCAAATATAGAGTATGTTGGTTCTGACTACTTCATTCTGTTGTGATACCCAGATACATGGGGGAAATAAACCAAATCCTACAAAGCCTTAAATTTCCCATGTGGTTTTCAAATGTATCATCTGGATGTTGAACGGCCTTCATGTGCGATAGTGAGAATATCATGCCACAATGAGGAAAAAAAAATGATCTTATTTATTATGTCTGTTGATGTATTCACACTGGTACATGATAAGCTCTTAACTGCAAGAGGAGTTGCTAGAAAAGTCACGGCCACACATTTTGGGAAGCAGAATCCTTAATTTGCCTTCTAGCTCAGATGGCCTCTGGAGGGAAAAACAGAGATTGCTGGTAGGGGGAGGTAGTGGCTCATTCCAGGAGATGCTGGAATGGCTGCATACCCCACAGGTCTGCAAACCATTCTGTTTACAGAAGTCTGACTTGGTTTCACAGATGTGGAGCCTTTGCAGACAATGCCTGCAACATGCAGAATATGAAGTAGAAATGAGCTGCCAAACAGACGTTGTCATTACCTGAGGCAAAGTCATAGTGCAAAGCAAGAGTTTGCTTATCCTTCCCATAGACTGGAAACTAAAAGGCAATACCACCCACTCCCAGTGCACAACCTCTGAAAACTAAAAGATCAACCAAAAATTATGTGAGAATAAAAGTACCAACCTACCTGAAATACTATCTTGACTTATTAATATGGAGCAAACATAGAAGTTGGCACTCATCTCAGTCAAAGGTTGTGTAGGTAAGGATAGGCAATCTGAAAACTTTGTTGGTAGCTTCTAACAGCAGAACAGTTTTACTTTTTGTAAAAGGGACAGGGAATGAGTTTTTCTTTCACTCAGAAGAAGTTTTTCGTAAGCCAAGTAGGTGTTTTAGAAAAGCAGCATCAAATAATTAGATTATTGTGCGTTTTTAATGAATAAGCATTTAAGTCTAATCTCTGGAGGCAAAACCAGAAAGATATTTCCAAAGTTTTTATAACCTTGCAACCACTGACCCCTAAGGTTCAAATAGCCTTTTTAACAAATTGTGACAGAAAGGTGAAATTCTGCCTGGGATACGTCACCATAAGAAATGCCAGATTGAACATAATGAAAATGAAATCTCAAGCCACAGGAAGCCAGTGGAACTCATGACATTAGGTCCAGGATTTCACAATTGCTCTCATCATCCATTTCATCTGCCATCTTTACAGGCATATGCACCACATACCTACACATACCACAAAATAACTATTTAAAAAAAAATATAAAAAAAATAAGAGTTATACCAAGGACATTGCACCAATGGGTCTTATTCTTGATCGGAACGATCATTTTGTCCATCTGTTAGAATTTGTGTATGTGTGAGATTTCCCTCTACTTTGCGTTTCGTAAGCCATCATTTTTTGACATTGCTTGATCTAAGACTGCCCTGAAAACAGACTGGAAGTTCCAAAGGACATCACAGAGACCATAGAAAACATATTTAAATAACATTAATGGTAATTATTTTGCAAACTCTGTGAGTCTGGATGCTTCTTTAACTTTCTAGATTTCCAGAAATGTGTTTGGCAGAAATCTGTCTTGTGACTGAGAAGTGATGTCCTCTCTTGTCACCATTGTCCTATATCTTTTTCTACCCCAATATCTGCACTGTGGTTGTGCTGGGAAATAAAAGCCATATTTTGCTGGACAAATGAGATATTTTATTACTCAGAGACTTTTCAGTGTAGCAACGGAATATTATGGAAGTTTCCAATAGTTTTATGCCTTTTCTTAGGAATGCAGATTCCAGTGTTATTAATCAGAAAGTCATCTAAGTTAAACAGTACTTAATATATTTTTGGTTTATGCAACCTGATGTGATTATCTGAAAGTATAAGAAGAAATTTTTACTTTAATACCCTCTATCTTATTTGTCTAAGTCAATAAATCACTTGAAATTTGGAGTGGAAATATTCACATTTATATATATATATATTTTAAGCAACAACATCTTCTGCACTTTGTGATGATTCTTTCTCATCAGATCTTGAAACTCTTGGTTAATAACAGTTGTTTCTGCAAGAAACTGACAAAGGTGTGAAATGTATAAGAAAAATTAAAATTCTGACCTAGCATGCCCCAGAGATGAGAGAGGACATTCTTCCTCTAATTAAACGTATCATCAGGCCATATGATGTAAACCAATTAATATTTTTTTTCTCACTGACCAACTTCACTATTTTTGCATGCTAAGGAGGTTCTGACAGCCTAAACTAATTAATTTTTCTGTTTTCCCCCCAAAGCTCATTCTTATTTCAACTTGCTATTGACCTCCCCTTCTGAGCATCATGACCCTTGTGTCTTTATTCAAAATTAGTACAAAAAACCAAAAACAACTAGGATGTAGCAGGAAAAAGGGCTCATCAAGAAGGCTAATTATTTATTACAACTGAACAACATCAAAACTTGTTATACAAGTGTAGTGCATTAATTAATTTCTTCAGTAAATGAAGAACGTATGTGTGGTGTTAGATCTACCACTTCTGTTACAAGATCTAAAGGTATGAAATACAGCTGATGTACTTCAAGAATGGATTCCATTTTAATCTATGTGTAAATAAAACTTCTAGAGACCTTGGCTTAGGAATCACATTTAATGTAAACCAGCTCGAATTAAGTTATACCAGTAAAACTGCATCCAGATGCATCATGGCTGAATACACACACAGAGTCCCCAAAATGTGGGTTTGTTTTTTTTTAATTTTTTTACATTAAAAACGTATTATTTAAGCTGGAAAATAAATTTTCTGACTTGCTACTCAATCATAACATAGTTTGCACCTACACATCTATATATAGAACTAATGTACGTCCGTTTCTCCACTGACTCTTAGAAGCATGTTGTAAAAAAGAGTTACCCTGACTACAGGGTTGTCTGCAATTCATCAGCATCTTCACTTTGTGCTTTCCCTTCTTTATGTCTTTTGTTTTGTTTTGTTTTTCTCTGCTGCATGGCTTCCTACTGGTGGGTCACACTCTCTTGCCGAAAGGTTTATTTATCACATAAAGCCAGGGTTGGCACCAGTACCTCTTTCCTTTGAGACACAGTAACTGGAGATACTCAACAGCAAAATAACCTTCTATGAACCAAAGGATTGTTTATTTAAGCACTGAGAACAAAGTCTGTGCTGGGAAAAAAAAAAAAAAA
>VXAU01003585.1:80472-123954 GCA_013399695.1 Formicarius rufipectus
AAAAAAAAAAAAAAAAAGACATTTCAAAACAACCAACAGTGTAAACATATGTCTGTTTTACATAAACTCCTGGAGAAGATGTTAAAGTCTGCTCAGCAGGCCTGTTTTGTTTGGCCACCCTCAGGAGATCACTGAACATCAGTCTGCTTTCCTCCTATTGAACGATCATTATTGAACTCTTGAGACTGTGCTCTTTTCAAAACTGTTACAGCCCTGTAGATCTCTGAGTTTCCATTTCTAGCTTGTACAAACATTTACTCTCAGCAACCCTCAAGCCTTTTAAAAAAAAACCCTTAGACTGAGTTTTGAGCCTTCCTGTTTTGTTTTTGTCTCTTATTTCACTTCCTTGACCCTGTTACTCACTTAGGAAATTAAGACACTAGTGACTTAGTCTAGGTTTGTTTTAAACATAATCTATGTCCTAGTCAACCTCACTCCTAACTGTTTTATAGACTCTTTATAAATTGAAAAATATATTTTCTGCTAATAAAAAAGAAAAAAATTCAGTAATTTATTACTGAGAGTTATATATTCATAGGTTGGACCCAGTGATCTCAGAGGTCTTTTCCAACCTAGTTGATTCTATGATTCTGTATCAGCAAAGTAACATATGCTGTTTCTCAACAGCTGCCTGAGATCAGCACTCAGGGACTCCTGAGATTTCATGAGTAGTTGTTTATCATTTGACTGCTTCAGTGTTTAACCTCCCATTAGGGTGACGAAAACCAATTGAACATTTTCTGCAGGGTCTTGGAATCATTTACCTGCCTTGGGCATATGTGGGACCATGTCTTGGCATGCAGATGGTGAGGTTCATCCTCACCAGAACTTGGCAGTCCTTGGACAAATCCTTCTGGGTCTCACCTCCTACTACACAGAGCACGGATCACACATATTCCAGCACTGAACCCAGTACCCCGACACATGAGAACAGAAACAGATACCCAGAATACAAGCCACACTTTACCTTTGGTGAGGAGGGCTATCCCCAGTCTTGTGGAGACAGGTGAGTGGCAGCACAGACTGTACAGGAAAAGCAACCTGTAGGAGAGAGCAAGATGCCCATGGCTCTGTAGCTGTCCTGTCATTTCATTCTGAGGGGGATTTGCTGGACAGTGCTGTGCACTGTAATTCCCTCTTTTCTCACAGAATAAGTTTTTGTGAGGTACGGCAAGTTTAGTAAATATTTACCAGAGCTGCAGTGCATTCATACATCTGCAGAGTAGCCCTGGGGGAGTGGATTTCCCGGGGTCTCACCAACCTCAGGAATACAAGCATGTTGGCATTAAAGGCTTTGTGTCAAAAGGAGTGTATGGCATGGCCATTTTACCATCTCAGACATGCAGCAAACAAAGATTTGCATTTTTTTAGCCTTAATTTGATAATGACTCACCTATTCAGTTGTTATCTGGTGTGATCTCTGTTGAACTGTATGTGCATGTGCACACACATACATGCCTACAGATCTACCCTAAATTTTTCTAATGAGATATCCACAAGCTAAACAATTGTTACAGTCCACACAAGGAGGATGTATCAGACACCTCAGGGCATTTTAAGCAGCAAAAAGTGCTCCTGTGAAGAAAAATTATTCTCATCTCTATTGTCAAACTGAGGAAACATTTCCTAGACCTTGCTGACTGCATTTGTCATATTCAGGAGGGAGCATCTCTAGCACAGAATTCACATGTGAGCACTGATAAAGACAGTTAAAATCCCACTGTAGATGACCTTAGGTCCTTCTTTCACTAAAATCCTCAAGGTTCAGTTGTTGAATGCTTGCATTCTTCATTACCTGTGTTGTTCTTGGAAATAGCTTTCAGTCACAGATTTTAGCAGTTGCAGTTCTATTTCTTCCACACTGAAATTAAGAGATCTAAGGATAATTATTATCAAAATGAAAATACTTTTCTCCATGACACAATTACATGAGAAGTCAATTAGATATCCACTCCATTGTCATGTTAATATTTATTGCATTTCATACATTTTTGTTAGCTATTGCATAGAACTAACACAGCTGTACCAGCCTGTCAGACAGAACTTAAAGTCTTACAACTTTATCAACAAGCTTTTCTGACATGGCCTTTTTCACAGAACTATGTTGAATTATAGTAATTAAATCAACATTCTACTATTTCTTAATGAGTATTCTATAATTATTTTTTTTTTTACATGACATGTAGGTCAAACAATCCAACTCCAATCACTCAGCTCATCCCCTTTAATTTTTATTTTTTTTTGGTATTAGTACCAAATTCACATTCTTGCATTTTTTTAGAATTTTCTCAGTATGTCATGAATTATTAATAATTGTGATAGAAGACTATGGTTCCACTCAGTTAACTTTTAAATGTTTTGTGGTTTTGATTTTATTTAGTGCAAATCACTGTGCTGGTTAAAAAATATTTATGTCCTTAGCAAATGTTGATTTATATATCCTTTGCTTACTAATAGAGCAGAAAGTAGTGCATAATCTTCCTGCAATGTGTTCCATTTTTGTGCAAACAGCCAATAGAAACTACATAAAAAATTTCTTTTTATGCTACTAATGGTCTCGTATCTCAATCTGGAAATGGGCATTTGTTATTTCTATGACTCCTTTAACTACTGAAGGTCTTCAAAATTCATTCCTGTTGGTCTAAGAAACACCTAACAAGATTTTTTTCTTGTGGATTTGATTTTGGTTTTCTGTTTGCCTGGGTTTCAACTTTCTTCAGCTTTTCCCCTATTAAAACAATGGTTAGAATATTACTGTGGAGGTCACTCAGTAAACATCATTTAATTTCCATTTAATTCAACCTTTACCATCGACCTATGAGATGTTGTTACTCTTTCCAGTGACTGTGTTCCATCACGTCACCTCTCTCATGCTCTGGGGAAGCCTCACCCCAGGTCTGTGACTCATTATGGTTATTCAACTTCATGAGTGCAATGAATTGGTTCAGCAAATGAAGACACTACACCACAATATGTTTAGCCCGGACAAGGATGGCCATACTTGGAAATGACACTTGATTTGTAACCTCTGTAGGGCATCACAGATCTTCAAACAATAAAAATAAAATTAAGATCAAGCAAGTATTACCAAATTATTGAGATTATATTAATGCAATGAATATTCTGGTTTTATAAAACAAACCTTATATGAATTATTTATTTCTAATACAGTGCAATGGCTTGACCTTGGCTAGACACCAGGTGCCCACCTGACAAGAAATGTGCGGCTTTTTCCAAGTCAAAAAACTGCAGCAGAAGATTCAGCACCTAAAAATTCATCTTGTCCAGCATGTATAATTTTATCTTTTTAACAATCTGAAATACTGTATACTGAATGTAATAGCAGGGTAGTTTACATTGCTGTATCAGGTAAAGTGATCCGTTGGTTAATTAAGACTTCGCAGTCAGGCAACAACAGCTGAGTTTATGAAATTGCATAAATACAATTTAGGTGAGTTCAGTGACTCTGCAGAATAATTTTTAAGCCTACCTGTGACTCATACCAGCTGCTATTCTTAGAATGTATCAATATTTGAAGTAAGATCACTGAGAGTTAGACTTGGTAGCCCACTTTTATGCACATTTCATTTAGCTCTGTGCAACTGTTGTGTGTGCCAACATAATCGGAGCGAATTGTTTTTCAGTTACCTTTGTCAGCTTGTTCTGGCTGAAACTGTGCCTTCTGGGAGTGATCAACCATGTCACTGAATGCCCCCCAGTCAGTCTGATAAAAAGCTATTTGATAAGTGCTGAAACCACTTTCTTTCCGTGCCTCCAAGGCTAAGAATAGAAGAGGGGGGGAAAAAGACCCTAATACAAAATGAGCAGCTAAATATGATTCCCATCAGGATGGGGAAATAAAGACATTGATTGAGACACATCTCCAGTTCATTAGCATTGTTTGTCTTTGAGAAAGTTCTTGTTGGTCTGACAGATGAAGAGATATTGCTGAATGAAGACAAAATGAAGTTAACTGTGGTAAAAGTAGAAAAAAATAATGAAGAACATGCTGTTAAAACTAATTACATTAAGACTGATATCACTTAGCAGAAGAATGTTACCTCATCTCCCAAAAATGCATGACTGCTCATATACCATGAGCTCCCTGCATTTTAAGGCATTAATAAATTTTACATAAATGTTTGATTTCAGTATTCTGTTTTTTTGGTAATCCAAACAGATTAGCAGTTTCGAGGCTGAAGAACTCATTCTCTACATGAATGAGCCTCTAAAACTAGCTCCCTGTAAGAGCTATTTTCAGTGAATTTGCACTTGTACTTTCAAAATTTTACAGAGGCAAGCCTAGGTAAAAAGGACAAATGAGTATTCAGTCAATAAATTTGTTGGTCTTTAGGTACTGTAGCTACATAACCAATACATAATGAATAAACAAGACTGATAGCAGTGCCCATTAAAAACCTGTCAATAGTTACAGACTGTTTATTTTGGTTTATTGCTTATCGAAATGTCAATTTACTAGGCTGTAATTCCACATGTGAAGTGAAATATGCCTATCTTTCTAAGGATGTTTTTTTCTGCTCTTGTAAACAGCCATTATACTACAGTAATTTCGTAGATCCAAACTGGGAGAAGAGCACTTCCTGTGCTGTCCCTGACAGGCAGTCCTATGACTTCTTCCAAAATACATTCACATAGTAGCCTGGTTCTCTGAAACAGGATCTTGACTTTTGGCATGCATTTGTGTCAGGAATATACAGTCTTTTGCCATGCTCAAAGAAGCAAGCTCAACTTAGGCCTATAAATGTTTGAAAAAACACTGCTCTGAAGAACAAATTCTGCTCCTGAGTCAGCTGTCTCATTTGCACCAAACTTCACTTTAAACCATTAAGGCAGTCACCCACATTACATAAGGCAGTAGTTACATGCTACACAAATCGCAGCAGTGACACTGGCTTTAGGAGATCTTGCCTGCCCTCCTACACTCATGAATGGTCACTTTTTTTCCATCCACATCTTCTTGTGGCCATGCTGTCAGTTGAGCAAAACGGATGTCTAAAATAAGGCAAGCTAAAAAAGAAAAAAAAAAAAAAAGAGGAGGAGTGTAGCGAATAAGGTATAGGATTCCTATGGGAAATTGAAAATAAAAATAAAGGATAGTCTATTCTGTACATTGGAAAACAAAAGTTGATGAACTTATAAGTAACTGTGATGACATGTTCAAAATGGAGGAGTAGCAGGTCAAGTAACCCAGCCTAATTTCAATCTTATGTGTTTTTTTTTAATCATTACTGGATTGTCATTGTGAGTACAGGTTATAATATCCATTATGATTCATTCAGAGGTTGTACAAAAGCCAGGTCACACTAGCGCTTCTTTTCTGCTGAATATTCATACCCACAGGTGTAGCAAACAAAACCAGCCCTGATAGCCATATAATGCATAATGTTAAAAAACAATGAATTATATGTACTTGTAGTTATTGTCCATATGTCATGATGATTACAGTGCATTATTTGTTTGTGTTATGAGAGCCCATAGGCTTTTCTCATTATCTACTATCCAGACCCTTTACAAGCTCATGGCCTATCTGAGGTTTATGGATGATATTTATCCAAATACATGCTAAATATACTGTTCTTTCCTGGCAGCATGCAAGAATGTCTAACTGTTGCAGAATGAAGAAAATTAGATATTCTGTGAATATTCTGTGAACAATTCATTGTGCAGTTCCCAGGAAAAATAGGCCTGTGTTTACAGATTTCAAGAGAGCAGTTCGCAACCTTGGAGTAAGAATTTATCTGTAAGAAGAACATCTGTTGATACTCCCTGAATTCTTCTCAGTGAGATCAAGGAGGTGGACCTCAGGAGGACTAATTAACATTAAGACCAATGGTCGATGAAATCTAGGTGGCCTGAGAATAGACAGTTCTAAGCTGTCCAATCATTTGATATAATGATGGAACTGAAAAGCACAGATTATAAATACAAGGTGTGATATGTTAATAAAGATCTTTTTGTGGCAGTAGATCCTTTTGTGGCAGAGATTCTTTTTGGCTATTGACTCACTGCCTGAAGTGTGTGTGTGAGTTTGTGAGCCTTAAGGGGCCCGTGCTGCCCTGAAGTGGCTCTGAGAGGAGCTCTCATGTGAGCTTTTATATTTATTTATATATCTATATTTTTCTTTTTATTTTACTTTATCTAAATGTAATTATTTCTGAGGCATAATCAAGATTGGTTTTAGGAAGAATAAATCATAAATGTATAAATAGTTTGTCAGTAAGTGAAGAGCTCAGACAGACACTTCCACCAAAAAAGTGAAATCTTCCAGTTACATACAAATTTCCAAGTCTATGCTTGAGAAATACCATCACTCTCCTGGCAATAAAGCATAACAAAGATAATCGATGCTTAAAACAAAAACGCTCCACATAATACCTAGGGCTCAAAAAATGCAAGAAGAAAATCTGAACATATAATTTTCCAAGCACTTTGCCTATACTGCAAATTAGAAATGCAGGCACTTCCTGCAGCCAGAAAACAGTTTAATTATGAGAGCTGAACACAAAATCTCCCATTGGCACAGATTGGCTTTGAAGTTTTATCACATAAGCGAGGATTTTGAAAATACCCTTGACCAGTTTTGTTGGAAATATATCACACTTCTATTTGTGTCAGCCTTAACCATGTATCATGTCACCCCCTTTCATAACATTAGAGAACCTGATCACAGTTCCAGAGTATTAAACTAATCATGCATATTTTATGCAAACATTAACCTTTAGTGTTAATCCAACAGCATTAAACCAAACCTATAATGAACCATAAATGCGGTTTATAACATACTGTGGTTGCCTTTTATGAGTATTTTCATTTCTCTCACCAAAGTATTTTAAACCTAGGACAGAAATAGTACCCATATTTTTACAGTGGAACTTTATGTAAATACTACTTGGCCTTTTTCTAAAATAACTGAGCTATTATTTTACCTGTAAGCAAAGTAGATGAACTTTCAAAATAATTGATTCAAAAAACTTTAGTACCTCAGAAAAATGAACATTGTTAAGCTCCTTTCTGTGAGCTTTTTACATGGGTAAATTTCCTGTTTAATTGAATGTTTAATCTCTCTTGTTGCGGTTCACTCTAATAAGAAAAACGGTTGTTCCTGTGCAGAGTCTTTCATGTTATATATCCCACAGTATTTCACAAGATATGCAAATCTCATATCAATTATGAAAGAAATAAATTAGATGCACAAAAAACCCCACTAAACTGAAAGTACTATGAAATGTTGCAATAATATGATAAGACTAATCAAACAGTGAGAACTGTGGTTATCTAAGCAGCAAAATAATATTGAAATTTTTCATCAGTTCCCAGCTCCTAAATTTCTACATCATTTGACCTACAGACTTATACTGGAAAACAACTAATAAACAATAGTCATGTGATCACCAATTTAAAACCTGCAAAATAAACAATTACATGAGTGGAAAGAGTAAAATAATACTGATATTTCAACTCATTCTGCTGAGGCAGTACCATGGCTTTCAGCACTTTAAGGTTTTGAAAATTTCTAAATCATTTGTAAAGTTTTCTATATCATTTGAGAAGAACTATTCCTCTTGCAAATGGGAAAAGGAGAAAGACATCGAATCTTATTATTTTTCAGGGTCAGACAGAATGTCTATAACCTAAAAATAGCACACATGTCCCAGAATAGGCAAGTCTTCATTTGTTCAGTGATTTTCCACATAAATTAATGGGAAGTTTTTGAGGAGAGAAAGGTGAGTATGATACTTTAAGATATAAAGTACAGATCCCAAACAAAATAGATTGAATGAAATCTTCCTAGGAGTTTCATTACCTTCAGAGTTGATTTTGGCTCAATATTGTTAAAATAAATAAACAGATACCTCCAAAATTTCAGTTAATGGAAGTGAAATCCAGAGTCATGAAACATTTTCTATTATTTCTTCTGAAACACAAAAGAGTATAACTTGAAGAGCAAAAACATATCAGTCATCTCAAGTAATACAAGAACACCTCCACGCTTCCATACCTGTCCAGACTGTGAAAAGCCATCTCACTATGATGGTAATCAAACTGACATGGTAGTGAACTGATTTTCATCTAAACAGCAGCGAAGTTAGGACATGTGATGCTTCTTTTGCATTCTCTACAGTGTCTCTTTATCCTAAAGTGATGCATTAACAAGTAACCCAAATCAACGACATCAACAAAAACAAACAACAGTAATGGAATGTATGGTGTATTTTTGATAAACGGTATCAAATGATAAATTTTATTTAATTCTCAGATAAAAGTGGTTCAAGAGAAAGGCATGTCTGATACCCAACATCACATATAGGACACATGAACTCCTGCCTACCTGGAGAATTTCGGATTGGCTGTTGCTGAAGTTTAACCAAATCACTATATAAAGGTATTTTATATCTTCAAAGTACTCATGCACAAAGAGTCTTCGGAGCTGCTCAGGAATCAGGGCCAAGGACCAGCTGTGGGAAAAGGGTTGGGGGTTTGTTTGTTTTTCTCAGGTTGTGGATTTCGCTCTGCACTTTCAAGTGCTTTGCTTCAGTTGTGTTTTAAACTCTATTTCAGTTGTTCAGCTTCTATTTTCAGTCCTGTCCCAGTTCCTTTGTTCTTTCCTTCAGTCCACTCCAACCTGTTATCTAACTCCTCCTCTGCTCCTTGAGTGTCATCTGCTGTGCCATTTGAGGTTTCTCACCTCCTTGTTTTAAGCAGCTCTCCTGCACTCAATGACAGAGCCTAAAGTACAAAAATTTAAATTGAATTCTTGGTTTGAATTAAAACTAGGTTCAGTATGGGATTGTCAAAGTAAATGAACTCTTTGAATAACATAAGATTTATAAAAATATTGGATATTATTAAATACCTTGCTGACACTAAATTAGCAGTTTGGAATATCCACAATGTAAATCAGGTAAAACACTCTGATTTATGACAAAATTTGCTTGAGAACCTGATTTTCTGGACCTCCAAGGTGAGATATGATAGGTAGTATGGAATAAGACTAGCAAAACTGAGACTGAAATTTTATGTCTGACCCACAGATACTTAATTTCTCACATCTCAAAATGGAGCTCAAAACAGATGTCAAAGCAGAGTGAGCTTATGGTGCAAATTTAATGATAAAATTTTCTAAAGCTATTATTTCCTGTGCAATATAGTAACTAGTCCCCAAATCACCTAAATTTATAATCATTAATATTTCCTATTCATAAATCTATAAAGACACTAATAGTTTATCTGATGGTCTAGAAAACTAGAAGCAATAATCAAGATTTAGTTGAATTTGTTTGATTAAGTTGGTGATCCTGAAGATAAACAGAGCTGCTATAGCTTGTCACATTCTGTCTTTGGACTGCTGTGCACATGGTGTTTGGACCTCTGAAGGCAAAACAAATAATCACTGCAATAACATCCTCTCCACAGGAGGCGATGAAGGTCTGTCAGGGCTTTCCACAGAAGCAAAAAGGAACAAAATCAAGGTGCAGCCAGAGATATTTGAGGAAAACAAAAAAGAGTTTTATAGACTAAAAGACGTTCACCTTGTATCCTTTCAAGAGAATATAATAATTTTGTTTGTTTTGAAAAATTAACACATTTATTGAGGATATTTGATAGCTATATGCTTAGGGCACTGTAACAAATAGAGAACACTTAAAAACATAAGACCTTATTAAAATGAAGAGATTGAACTTTGCAAAATTTGGCAAAATTGTAATCAGAGGCAGGATGGAGGGGAAATTTGCTTTAGGGGTAAACGTCTGGGTTCCCTCTACTCTCATTGAAGATTAAATGTGAGTCACTTTATTCATAAGTTTAAAATCAGTATTTTATTATAACCGCATTCCACAAAATACCTATGTCTCTCAACTGGCTATGGATATTTTGACTCTAAAAGCTTGAGTGGTGAAATTGTGACCACCCATAGCTTTCTTACATGCATATATATATGAAAACTAAAGAATCTGAAATACAATTAATGTTTAAGGCTGCAATGTCAAGACAAACATAGTCTCATTAACATTAATATATGTGTTGTTCAGTTACACTTAATAACCTATGTCTTGCTCTCATTATGAATTTTGTATGTGGGTGAAATGGCAATAAACCAAGTTAAAATTTGAGAATCTGTATATTCATGGCAAACACTGATCTCTATGAGCACAGCATGTTACTTTTCAACCTTCAGCATTTGAACATTTGAAAGGCAATTACACACAGGAAAATGGGGATTTCGATACCAGATCAGACTGCTAATCAGCTCTTACTTTGAGACCTGAATCCTTTTCCAAGCCAGTTTTATTTCATTCAAAAACCAACTCTGAGCAGTCCAGACAGGTGTATCATTGCTTTCAAAATTATTTTTTAATATTGTCGCCTGCTGATTGAATCACTCAATTTTCCACTGTGGGGTCTACAATCCTCTTGAATTTACCTAACTGACAAAGTAGTATTAATTAAAGTTTCAAAATATCTTCTTGAAAGTCATTGATAATTAAATTAAATAACAGCTTGCCTTGCGTATGAAAAACTTAATTTTTTTCCCCCACCTCCATGACTCAAAGCAAGCAGTCCTGAGCTTGAGACCTGCAAATGATGTTTGAATAGAAAACAGTCAATTCTGGCTCCCAAAATTTGCTGCCTTAATATAAGACAAAGCAAATGAGTATTGGAAAGAGAAAAAATGAGGATGGAAAACTAATCAAATTATTGACAATGATCTTAACATATGTGTAAAGTATAGTTTTGCATGATGATGAAGACTCAGTTTCATAGGTGATAAAAGGAAAGTCCTTTCTAGATTTAGTACAGGGCAACACTGAACAAAGTGAGAAGTCGGAGAACATTGTTTCAAAGGTTTATGAGAATTTTTGAAGAAGGTGGGTACCCCAGTCTGTCGCGGTCCGAAAGGGAAAGAAGGAATGGTTCACACAGGGGAGGCTGTGCACAGGTGTGCACAAGTGTGAACACTTTATAAAGGAGAGCATGGACTCTTATAGGGTTCAGTTGGAGGGTTCTAAAACTTTGGTGGAGTTAGGGGCGGAACGCGACACAAAAGGAAAAGGGAAGGAGGGTTTGTAACTTATAAGGGAAAACTGGGGGTGGCTTAGCATTATAGGGTGGTGCTACATTGCCCCACCAGCTAGCCAATGGGGTTTTAGGGGTACAAGAACAAATCAGGGGGCTGTAACCAGGGTTTCCATAACTGATCAGAACATTTGAACATACAGAAGTAATAGAATGGCAATAATTACCTATCTAATACATCTTTTATCCTAACTATAACATCTGAACAGTATAACAATTTGCAACAACAGCAGCTCTATGGCAAAGGGTATATAGCAGGTGGTTGTGGCAGTCTCTAGTTAGCAGCAGACAGTTTCATCCATTGGTAAAAATTATTCTCTTGTCAGTCCCCGGCAGGTGCCTCTCCTGACACCACTCCATCCCAATGAATGAGTAATGATAAGAGTAGAAACAGACCATGAAGGACCATCACTTGTACTTAATGAGACAGAAAGTTTAGCCAGTGGAAGGAGCAAGTGGAATAGGCTTGAGGAGCAATGTTTACAGCAAAACTCTGAATTGGTTTTCTGGTCAAGTCCAAATTTATTAATCCCAAAACAAAAAAGAATTTACAGCAAGGTAGGAGACGATAAAAGTCTGCTGGGATTCTTTTATCTGTCAAGCAATGAAGTAGGAATTGGCAAGTTGGAAGCAGAACCTGATAAATTAAACAAGCCAGGAGATGTTGCAAGTGATATATGTGGGAGTGACCTATGGGATGGCCATGTCATCTACACATACCAACAAAATATGCGAGAGAGAAAACCCTGAGGGGAGTCTTCAGGTAGTGACAGCAAGGCCTATACTTAACAATACCAAGAGGAAGTCAAGGCAAGATATTCCCAGGATTGGTCAGAGACAGGGGACAGTTTAAACACAAGAAAACAGGAGTGAAAGAGATGTTTAGGTCCACAGATTTCCTCCTAGAGATGACCATCAAATATTAATACTTTATGCCTTTTTATCATTCAATTTGTCCATAGCTCAAAGAAAATTTTAGCTTTCATCCCTCTACTAATTTTTCTCTTTAACGTTTCCAGTCTGAATTTTATTTCAATATCTAAATAAATGAATCTTCTTCATGTGCGAGGAGGTCCTTTTCATACAGGAGGAACAGTCTTAAAGTACGTTGACAAAAACTTGCTCAGCTTGGTTTATGGTACAGTGTGGCTTGCATATCCCACAATGATTAGCTGAGGCAGCCTGACTGTTTTAACATGAAAAGCTATTGAACTGCTCATGAAGAATATGCAGATCAGGAATTAACTGCAGAAATTATTTATTTTTTTTTTATAATACTAAATGAAAGGAAAAAGTAAACTATTTGCAGGCAATTTTCAGGAAGAAAAGTGAGGAAAATTTCAGAGAATAAATTAGTCATCCAGCTCTGGTAGACTGGGTAGATATTAACCCCCTCCTTCCCTTCCTGGTTTTCATTATACAGAGTGATTTTCCAGGGTTTTCAAGACGGAAAGGTTTGATTATGATTGGGTGATACACACATACAGGGGAAACTTGAACCAATGAGCAGTTCATGGTTCTTACTTGTAGTGTAAGAGACCACTCTTCCTTGTAGAGAATTCATTTTCCCAGCTTGGGTAAAAATGGGTTGAACTGTGGTGGCATCGCCCTTCTCACCTCACAGCTGAGTGGAGGAACCTGCATGCAGAGGGACAAATCTAGTCTCCTGGAAGCAGAATGGTTTTTAAAGAAAATATAGAAAGCCTCAATTTCTACTCTTTCAGATTCATCTCATACAGGTAATTAGGCTTCAAAATATTTTTCCCCCTAAAGAACAAAGTGATTAAATAACTTAATAAAACTGCTTTCATATCTTAAGAATTGTGGTATTTGATGTCCTAAAATGTGCCTTGACACTGCTGTATTCTATTGAACCTAGGAAAGGGTGATGACACCAGGCATAACCCTGAGCTTTTGCTATACCACAAAACAATTGTTAACTAGTAATTTTTTCCTAAGAAATACTTTTGGCTCTGCTTTTTAAATTGATACTTTTTATCAAACTAATAATTAAATTTTTCTTTTGATAAAGAGAGTTTGAACTGATGTGTTGATGAAATATTCATCCACGAGGGTGCAAGGACATGTAACATTGTGGGAAATGCAGTAACATTGAGAAAATGAAAATTCAGTTTTAACAGATTATTATACTGAAGGGAAGAAAGGTAAGAGATTTGAGGGAACTTTTTCCCCTACAGCAGATGTGATGCTAAAACAGGGTACTCTGTCTGACTGATGAAGAATAAAACAGTGTGGTTGTATCTACTCAGGCACAGAAGTAACATACCTGCATCCAAGAAAAATTACACCAGGATTTATAAACTCTGTACCTGAGCTTCTTAACTGAAGTGCATCATCACACAAAAACAGACAGTATGTCTCTAAATCAGGTTTGGTACTTTGGATTCAGAAATGTTATACAGGAAGGCAGATGGAGGTTCTCTGCATCAATGGTCCAAGTTCATCTGCAACTGAGATAACTTTTCCATGAATTATTGATAGTCGACTCTATCTGAATTTGAGGTTGTAATATGAAACAGTAACATGTTTCATATTAAAGGACACAAATCAGAAAATAAATTTTCATAGCCTACTATACAAGGTCTCTCTATTATGGTACATGTGTAGGTTAATGGACAAGCACAGAGAAAAATTACTTGCCTTCACTTTTCAAAAGAGTCAGAGGGGCCTTGCAAACAGTGAGCTATGATGAACCACACTGCAGTGTTGTATCTTTGCAAAAGAGACAATGTTTAGACTGAAAAAAATAAGATCCTTACCAAAGTGATTTTCAAAGCAGTTACTCTAAGTCATTTGCACTCCAAAACACAGTGTTCAGTGCAGAGAATTTTGTTTATGAATACCTAAACACTACTCTTGGTGCAGACCTCACACAGTCCAGGAAGTATGCCAGTGGTCCCACTGCTACTCCAGGGGCTCTAATTGCCACTTGCTGCCAAAGAACTACTTAAGTCAGTATAAGAGTCATCCCCTTCCACAGATGCTCATGGACTCCCCCACCCTGACTTCTGCTCTAAGTTAGCAGAAGCTAATAAAGTGGCAAAATTGCTAAGCAAACAAAACAATCCCCCCAAAAAAACCAAACCAAACCAAACCAATGACAACAAAAATTAAAAAAAAAAAAAAAAATCCTGCTAAAACTCTAGTCACACAGCCACACAAGATCTTGCGCTACGCCAACGGAGAATGCAGTTTTAGGTCTTAACAACTCTCTGAGGTAACCGGGAGGAAAGTCTGGGCTTTCTCAATCTGATATTGACAGAGAAAAGTGTTACTTGGCCTTGGAGGAGGTTGTTTTTTACCAAATAATCAGTCTTCACTGTGAGTGAACTGATGTTTTTCCTTGGCAAGTAAATTCTGATAGCAGTGAAATATTTCCCTCTGTTAGTAGAAAGATAAATTGAGTATTTATGCTATGAGAGATAATGCACAGCAGACAACACAAGACCAAAATCAGACCCATCTCATTTTTGTGGTGATATGGCAGACACATTCTGAGGAGTTAGCAATAATTAACAGTAAAATTCAAGTGTACATTTTATGGAATGTGTCTGTGAAGAGGAAGGATTGGTCTCAAGATCAGAATTTTGTTCACCTCAGGCTTTTATTATGGAAAAAAAAAAAATCCACAGCAAAAAAAACACACCAAAACAATAGAGAAGTATTTCTTTATTCAGGACTGTAAACTCGATTTACATCAGCATCCAAATCAATATATCTATTAATTGCCTTGTCTTCTCAGGTTCATACCAATAATCATTCTCTGGATGTGGTTGGAGTCTTTCTGGTTTTCATGCATGTTTCTTCACTTACACCATGCTCACATAGAACTGCAATTTAAAATCAGCACTTTACACCATCCTATTCACAGACACACCACATAAGTCAGGGTTCTTGAGCAGATTCGTCGTTTTAGATACTGTTTTATTGTTTCGGTTACTTCAAAAGAGGCTCAGTTAACCACTCTTTCATTTTGCCTGAGTGGACTAAAGTGTTATGTCCATCGCTTTTAAGGAGCTTTGTTGTAGCCCCAGGCATATTATTGTTAAGTGCCTACTATAACTCTCCTGTAAATAAGTAAATCACATGTTGCAAAGGCCATAATATGGAAGGATAACATCCTGTTTTGCCAGTTCATTTTAGAGCTGCCAAAAATCATACATGTATATTTTACAGTTCTGGTAAGTTGTACACACAGATTCAATTATTTAAATGACTAAGTGCCTACCTGTGAACATAAATCACATGTTTTAGGACCTCTACCTACCAGTGAACCTCAGACAAAGATGTGTGCAATTTCAGAAGCTATGAGTTTCATTTGTTCCTAAAGAAAGCCAGGTAAAACTGTTTCAATAGGTTTTTCATAATTCATATGCTGTGTAATATACTATAAAGCTCTATAGATCTGATTCAAAATGTGCTAATGTCATTGGCAAAACTCCCATTGATTCAAAAGACTCTGACAAAGTCATTCTGACAGTAAAAGTAACGAGTGAAGAGAGGAGTATTAACATCATTTGCTTTGTAAGAACTCATCCCTTTTATTTATATAAAAAGTTAACATTTTCATTCTCATAAATAATTTAAATACCAATACAACAGTCAGGGGTTTTACAGCTGCCTCCAGCCATATCTCTGTGAACTTGCTCTTCTATGGGGAGATTATAATTTTCTAAGGAAATGTGTCCCCTGACTCTCTTTACTGAAATGAATTGCTCTCGCTGTTTTAGCAGTGACCAAGAAATGATAGCATCTGTCAGTCTTCATGAAAATCTCTGTGTTTTGGATCCCACTAACAGTAAATAATTTTCTGAGAAAAGTCACTGTGGGAATCACAGCAGGGTTTGACAGCCACTTGTCTTTCAAGAGATTTCCCACTATTGAAGTTAACAGTATCAATGCCCACAGAATATAAACATCTCCCATTGAAGAAGCCTCAAACATCTGGTTTATTTCATCACAAAGGCCTTCAGAATGAACTTCTCTATTTATTTATAAGTGCCTGACTGCTTTAAAACAATATGTTGGCTCTTCTAATTATTCTCTTTGTGTGCCACTGTCTTCTAAATTATGTGATAATCCAAAGTAATAGAAGTGCATACTTGGGTTTTTTTTTATTGATTTAATCTACAAATTATTTTAAAGTGTGAATTATAACATTATTATCTTCTAAATAACAAAGTACTAGCAAGCCATTAATTACCTGCTACAGCTCAATGTATCATTAAAATGATCCATTTTAATGACATGATAGAGTGCAATTATTATTTTGTTATTATTGTGATTATATAAACCTACATTACAACCCTGGATCCAAATAAACTTCAGATCATTCCATTCCTTTCACAGTGTTTACCCAGCTCTAAATTTCCTATCCTTCTTTGTTCATTAACACACCAAATGTTTAATTACATTTTTTTGCCAAAACAAGGTTACCTACAGGATTTAGAGAGATTAGTGTGCCAGGTCCTCTGTTTGATACCATTTTCAAGCGATTCACAAGAAGATGAGAAGTTCTCAAATGTACATGAGATTTTAGAGCTTAATTTTGTGACATGAGTTCAAGAATTTCTAGCATGATAAAGGACACTTGATTGCCTAGTTTGCATTCTGACAGAAAGCTTATAAACATCAAAGGAATCTCAGGAAATTTAAATCATTTGTTTTCTTTACATTGGGTGATAGCTCCACCCCACCCCCCGCCCCTTTATTTAGATGGTCATAGTATCAATGAACATCAGATGAAGACCCTTCCCAGAAACAACTGGAGAAGATCAGGGCAGAATTGTGCTAAACACCAGGTTGGGAAGGACCAAATTTGCCAAACACGCAAAGCAACGTACAAGAAAATGCTGGGAGCAGAGATAATAACTAAATGATAAAGCAAAGTAAAAAGTGATTGGTGTGCCAGGCTCACTGTGGCAGGAGTGCTCGACAGGCAGCAAGTGGAGCCCAGGTCACCCATGCCTAGGTCAGAGTGACTCCCACACACTGGACCTGGTCTGTCTGACCATGGCATCCAGCAACCACAATGAAAATGGGGCAGCTGCAACAGGGGAAGCTGAATGAGAGAAGACAAGAGCCTAATCCTGAGTTTATACATCCCAACAGAGTGAATAGCCATGTGGGATCGGTCAATTAATTTGTTTTTTCATGGATTTTGTTAAAAAAAAAAAAAAAAAAAAAAGGAAAAAAGTCAAACCTCACCTCTCTTTTTCTTCTAAGGAAACGGTTTTGTTCAACCAACCACAATAAGCAACAGAGAGAAGACTAAAACAGGAGGTGAACATTCAGCAAAGGCAAGTGTGTATTACATTTTTTCTTTTTTCTAAATGAATCCTGGATTAGATGAATTAGCTCTTAACAGCACCCTCAGTTTAATAACGTAATGTTTCACTAATATTGTAAAATATACATAAAATACAGATCAAAATCTTAATCACTGATAAAAAGAATAAAATAACGCATTTAGAAAGGGCTCACTCAGTAATTCATCATCAAATATCTAGACTGTCCCCTTCCATTTGAATATACTACTATTCTGGCAAAGCAGCAGGCAGTAGTCATTAGAACTTAACTGAGTTTTCCAAAGGGAAACATCTATTTCACTTAAAGCATTTGTTACTACATTTACCATAAGAGGTTTCTGTCTAGTCTGTATTTTGTACTAAGCAGCTTTGCAACATCTCATCAATTCAAACCACATTTTATAAGAGAACCAACTGAATTAAAGAACATGACATTTTTAGCCTGTATAATGGAAATAAAAGACCCAGTCAAGGAACTTTACAGAGATATAGAGTGATTAGAGGGACAACTTAAATTCAAACACATGAGGAAAACAGCTCTGCAGCCAGCAGATTAATTTTAAGGAAGAAGACTCTTGATGTTTTACATTGTACTAAATGCAGTTCACTGCACTGGAGAAAACCAAATTTCTACATGAAGTATTTATATTGATCAAATACTGCTGGCTTACTGTTTGCCTCCATCAAGATAGGAAAACATATGATAGTTTATTTGGATCACAATTTTAGCCACAAAATTGTGAAGAATACTTCCATGTGGGGAAAGGATCTAAGATTCTAACTAAATCAGTAGATGCATGTGTGGAAGAAAATTTGGGAGTAGTGGGCAGGAAACAGAGAAACAATTCTGCAGACACCAGGATTAGAGAAAATGGAGGGGAAGGAGGTGCTCCAGGCATGGGAGCAGAAATTGCCCTGCAGCCCATGGTGTAAATCATGGTGAGACAGGCTGTCCCCCTGCAGCACATGGAGTTCCATGGGGGAGCAGAGATTCACCTGCAGCCCCTGGAGGACCCCACACCAGAGCAGGTGGGAACCTGTAAGTGGCTGTGACCCCATGGGAAACCTGCAGTGGAGCAGACTGTTGGCAGAACCTGTAGCCCTTGGAGAGAGAAGGGCATGCTGGAGCAGGTTTTCTGGCAGCACAGGGGACCCTGTGGAAAGGACCTAATCGGGACCATTTTGTTCCTGAAGGACTGCACCCCATGGAAGGGACCCATACTGGGGCAGCTAGTGAAGAACAGCAGTCCACGGGAAGTACTCACCTTGGAGAAGTTCATGGAGGACTGTCTCTCATGGAAGTTGTCCCAGGCTGGAGCAGGGAAAGAGTGTGAGAAGTCCATCTCAAGAGAAAGGAATGGCAAAGCCAACATGTAATGAACAGACCACAACCTCCATTCCCTGTACCCATGTATTGCTGTGGGGGAAGAGGCAGAAAAAATCAAGAGTGAAGTTGACCCTGGGAAGAGTGAGGGGGAAATGTTTTAAGGTAAGGTTTTAGTTCTCATTATCCTACTCTGATTTGATTGGTGTGAATTAAACTAATTTCCCCAAGCCTGCTTTACCTATGATGGTAACTGGTGAGTGGTCTCTCCTACAAGTCTTTCGTTTTATTTGCTCTCCCCTGTCTATCTGAGGAGGAGATTGATAAAGTAGATTTGATGGGCAGCTGGTGAACCCACCACAAAGCAATAAACAACAGATATTCATTTCAACCTTTCCAGAATTTCTTCTTAATGCTAAGAGTACATTAAGACTAAAATAAAAAGTATTAGCTCTACATCGCTGTACATCCCTCATACTAACTTTAAAAGGCAGAAACCACCCAAGACTCTCTCCAGTTTGTAGATTAACAGTATAGGCAAGTTTAATGAATATAGTTAAATTGTCGTACCAATACCCATGACTTGTTAATGTCCAAGATGATGAAGTTGGCTTGATGAGTTATCTCAGAGGAGCTGTTTTCTGAGGTTGTTAGTATTTAATTGGTTTCATAGCAACACATTATTACAATCACATAGTTGTTGCTTCCTCCAAATGGCCCTCAGGACAGCATGTACAGGAGAACAAAGGTAGTTCATCATGTGGGGAAATGGTTAAGGGATACACTGCTCTGTCTGCTAGGAATCAGACTCCCCACAAGGCTGGGGGTAGTGTAGAGCTAACAGACTCCTTTCAGCTCCAGGACAAAATATAAACTAATATTAAATAAAAANGGATCCAGCCTACACATTGCAAAAGCTGTTCTTATCTACCAGGCAGAATACTGCTTTTATGCCTGATAGAGCTTCAGGCATTAATGAACAGAAATCATCAGTCATCACCATCAATCAGTCATTTAAATGGTATACAAGACTTTGGTTAATACTTCTGTACTTGAGTGATTTTATGCATACACAAGTGCCCTTGCAATCAGATTTGAAGCATCTTTTGTGACAGCAAGTATGATACTTCTTTTCAGACAGATGTTCCACATTTTTAACAGAAGTGAATTTCTCAGTTTTGGGGGAAAGAGAAGCTATTTAATGGTTACATGAAAATCAGGTATCACATGGTGTTGTCATATCTTCATAAGGCTCTGTGAAACATCTGGAATCCAGAAGAAAGTTAACCTGCATTTATCAAGAACTTCAGTTAGAAACTGGTCAGTAGTTTGAGATGTCCACTCCTCTTTCTTTACCACTCTGAATACTCCTGGGTTTTGCATAACTCTGCATCTTGCAGTGAAGGAAATGATAGACCATAGAGTGATTTGTACTAGTTGGAAGGTTTTCTCTTCCTTCTTGGCAGGAGCCAGTACAACACCAAGAGCAGAAGCAAGATAACTTTCGTATTTTCTGTGCTTGATACTGATTACCTGGCTAAAGGCAGAGTGGCAAGGAAAGCCACTTTTGACTCAGTAGCCTTTACCTTAAAGGTGTTTGGAGAAGAGCTGGCCAACAAGTTGTTTTCCAGAATAAAATATATCTTCAAAAACATATAAGATCAGTTTGTAACAGCAAAACATCGTCACCCCAACAAGACATCTAGAAAATGTCACAATCCCTGCTTATTCAACCATGTTAAGTTTCACTTCTGAATCTGAGGTCACTGCTTGGTTTTCCATCCAGGGGCATCACAAGATGGGACAACTCCTGCAGAAGTCACGTGAAGGTTAGATCTCTACCTGTAAGCTGGAGACAAACAGAAGTAGTACAACAGCAGCTATCTATAAATTCAGAGAGAGGATTTGGAACTTGCTGTCTTTGAATTTATTTTCAGGACTGTTATGCTACACAAAGATAAGAGCTTAGGCTGTACTTTTGTGCACTTCTGGCTGTGCCAAAGAAGTGCTGATTTAGCCATGTACATAAGGAGAGCACCTTTCAATCTGGCCTAAATGAGGCTGTGTCTAGAGATTGGGGCATTGTGACCTTCCCCCTCAAATAATTAGGGATGGCAGGAATATAATATATAGAAATATCTTAATTATATATTATTGTGCCTTACAGCAAAACTATTGTATGTAGGTATTCTTACATGATTTTCAACTGTTCCTCAAAGCAGTCATTGGTAAAGATCCTTTTAACCTTGTATTTCTCCGCAGACAGGAAGACCTGCAAAGATGAGGACGCAGAATCAATGTTAGGACTTGAAGACAAAATTAGTTTCTGGTAGGCCTTTTTGGGCCCAGGATATTAGTAGTGTTGTAGGAAATACAGAAGGGGAAAGAGGGGATGCATCAAATATATCTCGTGTGTTCAGCAAGGAGCTGCAGTTTCATTCCGCAGTTAAAACAGTTCTGTATCAGGGTCCTTGTCCTGCACACACAGCTTACCTCCTGTCTGAGGGTGGAGGAAGGACCAAAGCCACTATGTGCCATATGTTTTATTATCTCATCCTTCTGAGTGCAGTCAATGGCTTCTGTGATTCATACTAATGAGACAAAGAAGGGCAAAATGCATTATGTGCCCTTGGTAGACAGGGAAAGTAGAGAAGCCTGAGAAATTGCCTAAGTAGCATCTAATTTGGAACACTTGATTTTACACCACTAAGTGAAGCTAGTTTTGGGGTATTGTCAGCAGAAAGGTGTGGGAGAAAGTCTTCCATTTTGGAAGAGTTCAAAAGATGTTTAAGTTTATGGAACATAAATATTTTTGTACTAAACTTATTATTCTATTTTTTGCAGCAATATATTCTCTCTACACAATATAAGTATCTATCCAACCATTTATCCTTCTCACCTATCATATTAGATATTTCATTTTATAAAAATTTCATGAAACACCAAGTAATTGATAGCCTGTATTTTCTATTTTGGGGACAAGTAGAAACAAATACTGGAGCAAGTAATATATTTTTAAAGTTTTTATGTTACCTATCCATAAGTAAAAGCAATAATATTTCCCTCAGCCATGATTGCATGTTTTCCTTGTAATTAACTAGAGATTTATTATAACTTTGTGACTAAAACTAAACTTGCTCATCGTAATTTTTTCCTACTATTCATACCTTAGTTATACTCATCTTCTAAGTTTGCCAGGTTTAAAGGGCATCCTCATTTGAGAACAATAAGTGTATATCTGAATATCAGACAACACAAATTGATTTTTGTTTATCTCTAAAAATGACAATAAAATCTACGATAATAAATGGCATATGTAGACTTGATATTTTAAACTTTGGATGGTTGCACGATTTTAATCACTGACAAGATAACTTGAGAGTGTTTTACAGTAATTAGAAACACTCTTACATTGAAAAAGGAGATGAAAACTTGTTATTTTTGAAAATAACCTTCCAGCAACACAAGAAAGAGGTTATAGAAGGTTTAAAGGATTTCTGCAGAAGAGAATTTATGAAATAGAAAATTTATAAATTGTATTTTCTCAAATAATGGTTGCGTATATTTAAAGATTCTTTTTTCCACCTGAAAAACAGTAACCAAAAGACAGCTGGAAATGCACAGAACATTAGGATTTAGGAAAAAAATTACTCTCAAGAGATGATTCACATCCTGCTCCTCCTGCATCATCAGAGGTAGTGGTCCCACTCTTTTTTATATTTTTTTTTTCTCAGACATAAGAAACATGTCCCAAACAAGTTGTGAAAGAAAGGAGGAGAGATTTCAAGGCCAAAATGTCCACCAGTTATATAGGCAGAGTCCAAGTGTTTTAAGAAAGAAAAAGACCAATTTTACTCCAATAATGATAAACCTACTTAATTTTAATCTCATTCACTGAGATTAAAATACAAGAGAGTCAGAATACTTGGTGCAATTTATTTTCACTTTATCAGGCCAAATCCTGTTAGGATAGAGCTATTAAAAGTAGCCAAACTGAAAATCCACTTTGTGTGACCACAGCACAGTGAAAGGACAGTCATCGTGGGGAAAGAGAATATGAGTTCCCATTAAAGAAGTGTTGAGATAATTCCCAATGAAGCTGTCTCCTGTGAGAATTGGATGCACTATGTGGAGTGATTTCTGAGGGCCAAACAGTGTATCAACTTCTAAACCCTCTTAATAGTCTTAATTCTTGAGAAAACTAAGTTTAGTTGAACATATGTCAATCCACCTACCCTCAATAGTTTTGAAACTACTAGCTAATTTCATCCAATATTCATAAAAGTGGATCTCTCAATCATAATAAATTATTTTGATCTTTATGAATATAGCTAGTGTCTTACACAAAAATAAACTGGATTGATTTTTTTACTACACAGAAAGTCTCCAGCAAAAATAATAGAAAGGTCAAACTGAGAACAAGCCACTGGAGAATTCATGTGTTGTGAGAGTTTCAGGAATTTTGATAATCAGTTTGCTTGCTTGTGTACTTCAGTTATATTTGACTTTAATAAGCATGTTTGAAGACTGAACATTCATCTTGTTAGAAATTTGCACAGATAATTAACTGTCTGGGAAAACTGAATTTGCTATAATGTTGTGATAGCATCATCCTTACCTCAACTGGAAATGATGTATGATATTTAAAATTTATTTGTGGCATTTGTATGAAGTAGGTAAGATCTTTCAAACTAGAGGTGGAGATCTCCTAACCAGAGGTCTACTATTTCTGGCTAAACCTCCAACATGTCATCCTGCTGCTATCCTCAGGATTCATGAAGCTTTGCTTTTCCTACTTTGGCAGAACCAGTACACAAATGCCTACCTCACACATAGCTGCTGAGAAACATATACCTCTGATGTTATAATGTGGTATCTATTGCAACAAGGTAAGGCATGGGACAGGGCTATTGTAATGCACCACACTGTACACAGGTTAAATAGGATATTTCCTGTCCCAGCACACCCACCATCCCAGCAGGAGATCGGGCACAGAAAGCCAGGACTAGCCAACCTTCCGTATTTCACCAGCAGCGTACCATATATTTCAAACTGCAAAAAGCCATGAGGCACAAACTGTTTGGGAGCATAGGAAGCTAGGAATACTGAAAAGAGGACAATTCTTACAGGGTTCTATCCCTCCACTGCAGGGAACTCTGGGAAGCTGCACCTCTAGGTGCCAGTGTCTGCCTCAGCAGAGGTGCGTATTATCTAGAATATGTGTACTGAAGGCAGTCATATGGTACAACTGTTATATATGGACAGCTCAAAAACAAAATATTAACCATCCATGGTATTCAGACTGTAAGGGACAGTGCAGTTGCTGTTTCTTTCCAGAGAAAAGTCAATGTGTTGCGGTATCCTGCACCAGACAGTGTACAAAAATGAATGCTGAGAGAGGAATATGAAAATGAGACAGGCATATGATGCTATTTCTCCAGTAGGTTCAACTATTTTCCATTGTTCTATGCCTCAGGGTTTTCCTGAGTAAATACTCTGCAGAGTAATATTAACCTCATCTCTCTACAGAGGTCTGTACCTGAGTTATCCACCCTAGGTTGTCTTTGCACTGCACAGTTCTCCTGACTTATTTCAGATATTTATTTTAGGATGAGATGAATTGAGCCCTCACTGGCCTATTTCTCTCCATCATTTGTGAAGGGCATTCGGATGATTGGCTCAGATGTCACTTGATAAGATGCCACATTCCATTGTGCTTAATAACTCAATGGTTGTAAGGTTACATCTTTCTCAATGCAGGCAAGACTATAGTTTCCACAATTTCCATAGCAAAAATATTTCACAGTTTAATGAAAGACTGTGTAATAATGGACTTCCTTTTACTTGTTTATGAGTTTGCCTCAGGTAGAGGAGAACAGGAAGAAAATGAGATATTAAATCATGACGATTTCAGCATACCAATAATCAGCTCATCAAGGATTTCTGTCATCCTAGGGCGAAAAAAAAAAGAAAAAAAAACCCAAAACTTAGAAGTTTCTTGTAACAAGGCAATGACATATAAACTGAAGAGCCATAGGAAAGATTAAACTAAAAGATAAATGCTGATTATCAATGCTATTTTTACTCTATACGTTACTAATTATTATCATGCAACAACTTTTTTATCCATTCCTACCTAAGCAGAAAGGCTGCTTCAAGGATTTCATCCTTACATGATACATAAAAATTCTTAAAATTTTAACCAGTAGGTTTTTGGTTTCTCATCCTTTCCTTACTTATTTACAGAAGGAAAAAATAATATTTTTAGTACCTTTATGGACTCATAAACAAATACCCAAAGTAAATAGTGGGTGAAAAGAAGAGAAAGTGCCAGGGAAATAGAATGAATATGACCAGTAGACTTTCACATCATCTTTACTAGGTAACCATGCCATATATTTGAATGGCTGTATTAAAAAGGATGAAATATTGGAGGAGTTTAAGTATTGAAATAAAAATGGGCAGCTTATGCCATAATGAGGGAGGCATTTAAAAGCTAGCATGGACAGAGCTGAAATTGAGATTTAGACGAACTAACCTCCTTGTGTGTATTTTTTTGCCTCTGGATGGAAGAAGGAGATATTACTGCACTGTTTTATCTCTTCTCACATATCCTATTTTATGATTTATTTAGTTTGAATGTGGTAATTGTCATATTGACCTACATGATTTCATAGCTTTTTGAAACGTGCTGTTACTACATAAGATCATATTGATATAGACTCAGGCCTATGGCACAGCCGATTTTACCAATAAAAATTTCATTTCAAATTCAACAAATTCTGTTCTATTTTGCACTGAAAATATGAATCAGTTTTTATTATAACTATATAATTTGCATCCATTTGGGTCATAATAGACTAATTTGATTACTAGGTAAACAGCACATAGAGTGATAATAACCTTCTTTTGTAGCATACTGCCAAACCTGTCATCTGCATTAAACATTAAACACTACCTGCAAAAAAAATTTTCTTTTCTTTTGCTGTTTGGGGTAGCTTTCACACCTTATGCTTTAACATGTGTCTTCTTTGACCATCTGTCAGGTCTATCACAAGTGCTCACCCACTTCACTGTAGCACTAGAATCAGCTGGGATAAATAACAACTGCTAGGGGACAATGGGAATTGCCTGTATGATTTGTTCTTTGGTTTGTTCTTTAACATCTTCATATCTGGCAGCAAGCTCCTAGGCTTGTTGCTAGTATACCTGCAAGGAAATGCCTGCAAGTCAAGCTTTCAAGGAGGTGGTGTAGACTCTTTGGAGACAGGGTTGCTGAGCCCAGAGAATGCCTTCTCTAAATATACCAAGATCCACCTTAAATCTTACTATGTTTACAGCATTTCGATTAGGTTTTTCCAAGCCCTCCTGACTTTGCAATAGTAAAGCTTCTCATTTTCAGGCTAATATTAAAATAAGTAAATTAATTCTTCTGCTACACTCTCTGTTGCCTTAAATCTTCACATCTCCTCTTCAGAGAATTCTAATTGGTTTTGCTTTTTGTTTTCTTTTCCTGTGAAATCAGTGCCTTCTGATCCAGAAGAAGACCGCCCCTTACAAACACACTGAAGTTATTTCTGAGAATACAAAATATACCTGGAAATCATTGAATGTACAGGACAGATGGTTCTGCAGTGGCAATGTTCTGATAAACAGTGATGGGTCCCATTACCGCCTGAATGTGCAGACTCAGATTGCTGTTACAACACAGATTTAACTGCAGTGTCTCAATTCCTTGATTCAGTTGCTGACTAGACATAGATGATTGGTGGCATCAGAGATGCCTGAGGGAGATGAGAATGGGTGGTATCATCGCAGATTTCTGTAGCGTGACATCTGATGAAATGCATGAGGGCACCTCACATGGCACCAGACAGCTACAATGTCCTAGTCAGCACAAACAGAGCCTAGAGAGTTATTCAGTAAGCAGATAAAAGCACATATTTTAGGATAAGCTAATTGCTTTTTAAGCTGTATGGTTTGATCTCCATATACAAGCTTACAGACAGATGCTTAATCTTAAGCTGAAAGCTTCTTCTAACACTTCTAATTCAATGTGACTCTATGTGATTTGGACCAACCTCTATGTGCTACCAAAAGTCAAACAGGTGAGAAATTTACAAGCTTAGCCCTGTTTTCTTAATCACATATCTACATTGAACTTTATTATTTGCAAATGAGTTTTCTGATTATAAGCTTAATTACACTGGCTTTTCAAGAAAGGGTACTTTCCCCTTTTGAAGGCCACAGTGACACAAGCAAGTGTCCTAAGGAATGAAAGCAAGGTAGGAAGTTTCACCTTTTCTATAACACTTTGCCTCCAACCCAAGATGCCATGTGTGTTTCCAAGAAACTGTGATAGCAGAGATACATATATGGAATGGGTGAAGATCCATTGGTTCTGTAACCAAATAAGCTTAAATTGTGCTTGGAGCCACATGGAAAGCAGAATGGAAGTTCGATAGGTAAGAGGAACAGATCTGAGAAATACAGGGTGGAGGATAGAAAGAATCTGATAACTATTTGGGATGAGAAGGGTGTCACCATACTATGGGCAATTTGGGTATGTCATTTAAAACATAACATTTTTTTCAACTTTTTTTCTGAACCATTTTCAGCAGTAATTTTAACTGAAAATTAACTACTATCATCTGAGTTACATAACCCAAGGTAGAATCTTAACAAGGAAACAACACATTTAATTTCTCACATGGTTTCAAGGGCATGGTTAGGTTTATGGAAGTTTTAGTTAGGTCACAGTAAGAATAGACATTTATTTTCTTAGCTGCTTTAATGAATTTAAGGACTAAAACTTAGTGGTCTCTAGTTGATTGCAATGGACCATCACTCTCCTTGAGGACATGTAGTCTCCATACTCCAGGTACTCTCTCCTGCACTGTGAAATGCTCTCCAGTCAGCTGGAGAATCTCTGTTCACGTACAGCCTGCTTAAACTCATCAATGCAATGCTCAGAATGTAGTAAGTTTTTGGTTAACTTTTTCTAGTACTGCTTAGACATTTATCTCACTAACAAATCAGCAAGTTGCTCCAGTTCTGATTACCAGCCTCTACATTCTTCTCTCAACAGCTATTCATACTACTTTTTCTAATGCATATAATCATGTAAGTCTGTAATAAAACCTGAGATGCTGCATATTTATTTCTATTTTTTATGGTTTATTATTCTGACATTTCAAAGTCATGCTCAAACTTTAATAAGTGTTGTATGATAGAAAAATCAAACTTTTACAGAAGAAATTGCTTCAATTAAATGTCAAAAATAGACATAAAAATTAGTTTTAAAGCCATCTATGCTTCTTTCCAAATAACTTGTGCAGAGGCTGACTCAGGAAGGAAAGTCCTACTCAGCACCTCCTCCTTATATTTGAATGTTACTTCATAACATGGATCTTCATTGCAGTATTTCAGCATTTACTATATGCTGAATTTGATTTGCAAGAGCGTCAAATTACTGATGTTTTTTTTCCCCAGTGTCAAAGGTTACTTAAATACATAATACATTGTGTAAAATCAAGTCTTGTAGAGTGCCTTCTGTAAATATAAATGCTTTATTTATTCTTTTTCCCTTGCGTTGCCTGTGATGTATTTGCATATAAACTGTCTCACAGTATAGCCACCCTAAGTATTTATTACCTGTGTAATCTTGTTCATGTCTGTATCTTTCTTTTATTCAGCATATTTGAACTATTCATATAATTATTCCGGCTACTACTATAGGTCTCCCTTTACCATATTTCTATTGCCTATCAAATTTCTTTGATCTTCATTATTTTCATACATCTGTTTCCTGCATTTATATCCTCTGGCTAATATTCCTTTGGTTGATTTCTTTCCCCTGAAGCTTATTCCCAGGATTTTTCTCCTTTTCAAACTCCTTAGTTCCTATTCGCTGCTAATCCCCTGATTCCCTGCTTACACTCACCACCACATATTCTTCAGTCCCTTGCTGTTTTACCACATCCCCTTCAGTAGACTGATAATGCAGTTTTAAGTGAAACTAAGAAACCTTAATACTACTCTGATCCTCTTGGATTTGGGCTTGGGAAAAAGCTAGAAGCAAGATGGGAAGGGAAAGTAAGGTAGGGAGGAATGGGAGAGGAACAGCTGAGAAGAGACAGAAATGCAAACTTGATACCACTTCACAGGCTGTTTATTTCCCAAAGACTGTCCGCTCAGCTGGGTGGCAGAGCAAAGTGAGCCACCAGATGTGAGATTTTAATACTGGTGTCAGCAAGAGCTGTTCATGCAGCTTCTGGCCAGCAAATGAAGTGGGACATCATTGCTTTTCTCTGCAGCCAGGATGCACACCCCGGTAACTCATCAACTCAAGGAACTAGGAAACAGAGCAGGATAAGCAAACAAAGAGTAGAACCATCTTTTGTGAGGGTAAGAATAAAGAGGAAAAAATCCACCACATGGTAGTAGATAGGTCGTTGTACTTATTGACAAGTGAAAGCAGGTCCATGCTGCAAGGAGTTGAACTCTGATGGCAGAGACACCTTAACTAACTCCAAGACTGCATGGCACATCTTCTGCAGTGCCCTAACCCCACACATAGTGACAAAGATAAAAGGCCAGGCAGCTAAAGAGCAGCATCCCAATCTTCTGCCCTTACAGACTTGATTTTCCATGGTTATCACCTTAAGTATCCCTTACTTGTGTTCTTACAAACGCAAGGCGTTGATTTGCAGATTTACATGTCTGAGTTTCTAGAGGTTTAGTAGGCACAAGTGGTATGGACATTTTCAAGAACCCATAGTATGAAAAATAAGGGGTTTTCTGTATAAAATGCTGTTCAGTAATGGTAGGAAGTTTGTTTCACTGAAAATAAGTGCATAGCAAAAAAGGAAGAATATGTTAATTTCTTTTATGCTAGTGAGTAGCATACATGAGAATGGGGCTCAGAAAGGGGCTTAACCCCTGGGTAAACACTGCTAAGATTTAGGTATTACATTTATTTAGCAAAATTCAAACAAAATGATTATTCACCTGTTTTTCCTTTCAAAAAATTGTCCTGCTGAATTATATGTGACACAATTAACAAAACATTACAGTGTGTTTCAATGAATCCAGATATAAGTAATTTTCTCCAAAGGGTTATTAAAGAAATGATTGGAGGGCAAATGGAACAGCTTTTACTGGGACAGCTAACAATGAGACACATTGGGTTCTTATTATCTGCTATTAGCTTTGGCTTTCAGATGGGAGAAAAGTACATTTTAAGAACCGTTCATTTTCCTATTTTAGTAAGTCCCAAAACATGCCACTTGGTAAGGAAGTTGGCTATTTGTTTTATTCTACTTAGTATTTTCACAAAAATATGGAGCCTGCACAAAGTTATTCAAAAAGATTTGTTTAAAGGGTCAGCTCAGGAGAAATCTGTGCATATTCCACCAAGGAGCAAAGACATTAGCAATACATGGAGCTGGAGTTAATGCTCTAATTTCAGGCTTGAAAACTGGGTTCTGCTTTTGACGTTACAGTAGAATTCCTATAAAATCTTTGGGAAGTCTTATACACCTTTAAAAGGCTTGGCATCTAGGTACTTGCTTACTTAGTAGTTTGGGTCTTTAGTTCCTTCTACTTTATTTTCCAGTGTCGATTTAGGATGATGTGTGAGTTCATCATTGTGCTGGAGGCTCTCCACTACAGATTAGGTGTCCAGTTTCTCCAATGGCAGTCTATCTTATATTTTAAGGCAAGTAGCAAACTATTACCATTTCCAGGTAGCATGCAAGCCTATCTTTTTCTTTCTTTTCTTGCGAACCTGAGCCTGCTGGGAGGAGATCATGAGAAGCAAGAAAATGCTGCCTCTTAAAGAAGCAAGTCTCTGTTGGGCTGCTGCCTTGAACTTCTGCTGAACTTGGACCTTGAGGAGGGAATCTCTGTCTCCCTGGTTTTTCACAAGAGGCTATATCTCCCAGTTGCCAGCTCTGGGCTGACCCAGCCTTACACCATTCAAAATGTAGCAGCCTGTGGCACCACATACCAGAGATCATCTCTCCCTGCTCTAGATGCTATCATAACACAAATGTGAGAAATGCGCTGTGTAAGCTGTGATGTGATCCCTCTCTGGAGTGCAGAAAGGCTTTTGCTTCTCCACATTATTCTTTGGAGGTGAGAATGCCCACAGTACTATTCTAGACAATTGGCTTTCAATTTCACTCATCTTTTGTGAGGACACTGAGTTGTTTCTTTCTGCTTTCAAAACTCAGCTTTCTATTTTTCCTTCCACTTATTGACTGTACAGTACTTTCTGCTTAACTGAAAGCTTTTGTAGCTGACTGAGTAAAGCTCTGTATTTGTGACAGGCCTGGAGGGTTAAGAACATTTTCCTCAGGGAAGAACTTAATAGTATTTCCTACCACAAGAGAACTTGAAGTCGTCTTTAGGAAATTAGAACAATTTATTTTGTGGCACCGCAAAATGTGTTGCCTGAGATGAGTCGAGCCACAATAAAGAACCACTTGCCTCTATCTAAAATCTCATCCCTTCTCCTGAAAAACAAATCAATCCTGTCATTCCCCTGACTTGTTAAGGAGTCTACCCTCGGTCTCTATCATCTTCTGAGCTTCTACTTAGAATGTTTTTAGCCATTGTTTGGTTTTTCAGTACAGTTTTTATTATAATACATAGTATGCAAATTCCTCACAGGAATCAGGGGGTTTTAAAAAAATGCTACTGGAAGAATGAGAGAGATGTAGGTCCAACAGCTATTGATGATCACTAACAACTTGCTTAGGAAGAAAAGTCTACAGCAGATAGCACTTGACTTCCAGACAGGATTAGGAAAGAAGAATTACTGATGCTTGAGGTTACAAGGAAGGCAGTTTCTTTGGTTTTATAGCAGTGAATTTCACTACTTTGCCCGTATGGCCAAGTCCATACCCACCTATAATTTTCCCTCACTATTTTCCTGCAGTTAGAGATCCCTAAGAAAATAAAATGAAATCTGGAAAATACCCGCATTTCTGTACAGGTCAAAGTCATTGCCCAACTCCTGGGTCAGAAATTATATTTTCTATGTAGCTGGTTCACTATTTATCCTGCCATTTCTATACCTACTGATCATTTTTAGAGCTGCCTCCTTTTTGTTGAAATAGCCAGCAGTGCTGGAGCCACTGGGCTTTGATTTCCTCTTGCAGGGAAGGCTCAGGTCTCAGTTGCCACCTTTGATGTTCCCTGTACTACTAATGACTACTGTGGAGCTCCTCTCTGTGGGAGCTATGACACACAGAGCCATTTCACTACTGCTGTGACACACATTTAGTAGAGTTCCTTGAGTATATATATATAAAACACTAAAAGAGGAGACTATCTTAAATCAAGGCACATAATTCTATACAGATTTCTGAAAACATTTTCTATTAATCCGTGTAAAAAATTGCATCTGAAAAAACCACTGGTTTAAGGAGGGAAAGTGACAGGAGCCATTTCATGTACCAGCTTACTAGCAAGAGAACCAGTAAATGTTGTAGCTCTCTAAGACTCATACATAAATTAAAACTAATAAAGACACCTATTACAACATTCAATCCAGATTCATATTCCCAGGAATCACTTATGATAGTACATCTGAAACATTCCACTTTTATATCAATAATCTCAACCATTATGAACTCTTTATAATCTCTTATTTTTGAGAAAAATTTACAAGAGTATTTGGGAAAAAAAAAAAAAAAGGTAACTCTGAGTTAGACCACGTATATTTTTTAATGCCTGACAAGGCCAAAAGATTTCCTTCATGACAAAACCTTCACTATCACTGAAATACTTCTTTTAATATCAGAATAGCACTAGGTGCTGAGTAGTCACAAAGCAGCAAGAACTAGACGTTCTTCTCACAAGCTTTTGGAGCTGAATTTAGGTGCCTGACTGTAGATACATGTGGCAGCTTTAACCATCACTTCAAACTGGCTATTTTAGACTTATCATCTCTCTTGGATACTGTAGACCATGTGGTTCTGCTGACACATCATGAGAATGTTCTTGAAATAGATAGATACACTCTTAAATCATTATTTTCCTTTCATTTCATATGGTCTAGGTGCCCTTGACATAATTTAAAAATACAGTGCAGCAGCACAATTTAAGATAAACCACTACCAATAAGCCAAGCAATTTAAAGTCTCATATCCCCTTCACCTTCTAACAAATCCCCCCCAACTCACCATTCCTCTTAACCTTCCTAGAGGAAAAAAGTAAAATGAAAAAATGAACTCAGCAATGCACCTTAAAAAATCCTTTGAAATTATACTGTCACTCAGTAGTAGAAGAGTTGGCTGAGATATTGGATCTATAACATCACAGTGTCATAGAAAGTGAGTTGCAGACACCACAATCTTTCAAATGTAAATGATGAATTACATATATAATTTTGGATAAGTACACATTGATACCATTGTTGTCTGTTCCTTCTGCCTCACAGTTCCCCTCTTCAATTTCCTCTGCAATGGGCCTATATATAGCACTTCTTAAATCCCAGAATCATTCCCACATGAAGTTCCCTGGGAGGCTACTTTGTCATTTTTTTAAATATTCAACTTTACATGAATTGTGTCCTTATTAAAAGTCATTTGAGCGGTTAAGAGTCTGTTCACACGATGGGCTCAAATCAAGCCCTTCATGGGAAGTTACACACTGCAGTGCCTGCATCCTCCCGACAGCAGCTTTATATCACCGTTTCAAATGATCCAACCACAGCAGTCAATCTGTTAGCATTTTACACTTACTTTTCCTAGGTGCAAACAGCAAAGAATTGGGCCTTCCATCACTTCCAGTTTTTATAAGGCTTCAGCAGACCGGGCAACATTTTGCCCCTGGTTTCACCCCTGAAACTACATCCCTGCCACAGGTTCGCAGCAGTGTAACAAAGCGCAGCATCTGGCAGAGAGCCCAGAATTTGACCCAGCAGGTTTATGGCGTATGGAGATAATATTAACACATATCATGAGCCAAATCTGCACTCTGGATGCTCAATAAAAATTCTACCACCTCCATCATTGCATTTAACCTCTTATATTAACAAGAAAATGGGCCAGACTGATCACGAAGGACAAGTTAGCCCAGAAAATTTACTATTTATCAGTCAGAAGCATTTGCATTTTGTAGACTTTTTTTTACTATGAATAACTTTTTGAGTAACGGGACCTTAACAGTGACAGGTAGATTAGCAACATTTCACTACACATTTAGAGTATTTATTAAATTTATCATGTGATTTCAGATGCACTTGAAAAACATAATCACAGAGTGAAATTTTCACTTCAAATTAATACAAGGACTTCATTTAAGTATAGACATCTCCTAGTAAATAACTATTTTCCATTGTCATGACCAAGACTTTTTTTTTTTTGCATAGAAATCTTTGTGAACTAATCTTTTTTCCTCACCTAAAATATTAAAGTGAAATAAGGCAAAATTAAAAAAAAAAAAAAAAGACATTTAATTCAGATCAAAAGAAAATATTCAATTTTCTTTGGGACTTCTTAGCTCTTTCTGTCATTAAGTCTGAGCATTTTAATAAACAACATGAAGATCGAGACACAAAAGGATTTCAGGCAATGTAAAAGATGAAAAACATAATTCATTTGATGAGTGGTCATCATGCAGTGGCAGAACGGTCACAATTCATTTTCTTGCCTGTATTCAGCTAGTTCTAATTACCCAGAAGGTATAATAATAAATGAAGTGAAACAAAGGTACCATACATTGAATTGATCCCTGACTTTATCTATACTAACCTGCCAAGGCCCTTACTGCTATTGCTTCAGCCATGTACAGGATATGACTAACAGCTGAACACAACAGCACTAGTGCTGGGCTAAATTAACATCAATTAGCATTTAAATTGCATGTTTAAATGAGTGCATTAATGGGTGCATGCAATTTATAACTCTCTCCCCTTCACTTCCAGCCTTATCTAATGCTAGAGATTTGTCAGACAGCTGGTATCAATCTGCCTAATCTCAGACTTAGAATGACTGCTCGTCTGCATACATTTAGCTGGCACGAACTGATTAAAGGAAAATTCTTATAGGTTGCCTTTAAATTTACAATGTGGTGTGACACACATCTTATCATCTGCATCTGATTTTACAGCTAGCTTTCAGGGGCCAAATACTACCTGATTTACAACCACTTCCCAGTGCCTTCAGATGTGCTTCACTTTCTGTAAGGCTGGACCAAATCTGGCCCTGTGTTTCACTGTCTATCCATACAGACATCAACAAATTACTGCCTATGCCATGACATCCCTTCCTTTCAATGAGTTGAAGCTCTGAGTATCAAACCACAGTTCTTAAAGGATGGTGAGAGTAAAGAACAAGTCAACATTTCTGCCATTAACTGCTTGTGCCATTAATGAGTTCATTCTGCATACCAAAAGTTTTAGTGAGGGTTATTTTGGAGGTTTAAATTATAGAGAGTTTCTGTTCCCTGAAATTAATTTTCAATATCACCATATTATGAGAAATACCTAGTGTAATTTATGGCACCTATTATTATTTTTACTAGTATAATAGTATTTTAATTTATTAATATGTTATAGAAACAAGGAATCCATCCAACCTCAGTTAATGAGACAAAATAGCTGTTGAGGTAAAATAAAGATCACTTCAAAAGCTTTTTCTGGTTTTTCTCTCAGATCAGACTCCAAAGTCAAAACCACATCAGCTTCACCACAAGGACTACGAGCTTGGGAGCTCAGCTCTAGGCTCATCTTCAGTGCATATATGCCCCATATAGCCCCACACAGCTCAGGTAGCACATCAAACCTACTGTCCATGTGCTCAAGATGCCCAGAGACAGCCTAAAGAGTGTCTGTAGAATTTCTGGAAGGCAGCACTGGGAATCAAGGCTATATAGACTAATATAGAATATCGCCAAGTAATGCTATCAGTAGCGGATATAAGGGCCAACTACATAAAGATATGGATTCAGCTCTAGACCATACCAACACTAAAAATGTAACACCAATACAAATACCAGAATCAGAATAAAATTCCAAAAGTGTTAAATTTTAAAAAAAAGTTAAAAAAAGCATTAGAGACAGTAAAAGACATTTCAGACAAATTTCATTGTGCGATAATTTCACTTTGTTCTGATGTCTGTCCTCAAAGATGTTATGCTATTCTTCATATATTTCACATCTAGTCACTGTCCTGAGGTTCATTATTTATGCAACAGATGAAAGCTCCTAAATTTTTGCTTGAATAACATACTACTATGGCAAACCGACTCATCAAGGTTAACCATTCTTCTTGCTTACTACCTTCAAAAATTACATCCTCAAGAGGAATTGCACAACTAAGTCAGATAGTGTGGGCAAATTTAATTAAGTAAATGTCAAAGTCCACAGCTGTTACAGATGACATAAAGAGAAAAGAAGAGATAGGGCATAACCTTGAGGTACTTGTTATTGCTGCCAAATGCTTTAAAGGATTGTTCTCCTGGACCTGAGGCTTTCAGTCCGTGGTACTATTAATATATGTGTGTATCACAGCATGTTCCTCAAAATAAATTCCACTGTGATGTTTCTTACTCTCATTGAAGAAAGCCCAGGGTGTAAGGGAATGAAATACAAAGGCCTCTGCCAGAGCAGCTCTGTCGTTAGACAGGAGGGATCTGGACCCGGTGCTGCTCTTTAATTGCAACCACAGCAGGCAAGCCCAAGATTTCCCAGCTCAGCCTTATGCTGGCAAATGGCCAGTGACCTTGGGCTGGCCACATGTTTGTATCAAATGGTGCATTTGAAGCTATCCTCTGCTTTACCATCTGAACAGGGCTGCTAGAAGGTAAGCACCAGGTTTTTGGGTCCTGGCTGCCCCAGACAAGACTGGCTTGGCAGTGGGACACCAGGCAGTGGGACACCAGGCATTGGCTAGATCTTTTTTCCTTTGACAGCATACACTCACTTTGCAAACATAGCTGTTTGCTCTAAATACTGAACAAATCTATCATTCACTGTTCCATCTATACAAGTTTTGGGAGAGAAAATACAATATTTGTCCTGATCTTTTTTAAATCCCAGAACAGTGATTAAAAATCTGCCACTGATGGAGCTCTACTATCATGTTATCCTCCCTGGAAGTGAAAGCTCAACACATGAACATCGGGTTTAGACCCTTGATTTTGGAGAGACAAAGGCGGCAACTAACTTCAGGCTTTCCCAATTTCCCTCCTGGGAGCCCTTGGTGCCCATCCACTGCCATCCCACGGAAATGGATAGCAGAACTCTAGAATTTGTTTTCCTTAAGCAATGCACCCCCGGGATTTGCAAAGTTTACACAGAACTGCCAGAGAAAAGAATAAAACCTACTGTCCCCATGACATCATTAAAAATCATTTAGCTGAAAGGACTCAATGACTTGGCATTATTAAGAAGAAACTTCCATGCATTTCCCAACGAACTTGTTACAGTGCACCCACTTAAAACTGGCCTGAGAGTGGCAGAAGGAAGCAGCAGGAAGATTACAGAGTTAATTAAGTTTCAGAAGCAGAATAAGAACTGAATGAGGAGTCACATAGAAATAAACCTTTAACAGAACTTCTAAGAAGATCTGCAATAAACTCACCAGCTCACAATAAACCTCAGATTCAGATGGAGGAAGGAAGGGCAAATTAGATCCAATGGCTTATAAGAGTAATTTTGCCCTAGAAAAATAATTATAATGTTTATAAATGACACAAATATATCAATTCTCTAGTTTGAGCTATCATAAATACATAGGAAAACAGCCTTTAGGCTACTAGTTTTTGGAACCACATCATAAAACAGTTTGGTTTTAAGAGGCTACTGGATATTTATAGACTAATATGATCACAAGGTAGTTATTATTAAGGTTTAGCAGACAATTCTCTGTATTTGAAATTTCAGTAAGATGCAGTGAGGTGGAGGGCTTTTTATTATTATTTATCAAAAGTCCATAGAGCCCATCTGTGAGCGTTTATGAGGACCATAGTTGTTATTCCTAGGAAGAAATAATCAGAATTTTCCAGGCAGCCTCACAATGACAGAAATTTTCCCATAATGTAATCAACATTGGGAAATTGCCCTTTCTAGACATCTTTTCTTAAGTTCCATTCTTATAGGAATGAATTAAAATCAAAGCACAAGAAGTGAATATGCATAAAGAGAATTTGTTGTTTGAGTCACATTCCCCAAAGAGTGTTAATGCCTTCAGAGATGTCAAATCATAAAGGATATACTGCACAGAAGCACTGTGTGAAAGAAGAGATGAACATTATTAGAATTCAGAAATAATTAAATAACATGGTTGGCTGGTACAAGTGACACTGATTTACACCAGTTTAGGGTCTCTCAGTGCTGATGCTTTGATATGTATCTTGAAATATACTCTGATCAAGCAGTCTTTTAAAACAACTGCTTTGTACGTTGCTTAAAGTACTGAGTTCTCATGTACTTGACCTTTGGGATATCTGAAGACCTTTTATTCCTGAGAAATGTGAGCTATTAACAAGGGGAATTAAGGAGAGTTTTTCTGCAGAGTGTGCTCTCCAGTGGGTCCTGACTCTTCTCTCTGGTAATGTTTCTTCTCCCCAGCAGCCTCACTGCTTCCCTGATCACTGTTATTCCCTTCACACCCCACCTAGAAAGACAGAAATGAAGAAGCAAGGGAGGACCATCACCTACCCCCATCTGCTTCTTCTAGGTGTAAAGAATACTGCTGCATCTGAGGGAGGGTGCTGGAAGCATCGGGCTCTAGAAGCATGTGGTTTTATGTTTACTACTACACAAAAATAATTTGCTAGTGTTATTTTCCTATTTTCAAATATTCCTAAAGCTAATTATAAAGTATTAGAAGTTCCTGTTCCCGCTCAGAAATCATATTGTTTGCTGTCAGGCTGAGGTGGCAATCATCATACAATGACAAGATGTCAGAGGTGGTATTGCAGAACTGGTGTGCAGGGAAACAACCTTCTCCCAGTTCCCAAAGTGGATATAAGCACAGTGCGGGCCTGAGCACACAGCAGAGGGGCTGAGAGTGCAGAAGAATCCAAGAAGGCTGCGTGTACCCCAGCAAGATCACATGCCCAGCAGTGCTTCCAGCATCCCAGTCAGCTGATGCAGAGACTTAGTCTGTGCTATTAAATGAGGCAGTGCATCCAGACTGTCCAGTGGAAACAGACCCAGAATTAGTTTGGGAGAATAGTCATTAGGCTGGAGAAAAATAACACCAACACCATGCCAGAATTTAATATAGACAGTCAGTTCCAGGTGCCCAGGAGCATCACGTGGTACCGCTTAAGCTACTACACCTCTGAAGCCATGATCCTGATCCCTGTGGCACGCACGTAAGTGACCCTTGTGTATACCCCATCACTTTACTGTGTCCAAGCAGCCTTGTTTTGAGGTTTTTTTTGGAAAAGGTTTTCTCGATCAGAACAGCTCCTGCCGGGATAACAGCACAGCAGGGTTAACCTACTCTCATCTTGCTGGGAACGCAGGTGAGGAACCAGCACACTGCTTGTTGCACAGTGGATCAGCTGGGGGTAATCAAAGAAAAGCTACCACTAGACCTCACTCAGCAAATTTAGGCACAGCTAATGCTTGATGAATATTTCCAATGAGCTATGCACCCATCCTCTCCATGAGTGCAAAAGAAAATAGCAGTATCATGACTGTCTGCCAAGAACCCTTCATCCCAACCATGCTGGGGTTGGGGGTAAGCCTAGTAGCATTGCAGGTGGATTTTAAGCCTAAATGCTGATTGTAGCAAAAAGTCAATTAGGACAGAACCTCAAGTCTGAAAAGGCTGAGTCCTGAGCACCTTCATTACCCACCAAGTCATATAAAACAGAATAGACAATTAACTTGCAGTCACTGGTAGGCACTGGCAAGCACTTAAGCACTCTCACACACTGTTCATCCTCTTTTAAAGGAAAAAATAAGAAGCAAATTGTTAAGACATACATGTTGCATTTAATGTGAAAAATCAGCCTTCACTAAACTCAGGCATGGAAATCTCATTTCCTCCAGTGGTTCTTTGTACAAACACAAAATCACTCATTTCTGTATCATGAATCCCCGAGGGAGGGAGGAAGGGAGGAAGAAGGGAGGAAGGGAGGAAGGGAGGAAGGGAGGGAGGGAGGGAGGAAGGAAGGCAGGAAGGCAGGAAGGCAGGCAGGCNAGGAAGGGTTTTGATAGCTTAAACACAGTAAACTCTAGTTAGAATTATTTTATTAATTCAGACAGACTTTACTTCTATTAGTATTTTTCTATGAACTCAAGTAGCTGAAACAAAAATTTAATTTCTTTTTTATGTATCTCTGCTGTTGGAATTAACCCTTCAAGTAGTAAAGAGAGTGATGGGTATTCCTGCATGCACTCAAAATCAATTGTGCTACTTACACCTTCAGATCAACTTCAAATCAAATTGTAGCAGGTAAGCAGTTGCTCACTCCGAAGTGGTTATGTGGTTCTGTTGTTTAGATCCTGTGAGACTGCCAAGGCCATCACTTCAGACTCACTAGAAAGAATTACATCAAATTATTCTGTTACAATTTGAATTCTTTTATATCTATTATTTATCACTTCAGTGATTTAAAACATAGAGGAAATTTTTGTGGTTTTTGCTGCTGAACTGAGCTAGATTGCCTGGAGAAGGGAGAATGATGAGAGCAAACAGTGTCACTGTACTAGCTAAATGAGGCTGCTGATTATTATTGTGTTGGCTGAGTCTGCCACAACAGGTATTACCCTTAATGAGCTTTGGAATATTGGTATATGCCACTTCAATTATTTTTCACTCTTAATCCTTCTCCTATATATTATTCCTTTTTCTATATATTCCTTCTCTTTTTCTTAATGTCTGTTCTGTAAGACTTTCAAAGGATAAGTAATACATTGACAAAAGTAAAAACCTAAGTCCTTTACTGGTTTCCATTTTCCTGAAAGATGTCTGTAGCTGTGAAAGTTAGAGATGGAGTTGGATCGTGCAGTCCTCTCAGCCTCTGTCAAGTATAAGATATTCCTTCACTGTAGCCCAGTCCATTTTCAGACATCTCAAGAGATAGAGCTTCCCCCTTCGCTTCTGCCATAGCCTCATCTTCTGCACTGAATGGATGTTGTCTCAAAAAGCTGTCCAGAGTCTTAACCTGACTTTTCATGGAATATAACCACCTTTTCATTACAACTGTGCATAACCTCAGGGTAAGTCTGAGAGCAATCAGTGACTGTTACATATAAATATCACTTTGTTAGAAGTGGTGCATGTGCTGTTAAAGTACATAATTGGTGGCCTGCAATGCCCTTGCCTTGTACCTAGATGTATTTCTGGATATGCTGCAATAAGGTTCTTCAGGAGGTACAGCATCTAACTTCAGATGGCCTGTATAGTCAGAGGCAAAAGTCAACAGCCCCCTTACTCAAGTGCTTCAGATTGCTCTCTGGAGATGGCTACTTTTCCCAATATCTGTCTAAGTTGTTTAGGTAGTTCATTTCCATATTTCAATTAGATGCCTAAAGTTTGAAGATGTGAATATCCTGCTTTGTGACTTTACTATCTTAGATCTCTTCTGGCTATGCCATATTTCATATTATTTGACAAATTTGGGCTTACAAGATGGTAATTCCCAAGTTCTCTTCCTTTCTTCTCAGACTTCTTGCCTAAATTGAGCATATATAGTGAAGGGGGTGGCACTTATTTCTTGTGATCAGAACTGCCCTTCCCTATTGCCTTATCTCTGTTCTTCATACTTCTGTGGAATTTCTCAGTGTACAGTAATTGTTTGTACTTCCACTCAGGCTGATGATTGTGCAATTTGCATAACTACTTCATTTCCAACCTGAAACCAAAAATGTTATGATCTATGAGATTTGAGGAAAGTCAAAAAGACAAGTATTTCTTAACCTACCGGAATATTAATATTCTGTCTCAATAAGAATCTCGTATATCATAAAACACATTTTTTTATCCAGACCATGTAATTGTAATAAGAAGGCAATATTCTATGCTTAAACACATTTATCCCCTCTGTTACTTTCCCTTCACTGTTAAATACTTTTATTACATTGGCTAACTAAAAACTTATGATTTGTTACAGATCTTCTGAGCTGCTGACAGAGCTAATTGTTAAATTGCCACAGATCTGTACTCTGGGTAATTTTATTACCCGCCTTGATGTCACCTCCAATCCTTTTGCACAGAAGCTTTGTAAGGCTCTAACATTTATTGAACTTGACCAAACAAATTGACCGTCCTGTTTCTTGTGAGAACAAGACTTAGTAATTTGCCTGTATGTTTTTTTAAAAGGTCACTCATTTTATTTTAATTCATTTCATTTTCCTTTCCCTAATCTGTTTGCTTTCCAGTAAGTAGTTCTTGTTGCTTTTCAGTCCATTCTGGGGTGGCAGAACTTATTACCTCTCCAGAACTCAGGAGTAGAATACCCTGTAGGACCAATGTCATGTAGTGATCTGGAGTCACTAACGACACTCACCAATATTTGCTCATGCAATAGAGGATCTTGACAAAACTGAGCATTCCTGTAGGCTACTTTCATTCTTACCTATCTTGTAGTTGGAAATAATGTTTGTGATGGAGACACAGGTAGAAACCCAACAGAGAAAAATATGGGGTCCAAATAACTAATTATTTAGCTCCAGATGAAATAATAGAAAGTTAATATGGCCACATGGCTTATAGCAATATTATTTTTTAATGGCTGGGTTATACACATTTTTTCACTCTTCAGTAAAGTTATTTTTGTTTGGCTTCTTTCCCTACCTTCTGCTTTTTCCTAAGCTCTTCAAGTGATATTAAGTTTGTTATGTCAGCATGTTAGTCAATCCTATTGCAGCTTTTATCAAACTGGCAGACCCTGACTCTGTGGTGTTTTTATGACACTTTTGCTCTGACAGATTTCTTCCCACATGACACTGGAAAATGCAGTGACTCAAAGGAGCAAGTGTGAGAATGCAGTTTCAGTCAGCTGATTTGTTGGATTAAAAACTCTCACAGAGCCTTTCATAGTTAGTCTTATAGGTCTTGTAATGCTGTTTTCCAAACACACGCTTGTACTGTTGGACTATGTAAATTATTGCCATACTAATTTCAGAAATAATTAGGAAAGACAGAAACCCCAGGTTTCTCCCAGTTTCAGTGTCTCATGCATACACATGGAGGAAGTTTCATTATCAGACAAGTATTCCCATAGTCCATTGCCCTGTCTCGAGGTAACAGGAACCACTGAATGTGTCAGAAGACATGCACAAAATGATCACAAAATAATGGGGCTTTAAAATTACTAGAATAAGTTTATTACAGCCCTCACTTTCTAAAGGCAGGTTTATGCCTTAAAGTGAGATTGCAATCAATGAAAGCCTCTGTTCTTCCTATTGTAGTTTTTGGTCATTTTGTTAGCTATTGAAAAGTGGTATTTAAGAGTTCTGTTAAAATCCAAAGTGTCAGGAGTAGCATGAAGCAATTAGATCAATAGACTGTTCCTTGTGTGGGGGAAAAAAAAAAAAAAAAAAAAAAAGGCAACAAAAAAACCCAGAACAAACACACATTTTTTTCCATCCATGCCAGTTTCTAAGCTTGTTGCATGTTTTCTTGTCCTTGGATTACTCACTTACCTAAAAAACTAATGGTATATCTCTTCTAAACTTCTTGGTATCATTAAATAGTTTTGCTATGAGGTTTCTTATTCTTGTTCCCTTTTTTCCTTTTTTTTTTTTCTTTTTAG